>WBMV01000084.1:346550-838809 GCA_013396655.1 Campylorhamphus procurvoides
AAAAAATTACTTACGGGATTTCTACATGCAAAATATATTCATTTTACACATTGCCAATTCAGTTCTTAAAGAAGTATTCTTTTTAATTGTGCTTTGTTTTTTTAACTAAACCAATATATAGTCTCTGCATCCTACTGCTGAAAGGAAAAAAACCGTGGAAAAACATATATGAAAAGGTAAAATTTCTGATTTTATTCAAACTCCTGAGAAGGATATAGGAATCAAGCCTTGAATATTTTAGGAAGTTTGCATAGCTGATGGGTGTGTTTTGAAAGTGTTGATTGTTCTTTCCCTTTTATTTTTGGGCAACTGCTCTTTCATAAAGGAAGAAGTTACCTAATGTTCAGTAGGCTTTTGTGGTATGTGTTTGACTTTTCTGGACAAAGAGGCATTGGGTAAAAGTTGGCTCAGCATCTGAATTTACAGCTGCTTTATTTGGATATGGCTTATGACTTTCTGAAAATCACACACTCGTTGACAAATGCTTCTCTCTGAAGTGCCAGCTGTCAGTCCAATCCATATCTGTACCTTTATTTATACACGAGAACTATTTGTGCATGGCAAATCCATGGGCATGACATGACTATAATCATGTAATTACTCTGAGATATAATGCATGTATCTCTTTCAAGGTGAATACTGAGGGCTACTGAAAGAACAGAAAACTTCCTTCAAATCAAATCTATGTGTATAGGCCTGTTCAATATTCTAAAACTATTCAGAAAAAATTAGACATTTCTGGAGTAGATTTTTAGATTGGCTTCTCTTTTGTAGGCTACAGATGTGTATATAAAAGGATGTGCTGGGTGCAGAGGCAGAGCATTACTGGTATTTTAGGACTGTTATCAATTTGAGAACAATTTTAGTTCTGTGCTCTCTAGTCTTCTTAAATTATTCCATGCATGTGTTATGCAGATCTTTCTATGTATTTGTCCATTTACCTTTATCTCCAGCCTTGGTAACAGTTACTTAAACCACAGAATTCTAATTACTTGTGGGAAAAGAAACAAAAATTTGTATCAGTTATCACAATTTCAGCAGTGGAATCTCACTGAGATGCCAAGTTTGCATCAGGGTCATCTGTGTCAGAATTCAGAAAGGATGTCATATATGACAACAGTATACACAGGTAAACAGGATAAGGGGGTAAAGGCTATCCATGTGTCTGGGGACATTAATAAAATAAGATAGTGACTTCTCCATGAAGCAATTTTTGAATGGAAATTTTCTCCCCCTGCTCTTGCTTCTATTAACCTGAAAGTTGCTGGGTGACTTAACTTGCCTTTGGAGCACTTTGTATGTGCCTCGAGCTCATCTCCTGGCATTAGCACCCAGCTGGTTCTGGAGGAAATAGGCGAGCTAAGCAGCAACTAGACTGGAACTCTGACAGCAGCTCAGCCTCAGCTGAGCCACAAGACCTAGGAGCAATGTTAGATATTAAGGGGGAAATAGTACTAAAGGCACATGTTTCAGTGCACAGGTTTGCACACTATGTGTAGCATTGTGTTTTAAGATGCAATTGTAAACTTTGCAGAGAGATGAACTGTTGAATGTCACATCAAAGCCTGCACAAACACTGGAACAGACTTGTCTCTGAGTTTCTCAGTGTCACCCTCCCTGATTTGGCAAAATCTGTAGATGCATTGCTGGTAGTCTCTAAGTGCTTGTTGGATTCCAGGAGATTTGCCAGAGACTTTCTTGGTCCATCTTCCAACCTAAACTCTAAATTTTGAATTTAAACCATTAAAGAAGGTATATTTGAATTAAATTCCCCCCCCCCCTCATGTTAATAAAGCTTTTTACCTTGATATGTTCCTCAGTCTTTTGCAGGGGGTATATGCTTGCCTGGGAAGATTTTACAATTTCCCCTCTTCAGTAGTCCTTTCATTACATGACATGGCTTTTATTTTGTCAGTATTATTTTATCAGTACTGTCTGTGCCAGTGTATTTCAGATAAATATATGACAGCCCATAATCATGCCTCAAAGAGTTTCCAGAATATGTCAAGGATAGGTACAAGTAAGCTTTCAAATACCACTGTCGCTTAGAGCTTGATCTCAAAGTACTCCTGTATTTCTGCATGCAGAGATATTTGAAACAAGGAAACGTGGCAATGCAATGAAAAGCCTGTGGGAATAGCAGGGTTAGGTAAAAATGCTTAAGAGATGGTAACTATTTCTTAACGTTATTCCTGAGTAGTAGATCTAAGCAACTAAAACATCTCAGGAATTTGGAAATGCAGCATCCGTTTCTGTTCTCTCAGCCCTGCCCAAAACATCTAGTTTAAGAATATTATGTGAAGAAAGTGCTTCTGAGTTAGAAACTAGTATCTAAGTTAGCACATCTAGAGGAACTTTACATTAAAATGGACCTTGTGTCACACTAGATGCCTTTCTTAGCCATTGTAGGCAGCCGTGGAGTGTGTATGCCTTCATGTGTGTGTTTTTGAAAGTGCTGCACATAAACTCAGTGTGTCTCCCAGGGAAAAAAAAAATTGGGAAGTCATCTTCTGTTTGATTTTTATTATTCTTTTAATAATATCTGTTTTCATCTCCTTCCCTATAAGAAGGATCATACTGCTGTGTAGTGCTATCCCATTATCACACATTAAAAACCAGCCCAGCCTCTCTGTTTAGGACCATTGGGTAATGGAGTTACTTTGTTTTAAACCCCCTTTAATCTGGAAGTCACACAGGTGCTCAGCTGTAACCCTTGAAAGAATCCCCGATGAGATCACAACAACAGATTAATTTGAATGTTTCAGTTATTCATTTTATTAGTTTTAACTTCCTTTGATTTTTTAAAATCACTTTTTTTAAAGTGAAGCTTCAGCTTCCAACAAAAATCAATTAAAAATTTTAGTAGGTCATCCATTCACCTCAAGTCAGATACCATTCCTTCCTCTGACTCCATAATGATTCAGAAAATTTACTGTCATTTCTTTTGAACTTTTTCTGATCTCAGTGGTAGTGCCAACAAAATTTAAAAGGCTATGCTTTGGACAGAGAAACCTTTTTATAGGGCTCATTGCACTATTTCGTTGTGGGAAAGAGGTATTAATTAGAAATAGATTCTGTTAGGGAAAGTAAGACCAAATGCTACACCCTTGATGCAAGTTCTGTCTGAAATTCTTCTGCCCAGTACAAGGAATTTGTTGTGTGCTGTTTTGTTTTTCTTAATTTTCTTATTTTATGGAACTCCTCTCCTGTCTCAGGAAAATGTCATTATGTCTGCTGCTAGCTGCTGCATTTCTGCTTGCATAGGTACCCTTGGGACCTTTATAGCTCCAAAGTAGATTCCCTTCGCTCCCACTTGTATGTGGCAGATCTCCAGTTATATATTTTTCCTTTGTAGCCTATAATAAATATTTTCAACGTGCAGTGTGGTAAAGCTAACCAGTAAAGACCACCCAAACCAAGTATTTACACTCTGGTCCTGTAGGTATGTTTTACAGTTTCCAAGGAAACTTAAAAATGTTGCCTAGTAAGAGAATTGTACTTAAATCATGTATTGCTTCTTATCAAGCCTCAAAGAGGGCATCAGTGCTTCCAGCTCCTGGGTGTTCAAAAGGCTTCTTCTATGAAAGCTTTTATTTAGTTGCATGGCCACAGAAGTTACCTAAGATAATGTCAGATCATCCTCTCCTTCCTAGTTGCTCCATGGATGACAAAGTGACAATGGTTTGCACTTTGGAGCAGGTTACACACAGGCTGTTCAGCCCTTACCAACTGTTGCTAATTTATCTGAGGGGTTTGTAGTTTTGTGATTAAATGCTGCATTCCACTGCATGTTTTTTTGTGCAGCCCTTGGTGCAGTGAAGTGCCTTCAAATCCCCTGTAAGATATGCAGTTCCCAAGCAAATAGAGCAGAAGTGTACAGGTTCTCCCTATGGCACATCAGGAGATACACGACAGCTACATATCAAAGAGCTCTCAGTTTCTGCATTCCATGGGGGTTTAAACAATGGAGCAAGGCATCCTAGAGCCTGCCTGCTGCTTTAAGATGGCATTTTGAATACATTGTGGTGGGATAAGTTCTTATGTAGATAATAATATATAATTAGTTTTATACATATATATAATATTAGTAAATAATATATAATAACTACATCTCCACATCAAAGATAATTGTAATTCTCCTTTTACCTTTTGATCTTGTACTTGCAACGTGGCAAGAGAAATAGCATTTTCTTGTCCATCAGATGTGAAAAGCAGAATTTTCTCTCTACAGTATGCAGTACAATATGCAGCAACTCTGCAGTCAGGGAGCTGGAAGCCTCAGCTATTGCTGTGCAGGAGATCTCATAACCTGTTTCACCTTTGCTTTGCTGAAATAATTCTTTTATGATTATGATTGGATACCATTGTCAGATCAATCTGTGTAATGGAATAAGTGATGTATCAGCTTTCCTTTGGAAAAAAGCAGGATCCTCCATTTTGATGTGAGAAATAGGCCCTAACTTTCCCTTTGCAGTTATGGATCAGCAGATGTCTCTGGTAGGTGAGTTTCCCTGGGATTGATGAAGGGCTCTGGAGAAATGTCCTGACTGTGATCATATTTCTATAGCCTTTCCCAGCCATGGTAATAGAAAAAGAGCTGTTAATTCTCTCTTTCACTGGAGTTCCTTGGGAGAGGAAAGCAGCTGTCAATCTGGCTGTGTGGAGTTGGGGGGTGGCATTTTATAAATAAGTCAGAGTAGACTTGGGGTGGCATATCATGTTTTTCTCAGAATATGGATGACAGTGTCCAAAACTTAAACAAGATTTCCGAAAAAATGTGTCTACTTATTTTCAAACTCTGTTAGAAGGTGACAGATTGAGTGTAATGGGATGAAGCTGAGGAGGAGAGATTATATTAAATGTCAGAAATAAACCTCTGTACTATTTTGGAGTAGTTTCCCAAGGGATGTGTGGGATGCTTCATATCTTTGAAGTTGTGTTTAAAATGAGACAGGGCTAGAAAACATAGTACAGTGCAGTAAATGAGTAATGCATCCTGCCCTAGGCAAGAGAAGAAAAATGGGCCTGCTTGGTGCTTTGCAAACCTGATTTCTCACACTTTATAAAATGAACTAAACAGTTTTTCAGGAATGAAAATGCTATATCCGAAAACATATTCTGCATCCGTTCACAGACTGTATTTCGAAGTTCTCTTCTTTGCACTCGTAATTAGTCTAATCAGCCATTCCGTAAAACCCAAATGCCATTAAATGTTGTTGTAATGTCACTTGGGAGATTATCCATCAAACACAATTGTAACTGTGACAAATCTGACTTCTAGTTTTCAGAAGATATGGCCAAAGTTTTCATCAGACACTCCTCTTTCCAGTCCCCGTGGAGTGAAGAGGTGTTGGCAGTTGCTGCTGCCAGGATGGTGCTCACATGGCAGGTCTCCCCTGCCTATTAGAGAGCCCTGGGCCCCGACTTGCCTCATCTCTGTAGTTGTTTCTGCACAAGCCCGTGACTATTTCAGTGTAGCTTTGTGACTGCCCACCCATATCCTACAGCTTTGGGAAGGATTGGAGTTTATGGAACTGCTGCATGGCTTAAAACCCTTCAAATTCCAGTTTAAAATATGGGGAGTATATCTTCCATGATGGCATAAACTTAGCTTGCTGCATCAGGCAGAGCAGGTTCCACTTGATTTGTGGGAGTCCTCTCTGTTCTGTCCAGACCTTGAACATACCATGCTACTCCACAGCACTTTATAGCATCTTCCTTTTTTTATGCCTTCCTCTTTTTTTTGTCCTTCACCTCAAGGGCAGGTGTATTTCTAAGCATATTGAGTTCTTAAAGATCTGCATGCAAATGTAAACTGTTATTTGTACTTCACACTCACTCTTATTAGACTTACTAATTACATGAGGCAATCAAAACGAGTGCAGGCAGAGGCTTTAATCGATACCCAGCTTGGCAGTAAAAATGTATTGCACCAAACCTATTAAAAATAAATAGTAAAGGTTAGCTGGCTGAATTCAGCATCAATAAAATTAACTTGATCTAACCCATGAATGCAATCAGTAGATGAATAGCACTTCACAAAAATGCTAATGGGCAGTAGAATTAAAAACAAGCATAATTTGGCACCTGATTGAGCTGGACTTTGTTACGTTCCTGGCTTTTACTTTAGCCTTGTTTTCGTTGTTTGTATCCAGAACATTTGGTGTTTATTTTGCTAGGTGAATGAGGTTGTGGCTCAGTGTGCTTTCTCAAACACTGCATGAAATAGCCTTTTTCAGTTTTTATCTGGTTTCCAAGCATCCAAGGTAGAACAACTGTGTGACTATGCCATGGTTTTGTGGTGATATCAATTGGAAGCTTTCTCTTTTTTTTGACACCTCCCGCTGACACAGAACAACAGATGCTTTCAAGGTTGGTAGCCCTTCCATGGCAAACACTCCAGCACAGTGTGTTTCTGGACTAATAGAAAGGGCAGTTCCTTTGGGAGAAAATGGTGGGGGATGTTCCACCCCAATATTTGACTGAAAAAAACCAACCTACCTTTTTCTGAGGTGTGTCCTCTTTGTGTGAGTCCCACAGCCTCACATGTCACCTGCCACTCTTCACGGCCCAGGATACCTGACCCTGATGACGCAGAGAACATCTGCAGAAAAGGGACTGAGAGCTGAGGTGTCAGACTGGCAAATGTGCATCTTGCTGTAATCTTACCTTGTTTGTGGATGTGGTAGCCCAGGATACAAAAGGCAGTAAAAAAATGTTTTGTTTGCAGGGTAGTATCTTTTGTCAGATTAAATGACCCGTATTAAGATGTTCGTATTTCACTCAGAAAAACAGTAGTTAGTGTGAAGGACTGAGGGTATTGTTACGTGATGTACATATACATCCTGTGATGTGCTAATGATATCTGTTGGTGTATCACTGAAGATAAAAAGGATGTTTTAATCTGAATAATGTGCAAAACGTTTCATAAATCATTGCACATATTATGGCTGTATCTTGGAGGGTAAACTTATATATACCATATAGAACATCAACAAGCATATTTAAAAATAAATCAGAATTAGTTCAAAATCTTGAATGTTGTGTTCAGTTTTGAGCCCCTCACTATGAGAAAGATGATGAGGGGCTGGAGGGGGTCTGGGGAAGGGCAGTGGAGCTGGTGAAGGGTCTGGAGCACAAGTCCTGTGGGGAGCAGCCGAGGGAGCTGAGGGTGTTTAGCCTGAAGAAAAGGAGGCTCAGGGGAGGCCTTATTGCTCTTTACAAATACCTGAAAGGAGCTTGTAGCCAAGTAGGGGTCGGCCTCTTCTACCAGGTAACAAGTGATGGGACAAGAGTAGATAGCTTCAAGTTGTGCCAGGGGAGCTTTAGATTGGATATTAGAAAATGTTTCTTCACTGAAGAATTTGCCAAGCCCTGGAACAGGCTGCCAAGAAAAGTGGCTGAGGCACCATCCCTGGAGGTATTTCAAACACATGTAGATGTGGCACCTGGGGGGCGTGGTTTAGTGGTAGACATAGCAGTGTTGGGTTCATGGCTGAACCTGCTGATCTTAAAGGTCTTTTCCTAACATTTAGTTTTCAGATCATTTTCCTAGGATCATAGAGGTTTGGAATGTATTCTTTTGTAAATCACAAAAAAATCAGTATCTGCTTTATTACACTATCTAAGTTACCATGGTATCTGAAAATATGATTAAATGTTTTCAAAAGAGGAATTTAATCATCTTGAGCCCCTGATGTTGTAAATTCTTGATGTTCTTTGAGCGAGCAGATGCTGATATTTTTCCTGGATTGTCAACTTTTTAAAGATTTTTTTCCCCCCCCAGCAGTTTTTTTTTTCTTTGTATGAGCACCATCCTGTCAGACATTATCCAGGCAAAAGATGAGCCAGACAAACCCCTCTGAACTTAATAGTGTTAGTATTAGATATGTCTACAGGATATTGTCTTTCATGCTACTTTTTGGAGGCTCAGACATTCTAATCTGTCTTTCTGAAGTCTGTCCTGTTTTATTATGAACCCATGCTGTGATACTGAATTGATGGAAGACTCGTTAATTTGTTTCAGTAAAGAACGTAATTAAAGGAATTAGAACTAAACGAAGTGAAAGAAGTTGAAATTGAAGAAATTAATGAAACCTTTTAAGGTATGTTTCATTACAGACCACACTGCATAAAAATCCTTCTGTTGATAGCTAGAATGGAAGGAGAGGGGGTTAATTCTGCAAACCTGCAGCTTCATGTAGAATTTTCTATTAGATTTTATTTGATGTTCTGTTGTAATACAGTTTTCCGTGACCTTCCGGGGAAAAATTTCCTGGCAGGAATATTTGGGTGAAGCTTGAGTTGGCCAAATAATAACATGCTTATCCAACGCTGTTTTCTTGTTCAGAAACTAAATAAAGACCCCTTTTGGCAAAGTTTTGGTGAGCTGAACAGCAGATTATACGGGGCTGGTAGAAGGGCTTGCTATGAGCTACAAGAATATTTGCTTCTAGTCCAGGGCTGGAATGTGGGACAGTTTGGTCATGAAAGTGGCACATAAGGGTTAAAGATAAATATCTCTTGTTACTGGAGGTGTTTTGAAAGAAAAAAGTGTTACTTAAATGCTGAACACTGTTCTGTCAAACTGGAGATGCTTACCAATTGTGCTAAAATCGGTTCTTAACCATCATGGTTATCTGTTGTGTTTTCAAGTGGAAAGCTATTATGGAACATGGAATTTGGACAAAATGGATTCCAGATTGAGCGTGGATGTGTTCACTGTGCTGTTTTCTATTAAAGATAATAATTGTCAGAATAAACCATAGAATAGCCTCAGAGGTGTTACAAAATAAACACAGACTATATAGACAGAATCAGGACTGGGAAAGGATTGTGGGAACTAAATGAAGACTGAAGCTTCTATTGATTTTTTTTTTATTATTAACATTGAATATTACACGGAATATTTTGTGAGAATGAAGTGAGATATTTTATCTCACTTCTGAAGGTACTTTGGCAGAAAAAAAAAGTTTTGTCCAAGTTTTCTTTATACAAAAGGAACAATTTGGGTAACATTTTCAGAAATTTTGTGCTGATGCAGTGACCAGTCCTGAGATGAAGAATTTATCCCTGTAGTTGAGGTCAGTTTGAACTGTGGGAGCTCATCAAGTGTTATAAGCCAATCTGGGCTGCATGTTTGGAAAGCAGTGCCAATATTAGGCCTTAATGGACTAATTAGTGAGCTGTTTGTATGGCAGGCATGTCAGAAGGGAACACAATTTTATTAAATTTATGTACTAGCAAGACACTGCCTTTGAGAGTCACATAATTTGATTACAGAGCACATAAACATTAAGAAAATATCTTAAAATTATTTGAAGGCAAAAAAGGATCCTTGTTGCTTTAGAGCAGTGATACCCACAGGTTTCACCTACTATAGTTCGTATTTATTGCATATCATTTAACTTGATCATTGAGCAACTGATTGAAATTGTAGGGCAAGTTTTCTGAAGCAATGAGCCAGTCATCATGAGCAATTCTGCCAACATTAAGGCCTCAAATAAATGATATATATTAAATGTACCTGTAAGCTAGTTCTCATGTCTTATTGGATGCACCATTTTTTAACTAGTTTGTACTTGTGGGAGTGGAATGGAATTGTTCAGAAATCATTAGAGTTTTATCATTTACTTTGGTTACTGTCCTGATTGTCCATGCAAGAACTCAGACTTCAGGGAGCTCAGTGAGCTTGCAGAAATTTTTTTTATCTCCATTCTTTTAAATGCTTGGCCTTGTTCCTGTAAACAGTTCCATAGGGAAAGAGCTAGAGATGTGTGCTCCTGATGTGCTGCAGCCAGGGGGGATCAGCACACGAAGAGGTGAGCAGTGCAGAGCTGGCTTGGGGTGGGTGATGCTACTGTCAAACAAACCACAGCCAGTACACACAGTGGGTGGGTAGAGCCACTGCAAATCAGGTGGGCCCTAGAAGTGATGGGGTTATTCAGTTACTAGGTAGGTTGATGATGGATTTAAGGGATGAGGAGATATTTGTATGCATAAATAGGAGCATTAGATGGCAGTGGAAACAAAAAGTCAGCAAGAGATGAGCTGGTTTGGTTACAAAAGTGATTTAGTTCTTGGGAGGGGTAAGGAGATTTCACCAACCCATGTTGGGTCAGTCTGGGGAGGACCATGAAAGAAAACAGCAGTAATTTTTCTTTGTCCCCACCCTCACTTGAAAGGGTTGTTTTGTCTTAATGGAGAAGTTAATTCCTTCATATAAAAAACCTTCTGACAGCTCAATTGCAATACTCTTCACAGGATAATAAGTTTCTAATTCCTGGCCAGGGTCCTTATCTATCATCTTCAATAATATGGTCAACCAACCAACGTTATAGTTCCACTAGTGAACAAGTCATGTTACGCTCATGCAAACTAGCATCTTGTTTTGGAAACAATTGTTTGTGGCAGTTGTGACACAAAATAATGGGAGCTCAGCATTTGTTACACTGCCAGAAGGTGTGTCTGAGTAACAACAGCTTCTGCTGACTTTGGAAGTGGGAGCAATTGTCATGCTCTTGTGCAATTCACTGTAATGTTTGTGTCTGTGTCTTAGACGTGCATGGGATGGGGGAAACCTGCACTATCATTAAGCTTCACGTCCTGCTATCTCTACCTCATGGTGTTTAAAGTAAACCTTTCACTAGACTGCTTCCTTGTGATCAGCTTGTCTATCTTTTTTTTTGAGAGTCTTGTTTGTGTCTGAATTCCCTACATGTTCCAAGTTTAAGAAAGTAATGATTTTGTTGTTTGCTTTTTTCCCAATTTAACTTGAACAAATGCAGTCTCTTGCTGTTTAAAAGAATAGCATATCTGTGGCCTTCATACCCGAATCAAAAATAACTAATTGTTCAATAGAGTAATATTTTGCTGCCATATTACATTGAATCTTGCAGAGTTAGTTGTGTCAAGTGATGATTGCTAATGTTGTGAGAATAGCCAAAAACACTGCATGATTTCTCTGTAGGGTAATAATTCTGATAAGAGATGTGTAATAAATTTCACAACCACGTAGTTTTCTGAATCTGAGTAGGCTTCAAGCACTGACAGAGGAAGCATTTGTGGTTTGTTTGTAAAGTAAATCTCAGGTAAATAGCACTGACAAAGTAATGATTTCCTTTCGCTTGCAGTAGGAGGTGTGCTGGAGTTTAATAAGGATACTGATTAAATCTAGCCTGGACATTTCAGTCCTAGCCCTTGTAGGTAAGTATCATTGCATTTTTAATACTCACAGTTTTAATAATGGGAGTTTAAAATGTAGCACAAGTTTTTGGAAGGAAAGGAGTACTGAAGGTTTGCCCTTATTAATTGGGGGAATTATTTCACAATACAGTTTATGTAATGTTATCTGACCTGGAAAAATGGATATTTGTGCATATACTTTTGTACAAAATAAATAAAATCTTGAAAGCTATGGATCCCACTGGATAAATGAGAGAATCCACTACCTAGAGGATAAATAGAGGGAAATATACAGCTTACATTAGCAAAATGATAATTGTACTGAAAAGTTGAAGGTAGAGTAGATTTCTGTAAAACATACTGTTGTTTAGCTCAGAGAAGGAAAAGTAAAAATTAGGTGTGTAGTTTGTCATGACAACAAAGACTAGTTAATGAACAAGTCTAACATTTTATTTCTAAGGGAAGATATTGTCAGAAGAAGGCAAGAAACCACACTAACAGTGAATGATGTAATCCTGGGCCGTGAAAGACTTCTGTCTGTTTGGAATCCATTCCCTGCTGCCTGGCAGCTTTCAAATCCTCTTTTGAAGAAAAGGTTGTGGACCTCAGTGGTGGCTCCAGTGTTACAGACTCCTTTTAACTCAATGAAAAATCTGAAGTCTAAACTCTGGGCAATACATCTAGGTAAATGTGCTGCTCTAGTCAGGTAGCAGGCCATACATCTTGGACTTTGTAAAAATAGACTATCACAAGGATAATGAAATTAGAAATTAAGCCTAATTTATAGGATCCAGTGCAATGCACTGTTACAGTCTTGAGAACTGTAATTCTGATAGCTGCCTTAAGCCTGATGAACTTTAATGGTCTACCAGAGCAGACAAGATAGAGCATATGCAAAGGAATAAAATATGGTTGTTGGGTTTTTTTTATTAAGCAGTAATGAATCTACTACTGGCTGGTTGATTAGCCTGCTTGGCTGCTTCATTTTGAGGGAGACAATTGAGCTTCTACTGCTTCAGATTCGCACCCCCGCCTCGAATCTTTATAGTCAGTCAGATCCTGAATATATTTCCACAGAAAATGTTATCTTTTTCTGAAGATATTTAATTAGTTAAGAGTATTCATTGGAAAGTGAAAAATTCAGAATTTGGGCTGTTGCATTTTGACCTGTATAGTAACCAGGGAAAAGAGAAGGAGTACTAAATAGGTCAGTTAAAAGCAATGTAAAGCAATAAAATAGGTACCTATTGTAGGTTTAAAACTTGCTTTGATGCCTGATTTTTTTTTCTGTTCATACTCTGAGATGTTTACATTTGAAGGAGAAATTAAACTACTGATTATGGAAATAGAGTAGTGAAACTGAGTGCAGACTAAGTGTACAAAAAGTGTGAGAATGTGTATTCTAGGAAGAGAGGAAAAGCAGGGAGTAATCTTTCATTGATTTTAGAGATGATGTTGCTAAGACATACCAGTTGTTCATGTTATAGTATTTTGTAATGCAAATGGCCATTGCAAACACCACTGGTGGTGCCACATTTGGCTTTCAATTTTTTATTCAGTCCTCAAAAACATATACAAATACATTGACACTGTGTGTACTTCGGGAATACACTTTTGTAGCATCCATCTTAGTCTGACAATTTAAATAGTCTCTAACAAGTTAATCTGTTTGTGTAGAATTTTAATGCAATGTTGTCTTTTGTCTAGTGTGAATAATGTTTTCAGAGAGGCAGATAAGTCTGGAGTAGAAGGAGCCCTCAAAGCAGGAGGGGAAAGATAAGGTGAGGAAATCCAACAGGCATAGATAGTAAGGAGTAGAGATAGTGGAGGCAAAAGAAAGAACACCCAAACTCGAGGGTAATATTGAAAACCTTTAGCATAGGCACAGTTATCTTCTTAACTGGCATGAATATGCAATAGATCTTCCCCAAGAGAGGCAGACAGCTCCATTTCCTTCTGCAGCATCCAGAATAGCTGGAGTTAAACCCTTACGGAGCAAGTTCAGCATGGAACGATAGTCACTCTGGGGTATTGCTGTCTCCTGCTCATCGTGCTGAAGGTGGGCTTAAACTACTTGAAGCTGCTGAAGACTAAACCAAGGGCAGGTCACAAAGTTTCAAGAAAAGGCAACTGAAATCTGGTGTCAGTGCACTGAGTGGACAGTTGAGTGAATCCATCCTGATAAGAATCCATTTCTCTGAGGTCTCTCTTATTGTATTACTGATTTCCTACCTTATTTTAAAAGGAAGATGTATTGTGAAAAACAACTAATTCCCATTTCTTTAGAATAGTCAAAAATGTCAGTTTACTTCCAGTAGCATCTCGTCTCTGAAATTATCTCATTTTCTATCCAGCTTTTGGTCTGGGGGTTCACAATAAAAAATAGTTCATGAACTTGCTTTAGAAATCCTGGAAAAAATGTCACACATTTTAAGTGTGCATAGGTGATGTGTGGATAGACTTTTTCACTGATGCCCAGTGACGTTGCAAGGAGTGATGGGCACAAAACTGAAACACAGGAGGCTCTGTACAAACATAAGGGAAAAATTCCTTATCGTGAAGAGTGCAGTTGACTGCCAGAGGTCCCTTGCAACCTCAGTTACTCTGTGATCAGCTGTGTTAGGCTTTCTAATTCATTCAAATGTAATTCACCTTCACTGTTTCTGTGTTGGATTAAAACCAACCCTAGTGAAGTATTTCTTCTGAGAGAAACTTATTTTTTTCATACCTCTACAGAATTGCAGGAACAAAATAATATTTTATGCTCTCTAGTGTAACAACTCAGAATATCAACATTTAACCATGCACATATAATTTTTTTTAAAGACATTCTTACTGTTATTCAATAATGAAACCTCTCACTCAAGCATGACATATCTTAAGGTAATAAAAGAAAAGGGTAGGGACTTATGTAGGCAAAACTTATTTGGTTATTTGAAATCTTTCCAAATTTGAATGCAATATAAGATAGTGAGATAACGTCTAAGGAAAAAGTGTCTGAAGAGACCTGACACGGATCTGCCACAGGATTTTAAATGGTTTAAATATACAAATGCTTCTATTCACTGAAGCCATCAAATAGAAGTGATGACAACACGTCATGTTGAAAGACAGACAAGGACAAGTCTGATTAAACCTGAGCAACAGAATCACTAAAACAAAAGAAAGCAGCTTGAGCGCGAAGGAAACTGTTGAAATACTATTTGGCTGTGAGACAAAGGCAGAAAATACGCTATGAGTTCAAGCTGAGGCTCAAAACAGGGTTGGCCTTTTTTTTCCCTTATAAAGAAGACTAAACAGAGAAGAGGTATGGGGGTAAATGTAACATGAAAATATCTCTTTTCAGATTAAAAATGTCAGGTTTTAATGGAGAAATGACTGCTATTTTATGCAGGAATTAGACCTGATGTATTCTTACCTCTGACACCCTATTGTCTAGAATCAGTGTCCCTGTCACTCAGGAACAGCAGGGAAACACCTTCAATAACATCCAAATACCCGAGTAGTTTTCCATGTTGGGGTGGGGACATCCTTCTCTGCTGCTTTTGCCAACTGCATAAATGAAGGATGAGTAAGCTGTCCAGCTTCATTAAAGTTTGATTAGCTGCCCCAGGTAGAGATGAGGTTTGATTTGTGATCTCGAGTACGTGTATTCTTTCTGTACAGCAACCCAGAGATCATTATGAACCCATGTCAGTGCCCTACAGCACATAACACATTTTCTGTGTTCACATAACATATATTTCTATAACCCACACCTTTGTGGGGTAGAGCACTGAAAAACAGTGGAAATGTGTGTCACTACTAACTGAAATAAGAGTGGATTTTGAAAGTTGAGTGCCTTTCCTATTTCAGTTGGAGAACTCATGGAACTGCAGCTTAGTACCACTTTGGAACGTTGCTTTAGTCTTCAGTCTTTGAACTGCAATCCGTGCTTTTGCAATAGTTCAGCTCTTCTGGGGTTTTACTTGTTTGGACAGGAAGGAAAGGCACAGAAAGGAATCAAAAAGCTGTTTCTCTGCAGAGAGATTTGAGATCAGGGTAGCCTTCTGTGTATTGCCTGAGAGGTGAACAGAAAGCTTTTAGTTAGTGATTAAAGCATTTTTCAGTGATTTGTTAAGAGACTTTTTTTTTCCAAAGGCAAAGCCTGAGTTGTATTTATGGTCTATAATCTTTTGTACCTCTGCACTTTGTTTCCTAATCAAAGAAATTGTAAACCTGTCATTGACAGCAGCACAAAAATAATCTACTTGTCATTCATCAAAAGTAATCATATGTTTTTATAACTGCAAATTACAGATTTTTTTCCCTTTTTTTAATCCTCAATCCTTTTCAAAAGCCCTAGCTTCCACATTGGTGATTTATTCCAAAAAATATTTGCAAGTCCCTCAGCAAAGATGGAGAAAAGAAATGCACTGCACTGACCCTGGTGTGAGTACAGCATTAAAGGCTGGGAAAGCAGCAGCATAAGGGCAGCAGTGAGCTTACAAGGCAAGTTCACCAGCATCAAATCTGATGGATGAAGATGCAAGTGTCAGTGGAATAGGAGAGGCTAAGTAACTAATTTAAAGAAATAGGCTAAAGAAAGTAATTTTTTAAAGCTCTTCCACTCTCATTGTAGAAATTTGGTGTAGATGGTTTCCCCTTGGATCAATAACATTTGCCAGGTTGGAACTGGAGTGGACTGATCCTGGTCTAGAGATGAAAGAATAACAATTAATTAGTTAGAAATCATCAGTGTTTTAAAGTGGTATGAAGACTAACAGAAATTTTAATGGATTTTCAAGTTACATAGTAAGCAATAAAAGTAAATGGTCAATATAAGCCTACTGACACACTGAGCAAATATCTTTTAAGTTTTATTTTTTTATTTGTCTGGAAGATGAAAAACAATGATCAGAAAGGTGAGAAGCTGGCAAGACAATATCTTGTGATGTACTACAGACACAGAAATTGGAACTGACTAATCTGGCTGTCAGACTACATGCACAATCCTCCCGCAAGCCCCCAAATATCCCGCATATCCTATCCCCTCACCCTGTCCCTCTCCTCCCTGGATTCCTAAAACACTTTATGGCTTATTCATTGGTGCCCTTCCTATGAAATTATCAGGCCTTTATGTAGCCTTAAGACATGGTGAGACTACAGAGGCTTGAGCAACAATGTCTGTAATGGTCAATTACCTTCAAAATTATTAGTATCCATGGTAGGATGTGGAATTTTTAATCTTTTCAAACAATGGCCTCACTAGGTCCTAGAGGTAAGTAAACATTTTCATCTCCAGCAAAATTTAGTTATTCAGTGGGTAGGCTGTAATGAAAGTGTGATTATTTATGTTTAACGAGTATGAATGACAAGGTAGACTCACCTTATTCAGAACCTCTCTAAAATCCAATTGCTGCATTTACTAATTGTGGTTTAAGACTGCACTCAGCACATTTCATAAATATGCATTGACCCTTGAAAAGACTGTGTAATCAAAATGATGGTGTTTCTTTCACATTTTGCATAAAGCAATCTCGATTTAATTTTGATGGGAAAATATTGCAAAGTAAACTACACCGAACTAATGAAAGAGCTGCAATGCCTTGGAAGGTAAGTCTGGACTTCAACTGGACTTTTTCTCCCATAGATAATTCATTGTTGTGTGCTAGAAGTGGCCACAAATAGGTATAAGATCCTATGATATGAATTATAATTTGCATGGTTGGGTCATTGGTTCATGTTCTGAAGAGAAAATTAACAATTCTGAAAGAAGCTGCTTTGGTAAACAGCCAGCCCTGAAGTATATTTATATGTGTCCTATAAATATTTTCTGTCCTGTTTTTACATATGTATTTCTTGTCACTGAGGCACAGCCAAGATAATTAACTCCTGCTGTTGAGAGAGCAGAAGCTGATCTTTGGTGCTTGAAATTCTTGCTGAGTAAGCCTGCTCAGAGGGCTGCTTGTAAAATATTTGTTGCAAAAGCAAACAGTAACAAATCAGAGGGAATCTTTCCTAACAGCAGCCAGGGATTAATAGCTCATCTTTGGAGAAGAAAACACTGGGAGAAGGTTTCTGATTTCAAAGATATACAATTCATTGTGGTATTTTCAGGTTCACAAAGCAAGGCTTGTTATAATTTACAGAATCAGTTTCCTACACCCTTATGCTTGCTGCTTCATGAAAAGTGTATTCATGAGATGAATAGTTTTATACTTTGTTCACCTAGAAAGAGACCAGATGAATAAACATTGATTTTCATCCTCAGTGATTGAGAAAGAAGGCAGCCTGCTAGCATCTTTCGCTCCCAGCTTCGTTTGCATGCTCAGTCATATTTTTCTTCTTTTTTTTAATCTGTTGGTTGTGTTGAAGGGCTTAAGGTTTACATGTATGTATGTATTTGTATTGGTCTACCATTTCATCTTTTGAGAGCAAAAAGACCAAATCCTATCCAAATGTGTTCGGTGTTTACACATCAAATCATGCAACATGCAAGCCCCATGTGGGAATTCCAGGGTGGGTTCTAGACTGGCCTGTTTCTGTGTGTATGCTGGAACTAGATCTTTACATCTTCCTTTCAAAGCGATCTTGCATACTGAGTGGATTTTTTTTTTATTTTCTGTGTAAAATCCCTGACCTTTCATATAGAAAGGATTTTAAAATGCCTTACGAAGTCATTGAAATGTTCCAGAGCTGAACAAAATGGGCTTGAATGTGTTCTCTATGTGTTCTTATTAGGAGTGAACTGCCTAAAAAAATTACAAGGATTTTTTTTTTTAGCATAATAAGGGAACTTCAAAAAATAATCATTGACTTTGATCACTAATACATTGTTTAATGCAAGTAAACAAACTACTAGGAACTTTTTGACATATAGGATCAGTCTAATCAATCTCTTTGCAGACAGTGTGTATGCTTATTTTGGCTGAGGTAGAGTTCGTTTTCTTCACAGTGGCTGGTATGGGACTATATTTGGATCTGTGCTGAACGCAGGGTTGATAATGCAGAGATGTTTTTGTTCTTGCTGAGCAGGGCTTGCACAGAGCCAGGGCCTCTTCTGGTCTTTGTACTGCCCTGCTGGTGAGGAGGCTGGGGGGGCACGAGAAGTGAGGAGGAGACACAGCCTGGACAGGTGACCCACACTGATCAAAGGACATTCCAGATCATAGGACATGGTGCTCATTATATAAAGTGGAGGGAGGAAGGAGGAAGAGGGGGGTGCTTGGAGTGATGCTGTTTGCCTTCTCAAGTCCCTGTTAGACATGATGGAACCCTGCTCTCCTGGGCATGGCTGAGCACCTGCCTGCCCATGGGAAGCACTGAATGCAGTCCTTGATTTGCTTTGCCTGTGTGCGTGGCTTTCACTTTCCCTATTAAACTGTCTTTATCTCAGCTCATGAATTCTGTAGCTTTCACACTTCTGATCCTGTCCCCAGCCCTGCTGGTGGGGGAGTGAGCAAGCAGCTCTGTGGGACTTGGTTACCAGCTGGGGTGAAACCACAACAGTATGATGATAACCACATGGCTGATGCCATTTGGTTTAATGTAAAAACTGATAATTTACCATGAAGTTCCAGCACAATGCTTGGAAGCAGAGAGGCCAACTACCTTGTCGGTTACTTGAATTACTTACTTAATCAATTACAAGGGGGTGAAATTAATATACAGGCTAAAATGAACATTTGCTGTGGGAACTGATAAATATTTTCAAGTAATTGCACCTAGGTTATTTGGTTTTAAAGGAAAATTCTCTGCTCTAAGGAATCAAATCTTGAAACGTTTGTCAAAGACAAAATATTATATGCAAATGGCACAGTTTGTGCTGATGGCAGAGTTTGACACAATGAAAAATTTCTCAAATCATTGTAAATACTTATTTGAATAGTCTTAGGCCATTGTGTGCTTTTATTATGGGAGGATATGTAAATATGCTGGCATGCATAGGTCTTAATTTTCTGTGCCTCGGTGATTGCTGTGCTGGTGTTCTAGTGAAGGCACTTTTGGAGTCTTGCATTCTCTCATGCTGATAAACTTGTTCTGCCAGCCTTGATGCTGATCAATACTGTCAGGAGCTGCTGAGCTCCTCCAGGACTGGTGGTACTGTGTTTGTTAGGGTGGCAGTGGTGCTTGTGCTGCTGCTTTCAGGCAGACTGGGCACTTTTCTCATGACTCTCTTGCAAGCCAGTCTTTTAAACATGCTCACCAGTGGCCAGAATATGATACAATTAATTTTCTGGGTAAATTTATCTTAGTTCCCCAACTACATTGTGTGTTTCATCCTCAAAAATGCATGGCAAATTCTATCAAAAAGATTTACTTCCTTTGAGCCATTACTCTGTTTACAGACATTCCTAATATAATTAATTCAGATTCATAATGCCTGTCACAAATGACAAAAGTAATTAATTCTGAAATTTGGATTATGGGCCTTTCTGTGAAATACTTACCTTCAGGGGATTAGATCTCAAAAACATTTTGGGCCATCATTTATCGTGTCTGAGTCTAATAGAATGCCAGGTTTTCTAAGGTTTCAATTATGGTGCTTGAATAATGCAGAAAAGAAAGAAAAAATAATGGTTCCGTGCTAATGGTATTAATTTCAGTCAACAGAGAAGGAACACTTTGCACTGGGGGCTACAAACAAAAATAGGTTGTGTTTCAAAACAGGGCAAAAGTTGCTCATGTGAATAGGCAATTAAAGAAGCCAATATGACTCGCATGCTGAAATACAATACCTGCACACCCATTAGTTGGCTTTCTTGTCCTCTCTTATTTCTGAGGCCTTTTTACATATGCAGGATGTGTGACTTTCAGGTACTGAGTTTATAGCAGTGCTTGAAAATGGGCTGAAAAGATAAGCAAAAGCATGAAGCTGTAATTTAAACTCCTTGCTCTAGACACTTCAAGGTGCTGTAAAGCACATGTCAGAAGCAAACAGTAAGGTATACTGGTGTTCAGTCATTTTCCCTCTCACACTGGTTTCCCAGAAGCAGAACTGATGTTTTCTCCCTGTTTTTGCTTTTATGTGGTGTTCAGTTTACCTTGCCTGGTGCAAGTGCCTCTGCTCCGAGGGTGGTCACATCCCGTGGAGTGGTTTAGCACGCTTCATTCTTTTAACTGAGAGCTCCAGGCGCTGTTCAGGTGCTGCCCAGTGGCTGCAGCCCTCAGCTGCTGTGCAGAGAGAGGCAGCTGCTGCACCTCCTGCCTCCACTCTGCCTCCAGATGTCTGGCTATATTGGCTGTCTCTAGAACATGTAATATGTGAGATCCCGATCCACAAACTCTTAGGAATCTTGGAAGATACTTGTAACTCTAAGAACTGTGCTACAAGAATGGCAGAAAGCTTCTCAAAAGCCCAGAGTTAGCATCTCTTGATTTAAGGCAAAGATTTTTTTATTGTAAGCTAGGAAAGCTTAGTGTTGAGATGAACTCATAGTCCGGCTTTTTAAAAGTTTGAATAATTCAGTGCTATTTGTTTTTCTTATGCTTTTGCTTCCCTTTTTACTCTAAAGCTTCTGCACATTACCAATTTCTGTGCTTTTTTATTTATTAATGAGTTGGTTTCAAATTCTGATGGATTGTAAAACTTGATTTATGTCTTTATGCAGTAACTGTTTAATATATGGACATCTAAAAGTTGCACTGAATCCAACACTTGCTTAAGGTGAAAACTCTGTGTTCTGCTGCCTGAATAGATGGCATTAACCTGCTAATGACACCTTTTCTATTTTTACCACTCCTTGTACTGTTATTAGTAATAGTTGCCATCATTATATTGGATTAATTGCTGACTGTAGGTGACTAAGAAACTAGTTTTCAGTTTATGAACAGGGATCACTTGTGAAGCAAATTGTCAGTGTGCAACTTCTAAATCTTTCAGAGAAGCCAACTCTGAAAATGCCTGGCTTTGGGTACTGCCTTAAATCTTGCATGTCTGGAACATTTGGTATTTAGGGAACCATTTTTTAATCAAGGTGACAGGAGAACTCCAAACTAATATTTTGGAAATGGTTATGTGAATTTGGTCAGGGATGTGCTTGAGTAAGTCTGTGATTGCTCGTCCTTCTGAACAGAATGTGCCAAAATACCATTTGTTGTATCAAACTGCATCACAGTTCACGCACTCCACATCACAAATACTCTCATGTGACACATGGAGTATTGAAGTCAGAATATACTTTACAACCAGAAAAGAAAGGAGCTTTATTTAAATTATTTGAAAGATAACATAATAAACAAAGGGAAAGTTTGCAGGCACTAAGGAATGGTTCCTAGGTCTGCAGTAAGTTAAGTGGACAACGAGGAATTTATCACGGGTGGTATGATGAGTTGTTGTCTCTCTGGAGTATTAAAAAAGAGGGAAAAAATCAATGAAAACACATTAAAGCCCATGCAGCAACCATCCTGCTGTCTAGGGGCATGAGCTATATGGCCCAGAAGGCCCTTTCTTTCCCTGAAATGTATGATCCTGTCCTTCAGTAACTAAACCCATTTTTCCTAGGTTTCTCTAACTTTGCTCTTGTGTTTTCATTGCTGACACAGGAGTTTCACAACTGTTTTGGTTAAAAGGAAGCAGAGTTAGTGCGAGAAAAAAATAATGCTTTATTTATTTATTTATTTGAATTGGTTAGATGAGACTTTTTGTGTGAGTTTCATAGTAAATGCTCAGTCTTAAAAAAGGTTGTGAACAGCAAGACGTCACTCTGGAACTTTAACCTCAGACAGCTTCACGAGTGGGAACTCACAGAATAATTATACAGTGCTGATCACTGAGAGAATTTGCACTGGTAAAATGCTTTCCTTAAGGCAAAAACTGGCTCCAGGCAAACCTACCGTTTTCTGAAGGACTGTTATGCCCAGGGCACATACATTATGATGAGTAACTTTGGTCTGGACGATTCCAAGATGAGAAATTTGGGGTCTAAGACAAAAGTCTGACAAAGCCAGCATATTAAACTGCTGTGGCTTCTGCAAGGAATTGTCCATGTGCTGCTTCTAAACCTTTCTGTGCAGGGGAAATAAAAACATGGTGCTAGAAAATCTCTTGACCCTTTCTCATTCTTTTCAGTGAACAGGTGAACTGGTGCAAGGCCCTGAACCACAGTGAAGGTGTGACCATACCAGCTATCACCAGTTATGAGCTGATACAAAAGACACAAGAGAATCATGAATCTGTGCCTAAAAGCAAGTATCAAGCCACTTATACTTTGGAGTATATGAGAACATACCTGAGCATAAATTAGGCATGTTACCTTTCTTGGGGGGNTGTAAATTGAATTTTCCCTTTTGTTTTCGGCCACCTGATGTGCCTATAGTAACTGGCTGCTATGTAAGTAACTTCTTACAGAAATTCTAATGCTGTTCTAACAGACTGCCATTTGAATGGAGGGATGCCTTCTACTGGAGTGAGGGGAAAAAGCAAATATTGCAATGCCATTCCCTGCCCTACTCTATAGATACTTGCTCGTGCTGAGCTAAGCATAGTCCATCCCACGGAGCCATGGGGTACAGTGAGGAATGACAGACACAAATCATTACTACGACAGCCCCACAGTGAGTGTAGGGAACATATGACTCACTGCAGCTCTTGGAGTTCAGTGACTCAAATCCAGAAGCAGATGGCCTTTTTGTTTAGCTCTACGGGTGAGAAGGAGTAACAGTCCATTTATGCTCTGGAGTGTTGATAGGAAACAATATCCAACATGTGTGTCTCTACAGGACTCTTTCTTCTTTTAAGCAATGTACAAGAGAAAGTAATAGGAACAAGATAATGGAATTTATACTTTTTATCTCCCCTCCACCTGCTCATTTTATTTCAGGGTATCTAGAACTCTTTCTCTCTGTTAATGTGCCAATAATTTTTGGTTGCCCTACTTTATCTCTAGCCCGAGTGATGGAGGCTATTAACATTTGACAGTGAGCAGCAGAGAATACACAAGGGGGCAGCTGCAGGCAGTTTACAACAGGAAGCTTTTGGAAGCTTTCCTGGGCAGCCAGCATTTCTTCATTAGCTCTAATGGTAGTATTTCCAAGCCGTGTGTGATGCAAATGAAACAGTGACCGTGAAATGGGTTGTGTACTGCCTGCCTTCTCCTGCCTAGAGAAGCTGCTGCTTGATCCATATGTGCTGAAATCCTCTGTCATTCCTACCTGCAACACTTTTGTATGGGAGGTTAAGGGGATGAGAGCCCTTAATATTCATTTATTAGGGTATTCTTTGACCTTCCTTCAGGTGCTGTTATCCTCAGCCAAAACACAGCTATTTTGCTGTTTAGTTTCAAGCAACAAATAAGGACCTTATAAGTGCTGCTGATTGTTGTTGGAATTTGCTGTTTACCTGACTTAGCCATTTATCCTAATGGTCATTGAAGTCAATCTACAAAGAGTAGAATACTCTGAGATACTACCTGTGGATTTACAATCCAAGATAGAATGGCTTAATTCTCAATAAACATTTTAGGTTTTGTTCATGCTGAACTGGAAACTTGTTGAGACACATTGATGGGGTGCTCTCCTGTATATTATTTTTGTCCTAAAATGCAAATGACAACCTTTATAACAAGGAATTCTCTAACTGAGAAACTCTTTCAGCTGTTTGACTCTATGTTCAAGTGAGTACAGATATTTGCAAACCAGATTAAAATCATAGCTGTTAAAACTTGAGTTTTGTCCAAAATACAGATATTTTTAAATGTTGTAGAGAAAAAAATTAAACTGTAGTGACTGCAACCACAGGAAGTAAGAATGTATCTCTGTTTCTGTGCTGTAAAAATGTATGTAATCTTGGATCCTGCATGCATCCCATCCCAGCGCTGCAGGAACAGGTATGAGATTGTGTCACTAATGCTAAGACAAGTTGAGGTTTCAGTTTCTAACACTGGTTCAGACTGTTTGCAAACAAGACTATGCTCCTGAATAGATCAGAATTAAAAGAAGTGACAAGACTCATCTACGTGGAAGCAAGACTATTTTGGTGGGGTGGAAGCAAGGGTTATTGGACGTGACTGGTATCAGTTTGAATTGTAGCCACAGAGAATGCAAATGTTCATTGTGACTAAGAAAATGAATGATGCAGCCTTAATCGTGAAGAAAACATGAAAGGGTTTCTGTGGTCAGATCACGGTTAGCTCCTTGGGCTGCTCTGATGGCACTCGGAGTGCTGCAGCCTCTCACACTGACAGATGCATCCCACCTTTTCACAGAGGTTTAATAGTTAAGGCACATCACAGGATGTCTGTTCTTGCTGTAGAATCCTGCAGAGATGTGAACTGAAGAATTCATCAGCAAAAATACTGCACCCTGACTGGGCAGGCTTCTGCACTTGCCTCTGATGTACCCGGCCAGGTCTGCTGTCACACACAGGGTGCAGAGCACATCATCCTCACACCTGCTTCAGTTTGGTGACTGAGGCAAAAAGGACACCAGGATGCAGTAGCAAGTTCTCTGCTAGCAAACTTTTTCAGGAAAAATATAAAACTAAGGTGATGGTGCATCACATGCAGTGTTGTTCCGTCTTTTGGTAGCTGTTTGAAAGTGAGTAAATGGACTAATAAAATTAGATTCAGGGACAAAAGCATCAGAGACCTTGTCACTGTATTCCTTTCCTTTCACTGGAGTTACAAAAAGTGGTATTCAAATGTGATTCAATTATCCTCATCTGTTGTTTATGTTCTGCTGTCTAATTTTTGATAATCTTGTCTATGCAAGAATGCTTACTTAATAAAAAAGCAAAATCAGAGATGGAGAAGGCTCTTAACAGTGCAGTTCACACCTTCAGGTAAGGGGCTGAAATGTTTATGCTGCTTAATTCTTCACTGTGTGTTCAACAGGATGCAAAATAGGCACACAGTGGAGTCATCTAAAAGGAAATTATTTTCTCCATTTGCTATTCTGAAAGTAAATGAGTTGGTTTTTCAGTGAATGAGGAATTAAACTGAATTTACATGCAGGGCCCTTTTTACCATAAAGCAAGTAAAATCCTGAATTATTCATGGTTTTATCAATTTTTTTTTTCCAGTAGTTGGTTAATCTGGGAGGAAGGAAACTGGAATTCATTCTACAGGCACTCTCTTTATTGCTGTAATGGGAACATTGAGCTGATAATTATAGTTTTACTAATTATACTTACTCCTTTAATCCTCATAAGAAGAATATTATCTAAGTCTGGTGTGCTGTTTGACCATGACGATAAATTATGAATTGTAAGCAGGGAAGAGGTCAAGTCTGTTTGTGTGATCTTGTCCCTGATTCTCTATTAGGTTTCTTCTCAAAGAAGGCTCAATCACTTTTGAATAACTCAAACTACAGACCTTATGCATGTCCAGTGCAGATATGAACCTTGCAGGAAAAATTGTAGGAGGATTTCTAGGCCTCCTACTGCTTGAACCTTGCTATCACAGTCACTTTGGTTTATTGCTTTGTTATAGTAAAATCCTTAATGTTTTTCTGTCAAGTTAATTCTCTGGTAAATGTAGAGGACTGCTCTATTTTGTTCTGCTTAGAGGAAGCATTTTCTTTTTTCAGGTAAGAAATGGGCTTGTTTGTTCCTCACAGAGAATATAGCACCAGATCTAAAATGTTTCTAAAGAAAGTGGTTTAAGCAGACCTTGATCAGGCAAAGCTCAGAATTTGAATTCATCAGCAAGGTACTAATTTCAGTTCTAGTCTGTCATTGGATTCCTGAGCTTTTCCTAGATCAGTTACCTTGTTTTACTTACGAAGGACTGAAAGTTGAACAAAATCTCTTTATTTGCTTTGTTTGTGTGTGCACTTGTGGTTTATTTGAACGTTTTAATGCATGCAAAATTAGAATGGCTGACAGGGGGTAAGGCAAAGGGCAAGTAGTTATACAATGTCATGACTAGTTGTGTAAATATTAATAATTCTTAAACAAGCAAAACTAAAATACCCAACAAAGAATTTGTGTTCCATAAAATCACCATTTAGCAGATATTTAAAGGCAGGAAGGGTTCCATTAATGTAACTGTATGTAGAAATCAGGCAGCTGTTACTACATATTTCCAGTGTTATTAATATGAAGTCTTTCTCTAGTTGTGATCAGAACTGAATGGTGAGTGTGGAATTAATTAACTCCTGAATGTCCTCTAAGCATAGGAACTTTCAAAGATAGTAACCACGCATTGATGTCTGTGATAAATGTTTAACTCCAAAAGCTTCATTTTGTGTTTGAAAGCAGCTGGAGTTAACGTGACCTGCTGCCATCATGGGCTGGATGGTTTAGGGGAGTGAAGGGGCAGGATTGTTGGAATTGGTGAGTGTGCTGGAGTTTGCCTGCTGGGAATGCACGGCCTGGGCTTTGTCAGAATGAGGCTCCTGTGACACTGTCATTACTCCGGGTACACCCTGTGGAAAAAATGCTCTCTTGGTAGAGGGAATTCCCAACATAAAAATAGCAAGCCTTTGCTCTGGGTGGACACTATTGCATCAGCCTACTTATCTGAAGAAAGAAGACAAGTGTGTGGTTCAGTATTTAATAAAGCACATGGTATTTGCAATGACTTAGAGGCTGTTTCCTCAGAGGCTTGAATTTATCCACCGAGTTGTATCATATTAGGTAGGCAACTTCTCTTGTCTCACTGAGAAATTTCTCTCCTGTGGAGACTAGCTGAACGACCACTGGGTTCTGCCAGTCATAATTCACATCTTCCCACTTGCTTGGGTATGGCACTTATCTAGTTGTTTGTTATAAAATGCATTGTATTTATGATACTTCATTCTTGCATTGGCATTTGGGAACGTTATCCCTTCATTTTTTCATAAATGATTCATCAGCTCTCTTCTTGCTTACACGTTCTTTATCATGTTTCCCGAAAGATTTTTTTTTTTCCAGAATCCTCTTCTGAAAAGGACCACAGGAAGCAGATCAATGAAGCTTAATGTTTGACCAGGAATTTACCCTAAATCTTTCAAGCAACTCTTTGCAGCCACTGGCACATCCTTCGTAGTTCCAGAGGGAAAACAAAGAACAGGGCTGATCTAAGTTAGTATCTTGTAATAAGCACTGAAAAATAGAGACTCAGGAAACCAGCCAAACACTCTTCCTAGGAAATCTTCAGAATATGTGACAGCAGTGCTTAGACTTGGCAGTACTTTGAGATTCACACGGCCCTCAGAGGCTTCTGCCTCTCACTGGCTCGTGTGTCTTGGGGACTTTGTTACAGCTGCTAGTGTATTCCTACTGGAAGTTTAGCCTGTTTTATCCTCTATGTGGTTGTTGTACATATGTTTTTGCTGCTACAAGAAAACACTACAGCGATGTCCATAGGTCCTTCTGCATACAGAGAGACTCCTGAGTGTGTGAAATGATATAGAACTAGAGGAGAAAGTTGCTGTTTGCTCAAGATCTATCAAGTAATGTAATTACTCTAGCATGCACTTTCTACTGGCCTGTATTCCTTCTTGTGGGATAATTCCTCACTTTTTACCAGGAGAAAGCCAAAGCAGTTATTTGTTAAATGTCATAGAAGGGATTTGTGTCAGAGCAATACTTAGAATTTTGGATGGCTTGTCACTCAGGTTGACATGCGCCACCTCTCCTCAGAGAACTCAGGCTGAGAGTTGTGCTGAGCATGTTCTCCAAATGGCTCAGCCTCTGTCCTGGCTGGCCTTGTCCTATTGCTGAGAGCTGGGAGAAGAGCTGCAGGTCACTGGGGGGAGTGATGTGAGCTTGAGGAGCTCTCTTGGGCTTCTTATGGGTATTTTTTGCATTGTGCCTGCACAAGACTTGCTGTATGCACTGAGGTGCAGCGTCTTTTCCTTCCTGCTGGAACCAACTCTGCAGTCATGTCCTGAAATTTCTAGAAGATATTAATTTCAGATTATAGAATTATATTAACATTGGAAAGACCTCCAAGATAATAACGTCCAAGTCTAACCTATGTGAACAAAAGTATCTTCTTAAATGAGTTGTAATGGAAACTTTCCTCCATTTAAATTATATAGATACTTCATTTCTGTTCTTCATATTACAGCTGAATTACTTTAGGACTTTGAATGCTGTGAGTGTACATATTTTTTTCCAAAAGCATGAAGTGAAAGAAACTGGAACTGAATTTTGAAATAGCTTTGATCCAATAGCTACAGTAATATTCTTTGGGACAAATTAGAAAAAAACCAAATCTCTTAACTTTTCACCACTGTGATGACAGTACTAATCAATAGGACATAGTATTGAGACACTCCATAGGATAAGCTTTGCTCTCCTAGATTAACATGTATAGAGCTTTATTCCTCAGGTAGGTCAATTTACGTACGCAGAGTCTCAGACCACAGATATGCATGTTACATCTATTCATTCTGATTAAAATACCCTTACAGCTAGTAGCCAGTGTGAGGAAATATTTTTTAGTTTTGCCTTGTGGTTCCACATTCCAATTTCTCCCTGGTGTTTTTTTTCCTCCAAGCATCTTCACTGTTTTCTACAGTTCCTCTGCCTTATGTTCCATTGTTTTGTTCTCATCATCCCTTCTCAGCTCATCTCCATTCAAGACATCATTTAATCTTGCATGCTCCCTCCTCCCTGGCACTCTTACCCTCATTTCTTCTGTGGTTATACTTTTTCTGTCTCTCCTTCTTGTTTAGGTAGAGAAAAATTCATACTGCCTGGATGTGGCTCAGTATGAATTTCAAGTTGATAGCACCCTTTTGAACGCCATCCCAGATCTAAATGTGCCAACTTTTTCTCTTGCAGTAGGAATTGACAGAACTGCGTAAGCGTTAAAAGACAGTTCACACCCAAGCATTATTAAAAATAACTCACTTAATGGGTCACCTCTCAGGAGAGATGATGCTAAAAGTAATGCAGGCAACTAATCTGTGCAACAAAGGTAAAAGGTCCAAGAGAATGAAATTAATAGCAGCATTAAAAAAATAGAATTCTGCTTCAGTGCCTTTAATCTGTAAAGAAAGCAGTTAATGATAATGTAGGCAAAGGATTAGATATAATTGGTTTCTCTTTTAATTAAAACCCTTGCAATGAGTATAAAGCCATAGAAGTATACCAGATCAGAAAACCTCAGAATACTCATGCTTTGCTTGTTCACAGAACAGGAACATCACGACAGAGAATCTGTTTCTTATGACCTTGCTGCTCCTTGGCAAGGCTTGTTTCCCGTGTTTACCCATGAAAGAAGAAGCATAATTTGTGAGATGCTCCTTAGAGGCCTAATTTTTACACAATTCTGCATTGCTGCCTTTTTATGGCATCCTATTCTGTGTATTTCAGGACATTTCCAGTGGCTTCACTTCTGGTGAATTCACTCTATATCTTACTACCAGTCAGAGCTGGTTAGCAAAAGTAAACACAGGAGAACCTAATGATGGTTCATCTTTAAACCTGTTTTTATAAATACCCAGGATTTGGGAATTGCTGTGTTAAAGTGTGGTTTATTTTATATTTTCAGGATTTAAACTCTGCCTTGCTTTTTTTATTTCACCCTTGAATAACAGCACACCAATGTGTCAGAGATTTGGGATCCATTCAGAGCACCAATGAAATAAAATCTCAGTTTAATCTCTTAAAAAAATTATAAATTTGTGTACCAGGAGACAAATCTTGTGTTTCAGTAGTTACCCACTTGTAGCATTTTAGAGCTCTGGTAGCTTTGCTCATCTGCTGAGCTATATCCAGGAAAGAGAAACAAGCAGGGCTTTCTAGGTAGCCTGTTATTATGTGAACAAATATCAGAAGAAGGAAAGATTAAGTCTGCTTCTAATCTTTTATATTTATCATGCTTTCTGCCAAAGCTGCTGTAAGAGGCAGTTCCTGATGGTACTGGTTTGGTTATCAGGTACACAGCAGTGCTTATTTATGGCTCTCTGAGAGGCATCTGCAGCTACAGCAAGCTCAATAGACAACTGGGCCTTTAACAAATACAAACGTTGGTGTCTGTGGGCAGGAGTGTGGGTGCATGTACAGGAAAAAAATATTCTTTAAAGTAAATGCATTTCAAGGTTATTCTAGTAATACTGTATTACCAAATAAATTTTTTTATCCACAAGACTGAAACCAAAACTTCATAATAACTCTGCTGTAAATCTCTCCTTTTAGAAATGGACATGGAGAATACATAGAACAAGGTTAAACACATAAAGTGGTACCCTATTGAATCACAGCATCTGCTGTACTTGAAAAACAAGTTACTCTAAAATTGAATAACATTCTAAAAAAAAAAATCTGCCAAAATGTTTTCACTTGACCATATGTAACAATTCCTGCAGGAAGGTTCCTAGTTCTGGTTTTGGTATTTCGGAAGGGCTTTTAGGCATGTATCTTCTGCTTTTAGTCATATTTAGGAATTGGTGGAAAGACATGTGCCCTTGTATAGTTTGCCATGGTACCAAGGAATTAGGATTTCATGTCTGAGCACTTTACTGAATCTAATCTTTTCAAGTAGTTTATCTTTTCTAAACTGTTAGCAAATGCTAGCTTTGTGCTGACAAAAGCTAGATGTTTGATTAACATCTAGAAAAGAAACTGTTAACACTTTAATACTGCTTTCTTAAGCTATAAAGTCAGGTCTAGCATGTTAAAACTGCAGAACAAGAGCAGAGGTTTTTTGGTTTTTTTAGGATGCATTTGCTTTTTAGGTACTTTTAAGATGACCTGTCTTCATTCAATATAACTGGCTCTTATCACAGGGGAAAAATAACCATCCATGAGGATTTAGTCGTGTATGACTAAGGTTGCTTACAGACTGTAAATGTAGTGCAGCTGGTCCAAGTGTCCTCCTGGACTTCACCTGCCTTGAAAATGGCTTTTCCCATACTCACAGTGCATCAGCAATACCCACCATCCAGTCATGGTTCTCCTTTTCCGTGCTTTTTCTGTGCATTTGAGTACATTGAAGTATGAGCAGCTTAACTTCACAATGTTTTATATCTGCTAGTAGGCAGACTTGGGAGTTAGAACTTCTGCACAAACATCTATTCATAAACTCGTGGGAAATTAGTCTATTATAAAAGCTTTTGTTATTGATGTGACATGGTTTAATGTTGCTTTTGAATATTTTAAGAAGTATCTCTGCATTAGAGATGCACTGGAGTAACAATGGCAAGATTCTATATAGTCAGTCTGTTACAGACTATGTTATAATTCTTCTCAAATGCTCAGATTTTATTGCAGAATAAAAATCTGTTAACAGTGTAGTTTGTCTATACCTACTGTGTCTGTGGCAAAATCTACAAATCTTTACAAGTTGTTTAGATGAGCATGTTCCTCTGGGATGTAAAGGAACTGCTAAGCACATTCTATTGTTTGAAATATCTTTTTTTTTCCCCTACTCTGCAGAAGTTCAGAGGTGTTTAGACAGGCAGAGCAGTTATTTGGGATGAGCCTTTCTCCTGAAATTTTTGGGATCTCCCATGTCCTGCAGAAATGGAAGTTTTCTTCCCTTTCACTTTACATCTGCCAGCCTGCAGGTGTGTGGTCTCTTCCTGCTCTTGTCCCTCTCTAATTCCTGTTGTTTCTTTGCCCCATATGGACTAATCCTTTATTAAAGACGACATAAGACCCACAAATGTTTGCATATGAGTAGCTCCACGGAGAGGATGAAATAAGAACAAAATAAATGAAAAAAAATTTCTGTATCAAGCTAAGTAACAGCCAGACTTAAATTAAAAATTATTTTCTGGGAACTTGCTGCTCTGAGCTGTTGACAGTCTGAATGTACCAGCTCCTTGCTTGTGGCCAGTAATGGCAGCAGAAATTTAAGAATAATTGACAGGAATTAAATGAAGAGAGTTCCCAACCAATCACAAGAAAAAAAGAGGAAAAGCACATGTACCTTTTCCATCCAAATTATTTAGGACTTGATATAACATTTCCATTTTAGTTAATGGTGATATGAGTTCTCCTTGCTACCTCTTCTTATAATTTATAAATTTTGTATCCTTTTTAAAATACCTCTAGACAAATCTTATAGATTTGGATGAGAAACAAATACAATTATTGCTGAATTCAGTCTGTGGAAGCAGGTCATAGTTTTTAATACATGCTTAAGTGATAACACAAACCTGAATTTTTTTCTACTTGAGTTTTTTTTCAGTGCTAATTGTACTGGCCGCAGCTAGTTGGTCAAAATGAGGGCTGTTCCTCAGCATCTCAAGAATTGGCTTCTATTCCTTATTTTCTAAGGGATGAAATTGCAACAAAGCAATAGCTCTGGAATACTGTCCTATGTGCATCAAATTTGTTCAAGAGAAATACAGAGCTATGAAAAAGCTTTGATGTAAGCCATTCCTAGTTTCTGGGATATACTTAAAAACTGTATATATCTTCAATTTTCTGTTGTTTTAAGAAATCCTTCTGTCCCATCATCTATGCATAACATGGGAAGAATGCATTTTTCTCCCAGTCATGGCAGAGGGAGTTATTTACATGGCTGTTCCTGCTAGGGTGTGCACTGTTATTTTGGAATTGTAAAGGGCTCATGTGGTTTTGTGCAATTTTGTTGATACTGATGGAAAATACCCTTTCTGAGGCAGACTGTGCCTTCTTTGTGCAGCCCTCAGTCCTCCTTTGGTCTACATTCACTGTATTACTCTAATTTGGAATCTTTCATCTGCTGAGAAAAGAAAATATACAAACGTGATGTGACAGCTTAGTTACCTGCATGCTGCTGGGATATTGGGGTATGTCCATAGGCCTGCCTGAACACTGGGCATAATCCAGGGAAGCAAATGTAGGTGTGTGGAGTGCACATCTGGAGCATCCTGGAGGAGTACGTACTGCTCTTTGCCATTGTAACTCAGCACAGTAATATCATTCAAAGAGACATTAGTTATGCTTAAACCTTGCTAATGACATCAATGGGCTTGCTGTTTTACCCAGGAATGCAGTTTATCCATAACTGTTCTGAAGCTTTTCTTCTTCACAGACTGAAATTCCTAATAATACTAAAATATTTTTATGCTTTTCCCTAAACTCTTTAGAACTGCTCTGTTCCTACTCTGGTATTAGATCCATGGAATGGTGTATAACTGAAAATGTAACTGGGTGTTCAGAATGGAACCAGTTTATACCTTTTCAAAAACTATAGATATTGACCATCTTTTGTTGACTTGTGGATCCTTGGTCTTCATTCACTTGTGAGAAACTTAAGCTTCCTGTTTCCTGCATGTATCACTGGAGAGCAGCCTATGCTTATTTGTAGACAAAACGATGGGTTTAGTTTTGGTTTCAGATTTTTTCAGTTAAGATTTTAAAGGTAGGTAAGGCTGAGCAAAGAAGCTGTTTTCTACATATATTAAAACTTTATCTATGTGGGGGGGAAATGAAGGACAAGGGCATAAACTTTGTGACATGAATTATAACAATGGAAAAGATAGTTTATTTGAATGTCACCAGGCAGTAAGATAAAACCCAAAGTGAATGCAAGGACTTGTATTTCATTATCTAATGATTGCACCAAAGTCACAATGGTAGAGGAAGAATAAAGATTTAAGTAAATAATATAATTTATTTATATTCCTGGCACATGCTGTAAAATACACCCATTGATGTGGCAGAATCTGCACTGGAAACTCCAGTCAGCTCATGCAGATGTTGCAGGGCAGAGGTACAGCAAAATAGCTCAGATGCTCTTCCTAGTGATGATTTGCTTCAAAAGTGATGTAGAAGAAAGCAACTGTCTATCAAAGCCAGTGGAGAACTATGAGGTTTTAAAGAACTCTAAACATAAATTTGAAAAAATTAGCATTCTGTGTTTTGAGTGGCTGTTTCATGTTTCTTTGGCTCACACACCCTTGTGCGGCTTCCTGGTGCTGTAAATAGGAAGAAAGGGAATGACCAGCCACTGAAGTTAAGAACTCACGAAAGGTCACAGTAATAAAGTTTACTGCCATCTCTAAGAGTTCTCTTTCCTGTGGAAAAGATAGAAAAAAATTGCAGTGTATGCACTTTCTTGCTCTCATTCGTTTGACATGAGCAACACAAGTTTATTTCACTCTCACCTTCTACACATGCGCTATTGGCAGCTCTTTTATTTAAAAGAAAAAATTCCTCTATCTGGCCTTCAAACTACTAAACTGCTAAGTAAAGGCAAGACAGACATGGGAAAGCTGCTTAGATTTAAATATATTCATGATGGAGAAGCTGAAGGACTCTGGGACTAGGAAGGCGACAGAAGGAGAATAGCACTGCCTTAAGTACTTGTGTGGTTCCCACAGACGATGAAAGAGCAGATGGCTTTGTGAGTGACCAGCCCGGGTCCTCTGGGGTTGGGCTATTGAGCAAAGTGTCCTGGGAAAGGAAAGGGAAACTGAAGGCTCTTTTCCCTGGGCTGCAACTGCCTGCCACTGAGCCAAGCTTGATTTTATTCAATCTGAGTGCTGGCTTGGGTTTCGGAAAAGTTTTGGAAGCCTGCCTCGTTCATCAAAAATAATTTATGGTGCCACCACGGAGGCAAGAGGGCTTCTCGTTTTTGTTTCCTGCATTTTATGATGTTGGCGCTCTTCCTGAAATAATTTAAGAATTGCAGACACTAGTATTTTGGGTTTTATAAAAATAGATCTCATCAATGAAATCCATATTTTATCTAGGTTTTGGTAATGTGCTGCTTCTTCAGCAAATACAGCTTTTTCTGGGAGCTGAGTCCTTCCTCTGGGCAATAGCGTCACTTTGTCAAGCACTTCTGTACAAAACTGAAGTACAGCAATTAGCAAGAAATTAATAAACTCCTGTGAATGCTCTTATAAAATTCTATGGGCTGTTGGAGGTAAAGTCTCCCCTGAGCCTCCTCTTTTCCAGACTAAACACCCCACCTCCCTTAGCTGCTCCTCCTCAGGCTTGTGCTCCAGACCCTTTCCCAGCTGCATTGCCCTTCTCTGGACTCACTCCAGCACCTCAAAGTCCTTCTTGCAGTGAGGGACACAGGACTCGAGGTGTGGCCTCACCAGTGCCGAGCACAGGGGGACAATCCCTGCCCTGGTCCTGCTGCCACACTATTCCTGACACAGGCCAGGATGTCATTGGCCCTCTTGGCCACCTGAGCACACACTGGCTCATGTTCAGCCACTGCCAACCAGCACCCCCAGGTCCTTTTCCAACATGTCGCTTCATCCATAGATGAAGCTGCTTAGGAGGGTGGGAGCCTGACAAACACAGGCTTTATAAGTGTTTCCTTTTCTAATTCTACAAATGTGACTCAGACTAAGAAACTTAATTACAAGGGAAAAAAGGCCTCTACATGTTTAGCAGCTGTGAATAGTTTGAGACTAAAGCTGTTTAACTTAATCACAACAGGCCTGAGTATTTTAATTAAACGTGGTCACCAGCTGAAAATAAACGTGGGGAACAGCAACAAGGCAGGCTTTAAATGCTTTCAGCTTAAGTGGTGAAATTCTTTAGAATCTCATACCCTGACTGTCAACCTTTTTGAAAATTGAACTGAAACTGTAGTTTTGGGAGATCGGGGAGGAAGATGCTGGAGATTACTGAATCAAATTCAGTCATGATTCCTGGGATGATCAAAGGGAGAAATATTTTCATCCTCTGTGTCATTTAAGAAAATATGAATGTCTCTCTTGTTCCAGACTGAAAGTTCATGAACATGTTCATGCAACCAAAACTGAAGGCTGTAAGAATAAGCAGAGGCTGTAGCAGAACCTCCTCTGGCTCCTCTCCCACTGATTAGAATGATTTATTTTGTTTCAGTAGTTTTCAGTGGCTTTCCATTTTATGAGTTTGTTCAATCTCATGTAAACCTTATTCTGAACCCGTAATATGTAGCATGATTGCTAAATTTAACAGGCTGTTAATTAGCAACTTACTAATGGCTCAGGCCATAGTCTGGGGCTGGGGGTGTAAGGGAAAAAGATTATACTGAGGTTTGGTACTGTCCTCACGTACTTAAATAGGGAACTTTCTTTGGTTTCTTAAAAAGGTTCAGTAGAAACAGGGATCACTCAAAATACTTAATTTGAGATGAGGAGGCCACTTCTGGCATGAGAATTACATGGTCTCTCCATAAATTACTCAATAGGCACCTGGCATGTTGAAAAGTCTGATGGAGTTCCTTTCATGGTTAACAGTAGAAAATGTAAACCCAAATAAATGTCATCAATTCCTAAGAGAGAAATTTTAAAAAAAAAGTCAGGGAATTATTGCAAATATATTTTTTTTAAAATCCATGAAGTTCTACTCTATTTTTAAATACTACTTTTATTGAGAATGCCAACATGTTTTAAGTAACTCCCTGTAAGACCTCAGTTCATGTGTCACTAACAGTGGTTCTGGTTTCCTTTCTGGGTGAGGCTCTTTGCCATTCTGGCACCTGTAGCAGTGCCAGAGACAAGGTGTTACTCTACAAGTATTTGTGTCTCTTGGATTGAATAATAGCGGGGACAATTTGGCATTTCTCAATGCTAGTTTTATTTAGTGTACAATGATAGTAAGCAGGAAACCTGAACAGGCCTTTTTTGATTCCTTCAGTTCAGGGCTTTATCACTGGCTCTGTCTTGCGCCGTGTGTGTTATGATTACAACACTCCACTGCTTTTTCCTTATTATTGTTACTGTTGTGGAACAGCCTCCTGGAAAGAGAAGCTAGAAACAGCCAAGTCTTGTTAAAAATAGCTCTTTGGGCAATCAGACCACAAAAATTAAAGGAAAAAGGAAAGGAGGGGGAAAAGTAGAAAAGATGTAGCCAGGGCCAGTAATATGATCAGTGTGTGAAGTGGAAATGAAAACTAGCATTTTGACTCAAGTTCCAGTTTTGTTTTCTGTTTTCCTGTCTGCAGTTTTCATCTTTATCTTCAAAACATCAAACGTGCTTCACTTCGACCACTCTGGAACTGTGGTAGCCAAGGAAGGGTGTCTTTTAACAAAAAATAGCAGACATTGTTTTTGATGTATTACTGGAGCCGGAATAATTCATTAAAGAGTGAACCTGTTGGCCTCAAACTGTACATGCTATATGTGATTTGGTGACCATTTTATTTGAACCCCATGCATGTCAGTAGTACTGAATCATTTGTCTCTGAAAACATACAAAGGACACAGACTTCAGAATGCAGATGATAGGACAAGCAGAAGGCATAATCATAGCATAAAAACAAACATCATAAACAGGTCTAACAGACTGTAATGTGGCTGATGAAATATCAGTAGTTACTTGCAAGAAAGGTCTGTGTACCTCAGTTGCTTAGTATGCAGAACCTGAGAGACTGCAGAACTTAGGTTGGTTGTAGTAGCTGCAAATTCAAGTGAATTTTAGATTTTGAATAAGACTTTGTCCTAAATGGACTAGCAGTAATTATTTTCTACTGCAGGTAGCTAAACTCGTCTTCTGCTCAATAATTCAGAAAGGCGTAATCTCTGCACCAACATTCCTGAGTTAGTTTTGCATGGTGAGTTGTTCAAATGTAGCAGAAGATAACCATCCTGGGCTGATGAAATGCACTGGCATGGAGGAATGGCCCTATCAACTTAAAAATTTGCTGTGCAGCGTTACAACCTGTATTTTGGATTTTCAAGACTTTTCTGTTCTCTGGAGTGCTTTCTCCTGGGAGTTCCTTTAATGCGAAATTCCTTTTTTCATGTTCAGAGCAATAATGAATGTTTCAGTAGGACTAGATAAGCTGGATAGATTTGTCTGGAGCCAGATTTGATGACATTTTTACTTTGCTAGGACATTTAAATAAATAGATTAAAACAGGTTTTCTAGACTTCTTCTAAGAAAAGCTTAATAAAATTAGGAAGTTGGAATTCTGAGAATGCTTTTTATTTTCCTCTCTACTGCTTTCAAGATGTTGATGACAAGTTTTCTTGAGTTAACTGTTTATGACAAAATTCTGTGTTAATGTCAAGACTCACACCAATGTATGCAAACACATTCTGAACCCTGTGTCTGTCAGATGTTATGTTAAAGCACGGGAGTAACTCAGTTTAAACCTCCCATTCTGAAGTGACATTGGCAATGACCTTACAAAGCCATCTGTGACAGTGTGTCTCATTTCCATAAAATGCAGAACAGTCAGCACTGTGGTGTGGAGCTCTGTTAAATCCCCCTCTCGGTGTCTCTGGCAGGGATGTGGGTCACAGGGTGGCAGAAGGGAGAAATCTGCACATTTGCAGGATGTGGAGGTCTGGGTGTGCAGAGGTTTCTGGTATTCCCCCCACAGTGCACTGCAGGAACATCATATCATACATATGGTTAAGCACCTGGAGTGAGCAGCACAGGATACTTGCCCATGATGCTGTGATTTAGATGAAGTTCTGCCAGGTGCAAGCAAAGCTTCACAGGAAACACCTGATGCTCTTGAAATATATTGAGAATAATGTTTGTGCCAGCTAAAGGCATCTGTCATTTTGAGTCCACACTGGGCAAAATTGTTTATCCTAACACAAACCATTTCATTGTTTGATTTCACAACTCTTTTTTTTGTTCCCTTGCCTTTCATTTTCTTTCCTTGCCTCTCTAGGGCTGTCATAGGTTTCCTTGCTTATGAAATTCCAATATTGTTTGTTTAAGGAAATGGGGAAAGTTTTAGGGCTTTTAGTATAAAGTGTAACATCATCTTTAATAGATAGATCTCAAAAATTACATACTTAGCTATTTTTAGCTGACATACCTGTTTTCACATTATCTAGACTTCTAAATAAGATGGCAAATTCCAACCAGTAGTCAGTTTTACCCTTTTTGACTCCTGAGGAAGGGACTTTGCTGTGTAAAAACCTCTATCATCATTGACATGAACAAACCTCATCACATGCTTACAATATGCCATTATTGCTTGGGAACTTCTTGTATTTCATATTTGTCAAGATTCCTACCTTCACAGTCACTTGGCAGCCTGTGCTACCATTGCCATGCTTAAAGGAAGCTCTTCCATTTCTACCCTAGAGCCTTCATTGTATTCAGGCCTTGAGCCAGAGATAAGCCCATGCTAGCAAAATGTTTGTGTGTATCTTGGGTACATAATCAGAACGCTGCTAACAGGGTTCATGTCTTGCATGTGATGCAGGCAAACCCAGCAGCTTTCTTCCCCAGAGCAAGTCATTATCTTTATCTGATCCGTACTCCAAAGAATTGCTAAATCCAAGGGCTATTTGATAACCAGTGAAAAGGATTTTGCAGATGAAAGTAAGTTACCAGTCCAAGTTTCCAATCCAACAAAAGATGTTTAATGTGTATAACAAAAATCAATGGGACAATTGCTGCACTGCAAACAGGTGTTTGCTGGATTGAGGCTCAAAAACTTAAGGTATTTTGAAAGGTGTGGATTTTACTATGACTTGTATGAATTATGTGGCAAAAAAAGATTAATGTTTAAATTTTAATGGCCATATTAACTTGGTCATCATGTGAAGATATACTTAAATACTTTGATTGGTTTCGATGGCAGCATAACAATATATTACTACTTAATCTGTAAAAAAAAGGGAAATTTTATTACTCAAGCTTTTACTTCTTTTTTTTTTTTTTTTTTTTTTGGAAAAAAATGCTTCAGTGTCTGTGAGGGTTGCAGAGAATTACACTGTGGTTTAAAATAGGAATTGCAGAGGGTTTCTTCTCAGGCACCTACAAAAAGGGCAAGACTCCTTATGGACAGTTGTGCCAAATGCTGCTTTTCCATCTTAGTTGGGATAAGACTGATGGACGGACATGATAAAGAGGAAAGGGTGATGTTTTCTCATGTGCACTCACTATGTTTTCTGGCTGTCAGAGCAGACAGAGAAAAAAGGTTCAGAGGAATGTTAGCTCGCCATCACCAAGCGTAAGGTGGCACCTGAGAGAAAGAGATGGACCACAGGCACAAAGCCTGCTCTTGGTTTTGGATATTAAATGGTGGGGAAATGGGAGAAGAATGGAAGGCAGAGGAATTTAATTTTACACCAAATAGATAAAATTTAGGTTTCTTGGTCTGAACCATTTTCCATTAATGTAGATAGAAGGCATAGGATTCCATGTATGTCACAGCCTTCAGCTGGGAATGATGTGAATTGTCTGTTTGTGTATTAACTAAATCCTGTAGGGTAAGAGAAGCCTAATGGTAAGGTACACGTAGAAGTGCTTGGAAAATACATATATTTTCCTTGTGTTTGTTTCCAAATTAATGTGATGATTGTTATCTGTTCTTAAAATCTTCAAATAATTTTTTTAATTTGCTTTTAGCTTGCCCAGACCTGTGTTAAGAGTGATTTCAGAACAAGGGATTGACCCAGAAGTGTACCCTTCGTGGAGCAGTGATTCCAAATGTGGTACAACTGTATTTTCTTGAGATGACTGGCATCCATATTTCTCTTCTTTGGGACAACCAGAAGGTAAGAAAGCTTGTCTTCACACAGTTGCCCAAATGACACATGAAACTGAGAGTTTAGGGGTCGGTAAAGAAGAAAATATCTTTCACTGTTAGCCAGAAAAGCTTTTTGTGCCTCTTAAGATATATATGGAAGTATATATGTATTTTCAGGCTCAGGGTTGCAGAAGGATGTTTATTATGGACTGTTCTCTGAACCTAGAGAACGTTCCTCCACTGTGCCTTACAAGATGTTTTTTTGTATTTCCTGCTCCCTCTGAAGGGCTTTTCAAGGAAAAGAAGTAATCTGACAGAAAGGAAAACTGTAATGAGAGAATTGTTAGAGGAAAAAGGGATGGATTTTGATTTAAATCAGAAAATTAGTTCCTAATGTATTTCCCAGCACTTAAATTTCAAACCCAGTTATGATTTTTCTGGCAGAACAGCATTTCTTTGCAAAAATGTTGACTTTCCAGACCTGTATTTCATGTCACTCCATCAATATGAGCCAGCTGGCATGAAGCAAGGCCATGCCACTGGTTTGCTGGGAGGCCCTGTGGTTTATCAGAGCTCCTTCCCTAACGAGCAGTTGTGCAGGCAGGCCAGGGCTGCACCTTGCCTGGGTGGCAGGGGCTGTGTGGCTGCCCAGGGGCACAGCAGGGAGACTGAGCAAGGGGTCATTTTCTGTACTGAACATTTCCTTTGCCTGAGGAATTGCTTTGAATGTGAAACCAGCAGGTGCAAGTTTAAAAGGCAGTAAAATGAAAAGGGTTTTTAAAAGCTGGTAGGCTAAAGGCATGTAAAGGTATAGGAACAGCATAAAAAAGTCACTGATTTCTTCAATTAGGAATACCATCAGTGGGGATGGTGAATTTTGCTTCGTCTGGCACTGTGCTTTTCTGGTGTCATTAGACTTTTTTTGTGTCTAAGACCACAATATATGTAAAGGAACTGGAGTTATTAGAGAAGACATTACACAAATGTATGTCTAGTACCACTAAAACCAGTCCTGTGAGTCATAACCTTACAACAGCTGTAGATACCTTAGTGCTTCCTTGGGTTTGATTCAGGGAGTTCAAATTATATAACGGGTGTAAGTGATACAGGAAAGGAAAGATCCTAAGCCTTGTAATCATAAAGGATGCATAGGAAACTCTTTGACAAGCAGACAGAGTATTTATTTCATCTAAATAAAGAAATTCACATTTTTTGTAGTGAACAGTTTTAAAAGGCAAAAGTAGAATTCTTTCAATCCTGGCTAAAATTTCCTAATTTTACATAAAAAAATATGTTGTTAAAATTGATTGTGCTTTTCTCTGCTTTGTTAAATCTTTGACATTGAATATATATGCCCTTGTTTTTGTCTTAAAATGGAGATATATGTGTAGATGTATATATCCTTAAACTGCTGGATTAGCTTTCAAAGAAAACTGTGCCTCTTGTTTAAATGTTCAAATTGAATTCTGTTTCCTTTTAATTTGCGAAAATTAGTGCTGCACCAGTAGTCATAGAAACTGGAAATAAGAACTGTGTGTTGGATATAGCCATTAGTAGATATCCTGAGTATTGAATACAGTTTTCTTATGTTTTTGCCTATGTAAGAAGCTAAAAACATTTCAGAAGGAAACTTTGTGAGCAATCTGTCCAATATAGCAACAGCAATCTGACTATAACTTAAGGCTTAATGGTAGCAATTGTTAGGACTTAAGTAAAAAGCTGCTCTGCATTTGCTGTCCATCCTCTATCAACCAAAGGTTGAAATATTCTGTCTGACATTAACAAAAATCCCTCTGCAGTGTAACACTGCCATTTATAACACAGCACAGAAAGGTAGGAGCTGCAGGTATTCCACAATTAGATGAAAACTTTGGTTAGGAGAATACGGCCTTATCTTAATACCTGAAGTATAAACATTGGGCTTTTAGATTCTACTTTAAATATCTGCACAGACTCCAAAAATGTACTAGCTGTCTGTAAAATATGTAAAGAGGAACATTATCAGATCTGTACTTCTAAATAATGCAGCTACAGACACTGATGAAGTAATTGGATATGAAATTAGTAATCATATGATTGTGTGGAATTATCTGATCTGATCTGCATGCTTGACTGAGAAGAATTATGCGTGTGAATCAAGCTTGGTAAATAATTCATACTTTATCCTATAGCTTGCTAATTTAACCGCATTTTTCTTTGTCTACATTTTGTTGGAGGGCAGTATTCTGCTAAAATTAGCAGTCTTTCAATAATAATTACCAATATCTAGGATTAAGTTCTGGTTTGCAAACTTTTCACTGTATAGTAACTATTACTCATTCAATATCTGAAAAGCATTGATTAATTTTAAGAGGTTAAATAAACCTCCTTCTTTTTCTGTTGTTTTTCTCACCTGGTAGGTTAAACTAATGCTTGGGTGGAGAGAACTGGTGTGAGCACATGCTTTAAAAACAGGTTTTCTGCATATATTTAATATGCTCTCCTTGCCTCGAAATCACAGCCTTTGATGTCCTGGGCCCAACATAATTGATAGTGGGGAGGGGAACTAAAGACCAGCAGCTTTGTTATTTGCCATAACAAATACCTACAGTGAAAATTAGTACTGCAAAAATGTTTTCATGGATTTAACAGTAGAATTTGGCTTCAGGTAAATGATTAGATACCAGTGGGGTTCTCAGTATTTTAGGGCACCTACTGCTGTAGATTGGGCAATTACTGGCATCTAATGATATTTCAGGAACCACAGTGAATTTATTAATAAGGTACAAGTTTGACTACGGGGTCTTGCCAATAAAAGAGAAATGTGAATGAGGCAGTTCACTAGCAAAGTGGAAGAAAGTGTGTGGAAGACCCTTCCGTGTTTGTTTGCTATTCCCTTCAGAACCTTGGAGCAGAACTAAGAGAATACTAAATATTGTAAAGGATTATATTTCTGCTCCTGAAGGCTTGAAATGTAAAACTCAGCCTTTTGAGAACCTCTCTGCAGTATGGAGTCCTGAAACGTTTGAAAGCACTTGCAGGAGTTTGGATTACTATCTGGATCCTGGCAACACTTAATAACCAGGAAATGTCAAAAGAGAATGTGGTGGTAGGCAAGTGAGTAGCATGCCATGAATTTCTCCCTTACTTTGGTAGTCCATGAAAGGAACACTGTATAATCTTTCCACCTTGTATTTCTGTATTTATTTATTTCAGAGGTATTTTAACTAGAGGAAATGTGTCCCTGACAGTCCTTTTAAACTGATCCAGAACAGTCATTTTTTCATGGACTCAATTCTCCTCACGGATTACAACTCAGTAAACTGTCACAAACTAGGCTAATTCTGTACCAATCAGATACTGTGTCAAACATCCTTTAATTTTTCCAGTATAAATGCAGGCAGGAGTCACCCTCTTCTGCACTCTGCAATTTGTGAACATTGTTAAAATGGGGTTTAACTCCTATTTATCTTGGTCTGACAGTAGACTTCAGTCTGTACAGCTGGAAGTATGAAAAATGCCAAACTTTTCTGGACAAAACCATCTCTAGTACTGAAGTAGCTGCATTCCTCACTGGCAGAAAGAGATGCATAGACCTTGGTGTCCTTAACAGGACTCAAGTAGGGATGACTTTGTAGGACTTTGAGTCCAGAATAGGCTGGGATATGCCAGAAAGGATAGGTATCCCCACAAGCTAGGAGATTTTTTAAGACAGCTAATATAATTGAAATAATTTTCCTAATTCACAATGAAGAAGATAAACATTAACTGTTGCGAGTATAGAATTTTGCTGGCAGGAGAGGGCTGCTGTCTCTGCTGGGAGAGAGATTTCAAGGGAAATCAACATTCTCTTAATGACATGTATGGTAGCTTTATAGAGAACTTAGATTTTTGGAGAAAAGAAAAAGTTTTGAAATAACTTTCTAATCTCAAAGAAGTGGGGAAGAAATTATCCCATTAAAATCTTCAGTTTTGCTGTTGCAGTTCAAATAGTGAGGAGACCAAAGAGCCTTTTACTTAGTATAGAAGGACTGAGCTTGGTGTTCAAACAGAGCTCTGAGTTCTGATCTGAGATTAATAAACATGCAAATGCTAAGTCTGAAAAAGAAAACTTGTAAGAGTCCAATCCTTAGCTTACATAATTGAATACTTGTTTGAAGTGACAGGTGTATGTCAACTTAGTAAATTGTCACATTGTAAAAGTTGTCAAATTAAGAAAGGCTGTTGCAATTGGTAGATATTTCATCAAACCCCAATTTACATGCACATGCCCTTTTTGAGCCAACCATTCTGAATACCAGGTGAAAAAAGTAGATCATAAAGATGCATTTTTGAAACAGTGGGTGCCCACAGCTGTGGCCTCACATATTTCCCTTCTCAAGTCACTGCTTCATGTTCTGTACAACAAAAAAAGGGACTTAGCATTTGCTAGTGCTCTAGAACTCCAGATGGCTTTCCCTGTGCTCCACTAAGTCACACAAGTCCTCTGTAACGTTAAATATTGGTTTATTACAATCTCACTTTTGCAAGGAGAAAGCTTCAGTCACTCTGAGAGAGAGAAAAAGGGAGGATGGCTTGGCCAAAATCACAGCAAGGGATGGATTAGTGGGCACAGAGAGCCAGTTTTCAACACCCTCTCTCTAGGATGACTCTCAGAGCTATATAAAATTGGGATATCTTTTATGCTACGAAAATCTTATGCATAATAACATAGGAATTTAATTTGCATTTTACATTGACATTAAGGTAGAGAATTTGATACAAGTCATCCAGAACTAAATGTTGGTTTTGTGGTTTTTTTTTCTTTTGAGTACAAAGAGCTCTATTTGTGAAGGAAATGTCATGTATAGTGAAAATATCTCCAAGCATTTTGTTGTCATAGCTGTTTAGCTTAAAAATAGGCATTTCGTTAAGAGATTTTATCAACTCTCCAGGCTGCATCAGGAAGCTCAGCAGAATGCAAGTGACAGGTACAGGTACTTTTTCTTGAGGGAATGTATTCCACCTGTGGGTTGCATTTCAAGGTGTCTTTCCAGAACTTCTTTTAATAGTTTGGGTCTTAGTTTTCTCTGAGGTTGCACTCTTTCCTATAGTACAGGGGCAGGATGAAGTATTTAGAGTATGGAGTGTGCATAGGGCAGGATTTGTAAAAATATCACAAGGTTAACAACATAGCAACAAAATGTTTTGTTGTTTGGGATTCCCACGGAGCAGCAGATCTAACTCCTTCCATTATTTTAGGAGGGAGGAAATGCTTTCAATCTTCTCAGGTTTTCCAGTTTAGGAGAGTGTGGGATGCTTTTCAAGATTTGGAGAGTTTTTATTTGAAATTTTATGAATGCCCCAATGCTTCTGTCAGTTCTTCATGTAAGTTTTATTATTAATGCATATCTAATACTTTGCTTATGTTGCCTTTTTATAAAGCCACTTGAGGAACAATATGTACATACTGTTTGTGGGAGTCTGGCTTGTTTGTATTTGAATTTGTATGTTGGAAGGGAGGGCAAAGGGTGAAAAATCAACTTGTGGACCTTTTCACTAAGGAAATACTGTAGAGAAATTATTCCACTGCAGTCTGCTAGTCATAAAGGGGAGCAGCTTGGAGAAGTCTTTGCAATGAAGGGAATCTTAAACCCAGTGAAGCAGGAGGCTATGAAGCCATCCCTAGGCTGGAAAGGGAGGTTTCTAAAATGGGGATTTTAGTTAAACAACTCAGCAGTTGAATCATTTTTCTGAGCTTATGCATTTTGCATGAAGAATATAAATATTGTTTCTTCCCAGTGACATGACTTCTGATATTGTAGGTTCAGGGGGGTTTTAATGTGGTTTTTTTTAATCCCATTTGTGATTTTTTTAGAATTCCATTGAGACCTGCTGCACTTGCTGATCGACACCCAAAAGCTCTGGGTCATATGAGTTCTGCTGTAAGACATCTGCATGTATGAGAATATTTATCTAAGATGATAAACATTTGGGAAATAGTAAACATAATTTTAAGAAGCTTGCTTAGGTAAATAAGATGTGGTAGCTTTATAACATTTGTCTGTTTATTCTTTTTTAACTTCCCCTTAAAGGAAACCTTTCTCTAAATTTCAATTTTATGGGAAAACCTCTCATCACCACCTAATGACACTTCCCAGCTGATTTCTAATACCATTTTCAACTTTTGTTGTTGTCACACTGATTCTTTGAAAACAACATGATAATTGAATATAAGTTTGTTTTAAGAAACCGTGGGTTTATTGACATTTTTATGCCTTTTTTTGGTTTTACAAGAGCCCACGCAGACATTTTAAGAAATATTAAGCTCCTTTTTACTAAATATTAAGTTCCTTTTTACAAAATATTGTCTCCTTCGCTCCAGAAATGTATGTAAGAAAACCAACACAGCTACCTATGTGCTCCACAGAGATATCATTTGAGTTCTGTTAGTTTGGGCGTAATTTGTTAGAAACAAGGCTGCCTTTCTGCCTCTCTTCCCTTGATCTCTGAGGAGAAAATGATGCATGCAGAGAAGCATTTCCAATTATAAATTATTTCAGGTTTTCAGCTGACTGGTTTGAGGCTTGATACTCTGTCATGATTCAAAGATGAGAGGATTAGGTTAAACAAACCTTTCTTTTAGCAGCAGGTAAGCAGATAAGGAGCACTGTACAGTAAGATGGTAACTGCAACTTAAGTGGGATTTTGCATGCACGGAAATAATTTTTTGACAGTTACTCTGAATTTGAGATGCAGATCAGAGAAACAGGGAAAATATTAAGCTTTTTTCTGGTTATTGTCAGTGGAGAAACTATTCCTTGTCAAAGTTGGAAAGAATGTTTTTCCTCCACAAACTTGTGCATTTGAAATTGAACATGAATTTTGATTTAAAAAACCCCATGCAAATACTCTATCTGAAATAGAAAACTTGTGAAAATAAAATCCTTAGGTTATATAATAAAAAGTTGGTTTGAAATAACTAGTGTATTCCAACCTGCAAGATGAGTTTTGCTGTGTTAAATTAAGCAAGGGATGAAATAATGAAGGACCACTGGCAAATGAGAGCAGACAAACATTGTTTTTTGTATTATTTTTAATCCTCTGGCTTTCTGTAAATATGACTAGAGCTGCTTACAAGTTTGTCACTTGCTGCTTTGGACTGCACTGAATGTAAGCCCATATATTCAGTGTGCCAACCTGAATGACAACATAAACAAGACCTGAAATCTTCTCTGTTACTTCAGGGAGAAGAGAGCAGCCCCCCTTGCCCAGCCTTCTGGTAGCTGGCAGAATTTCCAGGGGCTGTAGGATACAGCCAAAGCTTCATAGGTTCTCTTCATGGACATTATCTTGTAAGAGACTAAACCAATCAGTTAGACCATTTCTGATATGGTAAAGGAAATGAGACGTTAAGCGGGACTCAAAGGGTGGGAATGACACTGTAACCATGAAAAAATAAGGAAGCAAAACCTGATGGAACCAGTGGCAATTTCAGCCCTTGAAAAGTTCTTGTTGTAGAACCCTTGCACACTGCCTGGAGGAGGTGCCTCTCAGGCTGAAAATGGACAATGTAGACCTGAGCTGTAAAGAAAGTGATTCCTTAATTTGCTCTAGAAGTGATCAGAATGTTTGCTGTGCACTTCTTCCTTGCCTGTGGCCTTTTAATGAAAAATGTTAATATTTAGCATCTCAACCATTTTCTTTTTGTAATGTAATATTAATTGAAAACTGTATTCATATTACCCTCACAGTCAGGGACATTCTATGGTTCAGTGACAGTCAAAGCTTTTTTTAATGTAATTTCTGACTTGAAAGTAAGCATGGAGGGCAAAAGTATGGTATCTATTTTTCTATAAACACAAACCAATTTGATTACAAGTGGCAATGTTTCACAATATGTCTTTTCTTGAAAGTTGTTCCTTTTTAAAAGAAGCCTCTCTTGTTCACTCACACAAAGCAATGCTGCCACTGAGAAAGGTTCTAGTGCGTTAAGGAAGACTCCACTTCCTTTTAATCTGAAAAAGCAATGGGTGAGTGGGAACTGGCCCAGGTTTGCCATTTTTCCTATGAGCCCATCCTTTTAATTTCCTTTGTTTCCAATTTTTCTCTTTTAGTTTTTCTTTCCTACTTTTTCATTTGTTTGGTCTCTATTGAAATGTATGTGCTGTCTTGTTCTGAACTAAGTCAGTCTTGTGGCTCCCCTCTGATAAAGAATTTAAACACTTCCCGCTGAGAGAATACAGTCCCATCCTTGCAAATTTCATTATTGACTGTGAAGAGCTTCGGGGTTTGTTGCCTTGGGAATTAAGGTTTGGTCCTAAGCTCATTGAAAATTAGTGACAAAGTTTAATGACTTCAAATGCAGAATCAATCCATCTCAAACAGAAGGAAGAGCGTGATACAGTAGAGCTATCTCACCCCAAGCAGCAAAATGTGATTTAGTGTAAATTCCTTTCTTTTCTTTTTCTTTTTTTTTCCTGGGATTCTCTTGTACTTCCAGGACATCCTTAAAATTAAATAAAAGAAACACAGTGGTCAACCTTCCAGAAAGCCTAATGAAGCTTGTTATTGAATAATTAATGAAAATAACTGGTATCAAAGTTTGTCAAAATTATAGCCTCCGTTCCAGGCTTGGTATACCTTTGAATAATTGAAAATGATCTCTGACTTCCCATTTATAGTTTAATTGTGCTATTTATATTACCATAGCTTTATTGCTTTATCTGTATAGACTCATTGGTCTTAGAAGAAAAATTAATTTGTTTACACTTTCCTTCTGATTCTATTTGTTTCAATAAATTGAAAAATGTGGGCCTAATCAACCATCAGGCATTCAGCTCAACTGCATTTAATTTCTTCAGCAGAGCGAGCAACCTCTGATATCTGATGGGCCAAAATAGACATTTTATTAGTTTACATTCTGAACACACACAGAGTAAATAATTATAAATTCAGTGCAGTGTGAAATGTTTAACAAAAAGTGTGGTTTGTCAAAAGTATTTGGTGAGGCAGTAAAATGTCTTTGCAAGTTTGTTGCAAGAGCTGGATTTGGTTTTGTGTATTGCAAGAGGATGACATCAGGAGAGAAAGCTGTAAGAATAGCTCCATGTTTACTTGCCTTTCCTTCTACATGACTAATGGAATCAAAACATACTCAGTTTTGGGGAATATGTCTTGTCAATTATATAAATGCCACAAAGATAAGGCAAAACATATCTTTGAGAAACAAGCTGCTCTTTGTTTTCTTCAAACTGTTCTGCATATTGGCACAATACAATGTTAAACATTATTTGGTCTGGAAAATTTATAGAAGAGTTTCTACAATGATATCTATGCAAAACATGCATTATTTTAAGGTGAATATATTAGATAATTGTCTGCTGCTCTTTATAGCTGTTAATCATTTTATAGCCTGTTCTAACTCCTAGAAATTTACTGTAGACTGTTAGGACATTCAGATATCTGATGACTGCAATATGATCTGGTGCTACTTTTAATGACGAATTCTTTCAGTATTTCAATTTCCTTATTTTGTGCTATTTCACATTCTTTACTGGCTCATTGTTTCCTGTCGAAAAGCATGGAATCACCTCTATGCTATCCAGGAGCAGACCCACTGAGGTCACTAAGCAGCCAAGAGATCTGTCAGTACTTGTGAAAGCCAAACTGTTCAAATAAGGGTTCAGACTCTGCTCTTCTTTGTTCTTCCTCCTCGTTCTTGTGCCTCACAATTCGGAGAAGTTTTAAACAGCAACAACTCTTTAGCAACCTGCAATCTACAAGTTGGGTAAAGAAAATTGGGATGGGTTGATGTTTGTTTCATTCAGTCTTGATGAGGCAGGACTGGATTCTTGAGGGTATTTTGCTTGTCCTGTGTTGCATTTGAAGGTAAGGCAGCTTCTCTTTGCTCGTGAGTCACTTTTCTGCACAGCTGCCACCTCTGCATATGGGCTGGATAGAGTAGATACTCTTTGGCTTTGAGACTGGTGGGAAATGGGTCAGTATCAGCTTTCTGTACATTTTTCCCTCTGGATTAAAGACCAGTGCACAGATGAGTGCTCCTGATCTTCCAGTGCTTTGCACCAGAATTCTGCGGTCCTTGGCTGTCATTCTTGTTGAGGGAGACAGGACATAAAATGATAACTTCATCTTAAGTATAGCTCTGTGACAGGTAAGGAAAAAACTGTTCACAGTTCTGAGATGTTCACAAGACATATGCCAAACATGCATGCATATGAACATATCTATTTACTTTTTTGCTTCAAAACTGCTGTGCAATCTACTTTAGAAGGATGAAGATCTTTGAACTTAAAGCCTGTTTTTTTTGGGAAAAAATGCTATTAGAAACAGGAGTAAATTAAAACTTCCCATAGGTTTTCTTGATGTAAATGGTTTTAATTAAAATCTTGAAATATTCTGTCTTGGTCCAAAGGAGAGTGATGACAGTAACGCAGATGAAGTGGCACAGAAATAATGGTAATACTCCTTGGCTAAGATCAGGGTTTATTTAATTCTGGTTTGCAAATACTTGTTTTGTGATTGTTTTTTTCGCTTGCTGTTTCCCGTAGCTACACATGCCATTTGGCATTCTTAGCTGTGTACTGTAAGTATTCAGAGGGAAAACAAGTCTCAGCCTTATGAAGTCAAACCCACTTTTCTTCCCAGAATGTTTGAAGGCACTCTTCTTCTGAAAAAGTAGTTTTCAGACCAAATTTCTGCTTTCCCATTCTGTCATTTTAGCTTCAAAGTAATCTGAAGTCATAGCCATTATTGATCTGTTAAAAAAAAGAAAAAATCCTTTATAGTCCTAAATGCTCAAGTTTCCTGAATCAATTCATTAATGAAAACATGCATTACTTAGTAATTCATTGCTTCTAAGTAATATACTGAGCAATTTCTAAGCACTATGTGGCAAAGGCCTAAGATAAATACTAAAGCATACTCAGGCTGTCACTCTTACCATGGAAGCTGCTGCATTCTGTGAGTGGGAGGAGAGGCGTATGCAATCCTGCAAGTCATTGTGCACATGTACAGCTTTAGACATCTAACTGATTGCATTTGCTGCAGTAGGACCATTACATGAGTCAGACTGCTTGGCTTTGTAAAAGTCTTCCCAGGACTTTGATGAGACCTCAATGAAGTTGTCATAATGTGGTCCTTACTGAAATCAGTAGGCATTTTATTTCAGCATGGATTAAAAAAACTATTGGAATGAACTATCTTGGGATCCCAAGAGACATTAATGGTCTGCATTTTAAAATCTGCACTGCAGAAGAAATGATATTATGTCTGCTCTGGCACGGAGTCCTGAACAGAAGTATACATGCATAAAATGGCAGTGAGGAGCCTACAAGAACTTAGATTGTGTCTAGAATACTGGAGAAGGTGGAGAGGAAGGGCAGCTAAGGTCTTCCATTCAGGAGTACTGATTCCAATCAGGAACATCCGTTGAGCCAGCCTTAATTCTCTTAAATATTCTCAGCTCTTTGCCTGCAATATTAATAGCTTGTGTTACCTAGTACTGCAGTACAGTGACTCACATTTCCCCTTCACTGTAGATACATTCTACTTGACCTGAATGAAATGATCCTGAATCTGCCTGCATCAAATTTTTCAATACTCATGCCTTAATCATATCTGGTTTAATTAAACCAGCTTAACTTTTTGTATTCTCAGTTAAGCAACAATATTGCTCTCCATTTGTGATTGTTATTGTGAATAAATGTTTGTGCATTTCTATGGATTCAATGAATTGCAAAGTGATTACCAAGATTAGGGTAACAAACTTGAATCCCACTGCTGTACCTTGTGGTACTGAGGAAAGGTTTGCAGAGGATGAGAGAGGAAGAACAGAGTGAGTAGGAAAAAAAAATTTATTGGTAAGTCAGATGCCATCCTTACGGGAAAGCTAATATTCTAATGACAGACTCTCCGTGGGATGTCTGCCATATGTGAGGAAAGCATTACTCACAACTCAGACACCCTTTTTTCCCCCTGATCAAGGGTGGTGTTTGTGGAGGCAGGAGATGGAACATTGCACAGAGTTAGTACACTTGGTGCTGTTTTTAGTGTTCAAGTCATGGGGCTACACTGAACTCCTAGGCTCAGGCTGTAAAAAACAGCCTTTTCAAAATGAACACAATGAAGAATAACTAGAAGTGTTTCTCTCTTGAGGATCTAAGGAAAGACTAGCTTTTGGTCTGGCTAGTGTTCTTGTTTTACAGTTGCCCAAATCAAAAGGCAATATTTAATGGGTGGGGGCATTGCCTTGACAGCCCTGGCTGCATTTCCCACGTTCAAGAATGCTGTAGTTGCATCTGTGTCTCAGGGGTTAAAGGGAGGATATAACGTCCATTATGGAGAGAATGACAATGGAGAGTAAAGCAATTTATTCAATATTTTGGATAGCTTAATATAACATAAATGCCAATCCCAGCTCAGGCCCTATGATTGCAGAATCTGTCAGACCCTGGCTTATGAAAATTCTGCAGGAGGGTAGTAAAAGATGGTAGGATTGCCTGTGTTGAATGAAATATGTCTTATGCCTTTTCTCCAAGGCAAGATGAGGTATTCTTAAAGATTTTTTTGACAGAAATCTGTCTGGTGTGCTCTGCAGAAACCTGTGGCTATAGAAAACCCAGTGCATTAGTTTGTCCACTGTCTCCTCTTAGGATTCCAGTGCTCACAGCCCTTTGTATTTTTTGAAGTCTGGCTTTTCAAGTCAGGCGCTTTACTGTGAACAGCTAGATGGATTTATCTGGCTTTGTTTAGTGTTACAATAAATACCAGCTTAAAATTACCTGTACTGGGGTGTATATGCCATAACTGGGGCAATGATTAGGAAAGTAAATGTGACTGAAGTGGATGTATGCTTTCTCTTCCACATTTTACCGGATTTTATTGCTTCTGTTGTTTTGAATTTTCCATTAAAAATATGTGAATATTTTATTTTAGGTATTCTGTTCAAGTTCCCTGTGTTTTTAACTCGGCATTTTACTTTTATTTTTGTAAAAGTGCCTATTGATGTAATACTCTGAATATCATAAACTTCTTATTCTTTGTCTTAAAAAGCAAATCCCTTTTTGGTCACTTTTAATCTCTCATCATCTCACATCTTTCTTCCCAAATGGATGGAAAGATTTCGACTGTGTGAAGTCTCCCTAGCCAGAGTAGTTGATATTAAACATGGATTCCATAGGTCTTCCCAATGTGTCAGAGCCAGTGTGCCCCCATTTAGCTTTAACACTTGTGTCATTAATTTGTCTTGTTAGAATGTACTTGCTTTTCCCTAGGTTTTAACTTAGCACGTGAGATTACCTGTGGAATCAAAAGGCAAATGTGCTGAAGTTTTTAACAATCATACATCAAAGGAGGTAAAGCCCCTCCTTCCCCCAGAATCTTTATGAAGGCTTGCAGATTGATATCTCAGAAAAAATAGGACATCTGTAAAGTGAGCACCTCTCCAGCATGGAGAAACAATGAAACTGAGTGTTCAGGTGTCTGGGAACTTCAGTAGGTTGTCACAGAATGTGAGATGGTTACCTGCAGTGTCATAATCAGAGTATGCCTGTACATCTTGATGGCAGTGCTACAATAGAGACATTTTTTATTATTTTTTACTTGGACAAAATTGGTAGATAGACAAAATAGAATCTCTAAACCACACTTGGCCAGCAGAGGAGCCAAGAGCCAGGAATGAGTTCAGCCTGGGTGTCTGTTGGCACTGCACTCTGAAGGATGTTCAGAGAGCTTTTCCCAGGAGCTAACTGCACTCCAGTTCTTTACTCCTCCAACAAAACAGAGGGAAAGAAAGAAAGAGAATGCCCTTCGTGTTCAGAGCCCAGCAGGTCAGTGTGTTTTGCTTTGGTGTTGTCTTTAACTGTTTCAAAACAAGCCAAGCCGTCAGGGCTAATGCCTTCATCTCAGAACACTTTGCCACTTCCAAAGGCAACTTCAAGTTTATGAAAAACAACCTTCAGGTGGAGGAGACAGTTCTTTTTGTGATGAACAGCACTGCCAAAATTACAAGTTTTTGGATGGTGGAAATTACATTTTCTTCTCTCTTTGGTTTTTAATCTTTGTTTCAGTCACCCTGGAATTAAAGGAAAACTGGAAATATTAACAGGCTGGAACAGGCTGGATGAGAGCAGTATATGTTTCACTCCTTGCTTGTGTTATTTTATTCTTCAGTTTCCTTTAATTCTTCAGCAGATGCTGATGGAGGTGTCAAATGTTTCTGAAATCTATGTGGATCACAGAGATAACACAAGGGGTATCCACTAGATAATAATCAAGAAACTCCGGTTTCTCTTCATAGTTAAATGGTCTTAATTATCTTGATTCATCACACATTGTGCTCTAGTGTCAAAGAAAGACTGTTCAGAAGAGAGATTTAATATTACTAAACTATGCATTATGTCATCAACTTGACCTTGTGATTTAAAGCAAACAATAAATTCAGTTAGAGCACTAATTAATCACTTTATTAGCAGACACTACAAACTGTATTATGGCTGATGTTTGATCTGTTTGGTTTTGGATTTGTGGAGTTTTTTTTTTAAATAGCTAGTCCCATAAAATGGAGTTACTTAGGACATATATGCTTATACAATTGTTTATCCCTTTTGTTAATTTCCAAGAGCCAAGACTTTACTGACAAACAAAAAAAGAGACTTAAAATACTAGTAATTTTTTTCCCAGTGGAGTAAAGCAACAGCCGAGTTTTACAAAGGTAACGTGTAGTTTCTGGCCTACTTTAGAAATGGATATTATGAAGCAACTCCTGCTGAGATCTCTCAGAGGAGGGACACTGTAGGAACAGTCTATTGGATCTAATGGAGTGAAATTTATCTGTTGGATTTGGTAGCGCTGATAGAAGTGATAAGTTCTAAATCTAAAATCTTCATGACTGCTTAAAAAAACCCCCGATGGCGATACGTTTTCTTTTCCATGTCTGTGCTGACTTGGTTTCATAGCCTTTTAAATTGCCAACACACCAATGACATCCTGGCTTGGATCAAAAATAGTGCTGCCAGAAGGAGCAGGGCAGGGATTGTCCCCCTGTACTCAGCACTGGTGAGGCCACACCTTGAGTGCTGTGTCCAGTTCTGGGCCCCTCACTGCAAGAAAGACATTGAGGTGCTAGAGAGAATCCAGAGAAGGGCAACAAAGCTGGTGGGGGATCTAGAGGTAAGTCTCATGAGGAGCAACTGGGGGGGCTGTGCTTGGAGAAAAGGAGGGTCAGGGGAGACCTTATTGCTCTCTACAAATACTTGAAAGGAGGTTGCAGCCAGAGGGGGGTCGGTCTCTTCTCCCAGGTAACAAGTGATAGGACAAGAGGAATTGGTCTCAAGTTCTGCCAAGGGAGGTTCAGGAAGATTTTCTTCACAGAAAGAGTGGTTAGGCATTGGAATGGGTTTCCCAGGGAAGTGGTGAGTTACTGTTCCTGGAAGTGCTGAAGAAACAACTGGACGTAGCACTTAGTGCCATGGTTAATTGACGCGGTGGTGTTTGGTCAAAGGTTGGACTCGATGATCTTGGAGGTCTTTTCCAACCTAAGTGATTCTGGGATTCTATTCTATGAATCTAAGTATCACATTGAATGTTCCTGACAAATGCTTTCTGGTATTTCAGTTTTGTAGCTGGATGTCTCAGAAGTCCAACCAGGCCAGGTGACTGCATAGGTACACACTAGACAAGTAGTACCTTGTAGTCTACCAAGTAGAAGGCAGAGTTTTGGGTCTTCGACAGATGAGAATCTAAAGAACTAGACAGAGCAGATGAATCAAGCCAGCAGATGGAAGGAAGTGTAGGAAGGGAACAAGTAGCAGAAATAGCTGCATATTTTGACATAATCAAGTCGCATTCGCTGTTCTTGACATATCACTATCTATGACTACAACAGTACTGGATGTTCAGTGTAGGTAGTTCACATCCCTTCAGCCACTAAAACAAAGCTCACATGACATCTTTTACTACATAGCATCCCTCAGTCTTATATTTTAAAATGTTGCCTTGTCCTTGATGCCAGCACAAATTGCTGACTTGTGAAAAAGCAATGATTGTGGAATTTTGTTAGCACTGGCTTTTGATTTACCTGAAAAATGTCAGCTTGTGTTTGAGGAAGGGACACTGACTGACTGTTACCAGCTGAATTTGCAGTTCTGCTTGCAGGGTAGTATAATACTGTCACAGAACACTGGATTCATGCCAAAGTTAAAGGTTTCTGAAACGAAAATAAGAGAAATAAGAGAAGACCTTAAGCACAGGCAATCATTTTTTGTTGAATACATTATTATTTAAGATGCCCAAAGATCTGTAAATTTTGTCTGACAAGTAGAAACACGATAGAATGGTAGCTATTTCAGTGGGGAGCCAATGTATTCTAACAATATGCAATAACCCAGCTTGGGAGGTGCTTGCATCCAAGAAATTCTTCAGGAATATAGAATGTTGTTCTAATGGGTGAAAGATTGTTTTATAAGCAAGCCATGCACATATATAGGTTATGTTTTACATGTATATAGCCTTATGTTATTGAATATTTAACTAGCCACAGTAATATCAAAGAAAGCTGGCATTAGACTTGCTCTGAAAGTGTCTTCTTTTTGCTCCCTCTTGACTAAAGAGGGAAATCTCTTGCCCTAAGCAGAAGCATCCAGCTTAGGCTAGATGTCTAAATTCTAGGTGTCAGAAGATTGGCAAAAAGGATACCTCATTTAAACTTTGTAATTGAAATGCAAGGATTTCAGGAATTATCTTCAGCTGAATTCATAAATTGAGTTTAATGAAGCAAAAATTATCAAATCTTTAGGTGGCTGCTTTATCTGTGTGCTCGACCTGACACAAAATCAAAGTAGTGCAATGAGTTTTGGTCCATTAGGTTTTCCTTTGAAACCATGAAGAATATACACCTCCCTAGGAAGCAGGTGTTCCTGTTGGGAAGCTCTTACTTTCAAGGGCAATTTGTGTTGGGTTGGCTGGGTTTGCAGCTTTTGTAACAGGACACAGGATTCCAGGGATATTGATCTTCTGTTACCCTGCTTATAAGTCTTGCCTGTGGAGTCAATAGGATTGTGTATGTTTTCTAGGCTTAGTTCGCTACATATTTTTATGCCATGTCTCTTTGGAACTGATCAATAACGTATCACCCTGTTTGTAAGAGTCCTTACATTTGTTCCTGTTTTCATAAGTTTAACACGATGATATTTTTGGTTGCTGATGGATTAATAACCTGTTTAATATCTCTCATGCATGCCAACAGCCACATTCTTGATCTGCAGTCACACATTGCTTCTTGCTTTCCTGGCGCCTGCAGGGTATTCTCAGATTCCTAAAGCAGGCAGTTCATCAGCAACAATTGCTCAATCTGCTTGAATCACCCCATTCTGAAAATGGCATAATGAAGGCATTACTTTTTCCACAGTTATGCAAAGACTATCAGGGATAGGGAATTTCTCCTCATTATTTCATACTAGTGTTAAATGAGACAAATTTTTATTTTCTCACCCACCAATTTTTATAAACAAGCAGTTGTGCTGTCTTAATAATAATGATTCTTTAACATTTCTGCCATGACACTGGTACTATTTCAGAAGTTATTAGTTTTATTTTGGGTTTTTTTTTCCCCTCTGGAAAAACTGTATATTGTGACATAGTCCTTTCCTTCTTTGACCACTATGAATTTAAAACATTTTTTTACAGCACTGGACTAATATGTGTCTGTGTTTTTACTGCATTTCCTATTTATTCAGGTAGAATTTTAAAAGCTGCTGGAAGGAGAGGATGCCTCCGTAGTTCTGTATTAATTGGACCTGATTTCTGAAGTGTAGGGTGCCAGAAATAATTTGTAATTTTTTTGCCTATTGCTCCTCATTATTACTATGTATTATGTCTCATTATTGCTTTTAATAATTCAGTGGAAACACTGTCAACAGTGGGTATTTTATTATTTCTAATCATTCTAGCATCTCATGGAAGCTGCATTTCCTGTAGATAATTAATTGAAAACCAGCTATTTGTTCTTGCCCTGTAGAAATTCCAACATAGATTGAGCATGCAGGGATGTATTTTTTTGAAATTAATTTCCTCCCCCACTTTCTCTACCAGTCTTCCATTCAGTCAGTGTAATTTCCTTCATGTATTTGTACCTTATCTTCACAGTATTTTCCCTTCTCTTACACTTCAGTTTTTCCAACAAATCATGAAAATTCTGGATTACTGTGGGATTTTCTGGAGACTTGTGTATGTTGTGAAGTTTTTGATCAGAGATCATGATATTTTAGACAAGTGAAACTTCAGCTATAGTAACACTAATCTATTGTGTTTTGTCAAAATGCATTGTGAAGGACCTTATACCCTAAAGCTCATTTCCACAAACAAACATTTATTATTATTTTCAATATAGTCACATGGAGTAATTCTGGTGATGTATCCTGGGATGTCAAGGTATTTTGCCTCCAAATTTGGAGACATCAAGACACTGATACGAATATCCCAGTTGTCATCATCTCTTCTTTTCTGTGGGCTGCTTGAACATTTTTTAAGTTTTGCTTTTCAGAACAATGAATTGTAGAATCACCAAATGGCCTGGATTGAAAGGGACCTCAAAGATCACCTAGTTCCAACCTCCCTGCAATGGGCAGGGACACCTTCCACTGGGCCAGGTTACTTGGAGCCCCATCCAGCCTGCCCTTGAACATAACTGCTCTGGGCAACCTGTTCCAGTGCCTCCCCATCCTCACAGTAAAGAATTTCTTTCTAATATCTAATCTAAACCTACTGTCTTTCAGTTTGAAGCCATTCCCCCTTGTCCTGTCACTCCATGCTGTTGTAAATAGCCTCTTTCCAACTTTCTTGCAGGCTCCCTTCAGGTACTGTTGTCACCCTAAAGGCTTCTGTTCTCCAGGCTGAACAATCCCAGTTCTCTCAGCCTTTCCTCATAGAAGAGGTGCTCCATCTCTCTAACCACAGGCAGTCCTAATTCTTGGAGCGGGGCAGAAAATAGATTTCTCCATGATCTTTCCTGTATTATCTCATCTATGAAAGAGGAAAATACCCACAGGCAGGCCCCGTTTAAGAGAGGAGATTAAAAAACCAGCATGTGCCATCTGTCAAATTCATGCGATTTCTTGAGAAATCCCTTGTACAACACCAAGTGTATGCCCGTTTTCATGCTTACAATGTCAGGATTATACTCAAGAACCAAGATGATACGTAATTTCAAGGCTTCCAGAAGCTCATATAGTTTTAATTAGGACCCCCACAAAAATGTGGCAATTCAAGTAGAGATATAGTAGAGAAGTGAAAGCCAGGATAGGGAAGTAAAGCCCTATTTCTGTAGTTGTTTGTTCACACAGGGACTCTGTGCTGAGATTCATGGAGGTCATTGAGATTCTGTGTGTACTGAACAGCACAGGCTCAAGCTCTAGAGACTTCTTTGATTCAGATGTTCACAGGAGAATTATGTATGTGTGCATTTCATGTTCATTTGGGTTGGAAAACTACACACAAAGCCAGTTCTTGCTAATTCAGATTCAAATCAAGCAATGCAAACTCAGTTGAATGACTTTTCCATATAATTAGCTTTATCTATGAGACTAGAATGTAACGCAACTTTTTGTTATACTTAACACTAAAATGTATCTACTTAATACACAGAAGTAGTTATGTGGTTTCAAAATGAATAGAGATAACCTGATTTTACAGAAATCATGCTAGATTAGTTCTGTTTTGAGCAAGATGGCAAATGGTAGTGTTAATTAAAATGCATCAATGTCAAATAATATTTCTGTTAAATTTAATGGAAATAATTTCCTCAAACGTATTTGTAACTGAGACGTATGCAAGTGAACAAGTATGATCTCCAAACTCTTTGTTCTTCTGAAAGTGGTGCAAACCTCACCAAGCTTTGTTCTGGTCATTGGTGCTAAGCCAGTGAGTAACAGCCAGCCCAGGCATCCTGTGCCATTACCTGTGTGTAGAAAACACAGCGAGGCATTGGAAGTGCTGTTTTCTGACTGGTTATAGCACACACAGGCACTGCTGAGTGGTGATTGTTGGCTTCAGAGGGACAATCTGAGTGCTTCGAGTGGGACACAAACCTGCTGTGGCACGTTTGACTAAGACTGATGTAACAGCTGAACATGCACAGCCCTGGGTTGCTCCTTTCTAGGGAAGATAAACACGTGTATGAAACACATTGTCTCTCAAAGTTTACCAGTGACTTCTTACAACCAGGAAATTAGTTGAGGCTCGTATTTTTCATGTTTGCCCATGGCAAGGGAATTGGAACCAGATGATCTTTAAGGTCCCTTCCAACCCAAACCATTTGACGATTCTATGATTTGCTTTAGTCCCAAAAATGGATATGCTACATAAAAACCCCTGTCTTGTCTCTCTGTATGCTGTTTTGCTGCAGGAGTATTGAGACTAATGGGCCCACTCCCTGCATGTGTTTGGCTTTGCTACAAGCTTCCTGCTTTTCCAGACACAATTTCCACCCCCCCCCCCCCCCACCAGGTGTTGTGTGCTTTGATTCTTGTTGTTACTTTGTTGTAAAATATTTACTATGCCAACTTTCCATATGGATTTCTACAGCAGGACACCTGGTTTGAGTCAAATTATACATAAGCATGCAGTAGGCTTCTGACTTTCTTGAACAGATCAAAGATGATTATGCTAAACAATAAAATCATTAGGTTGTGAATAATTTCATTTTTTTGCAATGCTTAGAGACAGTGATTATTTTAATCAGTGAAGTGTAAGAAGCATTTGACTGAATTGACCTAAAACCACATTTATATCCTCCTACAAGGAGATAGGGACATGCCTCAAGATTTCCTTTTGACGGATTTTTTTTTTGGAAGATGCAAGTAATAAGTGGTCATATTTTTTCATCAACATTCAGTTATTTTTCTAGACAAGAAAATAAAAAAAATGTAGATTAATAAAGTGCTCTGCATGCAAAATAGTAAAAAAATATAATAGATGAACAATTAAAAAGGTATGTACACTAGACAAATGAATGAACTATTTACCACGAGGTCACTGAGCACTTGCTTCTGTGGAGTGGAAAATGCAGCTACAATAGTGTTTGTGTAGCAATGAAAGAATTTAACCTCAGGAGTCCATGGTATCTTCTAAACAAAGAATATCAACAGTGTTACCAACCCCTCAAAGTTCTACAGCAAAAAATGAATATGAAAAAGAAATATCATTCTTGAAGCACTTTGCCACTGGGCCCTGAGCAGAAGAATGGTATGGTGAGTAGAGCACAAGCTGAGGACTCAAGATGTTTGAGATTAAATTCCCAGAGTAGATAATTCGTACAGGAGCTTGGGCAAGTCCTTTAATCTGTGATGCCTCATTCTCCTTCCACAAAAGGAGTGCAACAATTCTCTCACAATTTTTCTGTTCCACACGTACGTTTTATAAGGTTTGCAGTGTGCGGTCTGCCTCTTTCACATGGGCAGCACTTGGCACAGTGGTACCCTGTCCTGTAAGGCAAAAGGCCCCTCTGTGCACTTAGTGTCTTAAAAATGTCTTAGATGGAAAAATCCTCATTTAACTTATTGCTTATATGAACTTATAAGACTTCAGAGTCTCACTAAGGTTTGGTCTTTCAGTGACACCCCAATCTGAGCCCCCTGTAAGCAGCACTCCCCTCTCATTTCCTGCTGCCTTTCCTTAGTTGCCCTGGTTGTTATCCTGGGAGCAGATCAGGCCTTACTCAACTCCAGCATGGCTCCTGATGTGATGAGTCTTTCCTCTTCAGTCTGAAGAGTGGTGAAGTGATACTGCAAGGGCATCTTAGGCTCTGGGGGAAGAGTCTTCCTCCTGTCATTGCAAGCTCCCATTCTCCTGCATTATTGCAGATTCCCTCCTGTGTGTGCTGGTGGGGGAGTTTTTGGCTATTTGGCCACAGGCTGTGGGTCCATCACAGGCTGCAGTTGGGGCCAGCCCTCGAAATCCTTCTCAGCCTCCCTGATGTTCTGCAGCCCTCTCACTGCCTCCTGCAACTTGGCCACTTGCTGCAGGAGGTCCTTCACCTGCACACACCTTTTGGAGACAGGTCTGCTGCCTGTCCCTGCTCCAGGAGAGAATTCCAGGCACTTCCTGCACTCTGAGAGCTGCACTGCAGCCTCTCCCCTCAGCAGCTCTGTCTGGGTGGGAGCATCAGCCACCACCAGGGTAGGTGGTGCAGGCCCTCAGCCAGAGCAGCACCCTGTGCTCCCAGACAAGGGCCAACATTCTTCCTTGAGGGTCAAGTAAGATGAAAGCCCTTCATCTGTGCAGATGCTCACAAAAGAGTGCCTTGTTGCTGGGTTACATGGACTTCAAACCTCTTCGCCTCTTTCAGCTTCACTGCATTTCCTTCTGTCACAGGTCTCCAGGGAGAGGTCACCCCCTCCACTGCTCACCTTGAGGAAGATGCAGACTGATGAGATCTTCCCTCAGCCTTCTCTTCTCTGAGCTGAACAAACTGGGTGACCTCAGCCACTCCTTGTAAGTTTTGCCCTTGAGGCTCTTCACCTTCTGGGTCACCCTCCTTTGGACTCTCTCTAATAGCTCTATATCCTTCTTACACTAAGGCACCCCAAACTGCCCACAATATTCCAGGTGAGGCTGCCCCAGTGCAGGGCAGAGCAGGACAATCGCCTTCCTCAACTGGCTGGCCATGCTGTGCCTGATGTCCCCCAGGACACAGTTGGCTCTCCTGGCTGCCAGGGCACTCCTGACTTCAACTTGCTGCCAACCCAAACCTCATGTCTCTTTTTGCAGGGCTGCTCTGCAGCCTCTTGCCTCCCAGTTTTTGTGAATAACTGGGATCTGGCACTTGCTCTTGTTGAATTCCATATGGTTGGCTCTTCTAGCTTGCGCTCTTATGTGTTTGGCTGCCCTTATGTGCAGTGTCCATCTGAGCTGGGAAAGGTTGATTAGCCTCTTCCAGTGTGCTGGAACACTCTCTGGTACATCCAATTAAGTTAATAAGAGAAATAAGTATTAGAAATGGGCCCAAACTGCAATGATTCAAATTATGGTGTGAGTTGGTGGTTTGGGACGTTGGGTACATGAGGGCTTAGGAGGTTGGCACAAACCTGCTGTGGAGAAAGAGTGCAGGAGGCATGTTATACTGGGTTTATGGATGCGAATGTCAGGTAAACTCAGGCTCTGGAAATCCAGTTCACAGTTTATTTGTTTGAGATATTATTCCAAAACAAGAGCCATCCTGCAGCCATAAGAAAGCACTGGGATTTATTCAGGTCCTATGAAAACAAGGGACATTCCAGTTTGCCCAGCAGCTCCTGTCAGCTTGAAGAGCTATAATGGACATTTTCTGCTTTTGAAATCTGTCCCCAGTGTTCCATGAGTCTATAGAGATTCATAAGAACCAATTGCCAACTACCCTGCTATTTCTAGTCTACTATTTTGACTATTTTGTTACTCCCTTTTTTTTTCCTTTTAATCCAGAGGAAAGTTAATTACACCACAGAGTACTGTCATGTAAAATGACCCAAACTAAGTACAACTACTACTGAAATAAAAATAATCCAGCCATAGCTCTGCTCTTGAGTGAAACGAGAAGGATTTTTCTCACCTGCATGGTCAAGATTTCGCTCCACCCTGGTGTTATCTTTCAAATTCCTGAGTGCCTTCACTGTGTTTTTCAGCCTCTAGATCACAGGGTTCAGCATGAGGATCACCAGGGTACAGATCATAGCAGACACTGAGAAATGGGACCTGGGGTGCACCTAAGTGGAGAAGAGTGTCCTGAAGAACAAGGTGACCATAATCATGTCGGAGGTGCACGTGCTGAAGGCTTTAAGCCAGCCAACAGCAGAGCTGATCCTTAAGGTGTCAGTGAGGATATAAGTTTAGGAGATGAGGACAATGCTGCTGCTCAGGGTGCTGAGCATGAAGTGTGGGGTGAAAAGCACAGCTTGCTGCTGTGTGTGCATAAGCAGGCACGAAATATCACTGCAGGGATAGCATAGATGTGGTGGGTCAAGGTGGTGGGGTGTCCCCCTGCACACAGGACTTCCCAAGGGCACAGAATGTGGCAGCCCTGTGCCCTGGGCCAGACCAGCGCAATGGGGCACTCCAGGGAAGGACAGCAGGAGCTGCACAGCTGGGCCTCCTCCTTGCCTCTCATCTTCCCACCCTTGTCCCTCACAGAGGCACTTCTATGCTTCCTCACCACTGCAGATGCAGTGGGCAACCACAGGTCCTTTGCCCTCTTGCCACTCCACTTCCCTAGGGCAATGGAGGTCTGAGGCAGGTCCTGATGCCAAAAGCCTCCTGAACAATGCTGAGTGCTGCCATACCATGGTGGAACTTCAGTAGGGACTAGAGCCAAAGTCAGATATCATCACAAGTGGTATTCCTGGTGCATTTTTCTCAATCCCTGTGGTGGCAGAGTGCCAGCTAGAGTTTCGCTTGGCGGAGTGTCCAGTACACCTGGAAACATGTTTCTACAAAGCAAAAAAGCCTCATGAGGTCACAAAATAATTATTGGGGATCTCAGTCAGACTTTTATTTTAAGGGTCTCAATTGCGAATCAAGTAGAACAGCTAGAGCAGCTCTTAAAGCAAAGATATGGTAAATTAAAGCAAAGAGGCTCTGTGAGTGGAAAACACTCCAACAGCACAAGGAAGGCACGTCCAGGAGCTGCTCTGCCATCCATGTGCCAGCAGAGAGCAGTGGCAGAATGGCAAAGCATCCTGCCTCGGTGTGTGGAAGTACCAGCGCGTCTCCTTCAGCGTGCTGGCTGATTTAGCACGGCTGTTCCCACATCCCATAGTGTGCATGCAAGTGTCTGTAAAGGTCCTGGCTTTTCAGCTCCTTTCATTGTATCATTCAGCTGTAGGGCAAATTCTCATAAAGCAGGTGTTTAGCGGCTTCCAAAATGACAAAAAAAGTATTCTCAGGTGCATTTCTTGAACCAAATCTGAGGCATCACTTTAAGACTGTAGGACTCTGTTTTATGACATAGATGACACTCTTTGTGATGTAGGTCCTATTCGGGTGATCATATTTCAGTGTTACAATTTCGGAGCCAGATTTTGATTCTCTATCTTGTTGGTTTACCCAGGATATTTAATTTAAAAGGATCTTGACTTTTAAAAGGCACCAGCTGTTCCTCAACCGTTAAACCTGCCCAAAGGTATAAAACTTTCAGAATGGCAGCATAACAATATGCCATATGTTTCGAAATACAATCGATGACACTGGCACTGTATGCTTGTTATTGTCAGCTCTTAGGTGCTGGAAACCCTGAGTCACTTATGAATCATCATTGTCATTGAGAAAGAATATTCCAACAGAGAACTTATTGTTCCCCCTGATAAGTAAGCAAGAATTTAATCTAAATTTGGTCAAGTAATTTCCATTCCTTCCTTTTGCATATGTGTTAGTTATTCCATTCTGTGGATATGCAATCTGTATCTCCATTATCACAACATGGAGAATGTCAGTTGAAAGATTTGCTGTTTCTTGCTTTGTGAGCTTTATTGTTCATTCCTAACTGTGAGCACGTAGCATCCTCACATAATCTGTAACTAATCGTGCACCACATTCTGTTATTCTTGTTTGTCAATTAGTATATATATATTGCATTGTTCATAGGAGTAATAGACTTCTCTAGTGAGGCAAAGGTATTTATTTATTACTCCTACAAGAAAAATGTTCTCACTAAAAATCAGTATGCACATACGGAAGTAATAAAAATACAGCAGAATAGCATAACATGTGAAGTGTGTTTCTACTTGTGCCCCTTTTATTGTAGAAAAGTTGTTTTTCATGCTAAGATCTGTCTTGTATCACACATGTATGTCTATATGGCAGTATCCTGAAAGAGCATTGAAAGGCCACTAGTTTGTAAGTGTAATGGGTTTGCTCCTGGCACACCAAGCTGTGCCACAGAAGGGGTTTAGTAATCACTGGCTGCTCATGTAAATTCATGTTGTCAGTCTAGCAATGAAAGACAGCTGTGCAGAGCAGAGACTGCTACCAAGGCTGGCAGGCAGCATCTGGCCCTCTGCTCAAGAACCTGTCAGTCAGGCATATTAAAAGCAAAACAGAAATGTTATTTCTTGCACTGTGCTTAAACTAAACCTCAGGTATTCAGAATGATCACACTCATAAATTGTGGTCACCGAATGACCTCTGAAAAGGAAGGTGGACGTTACTTTGAAATGTGCTCACAGAACTAATGCTATAATTATGTAATTTTGCATTTGCCATTCCATTTGTAGTTCAGTGACAGTGACAGAATTATAAAGCAGAAATTTATAAGCTGCGAACCAAAAAAAATCCATGTCTTTTTGTTTGACAGGCTGGTGTGCACAGCCTGTGCACATGTGCATGAGAACATGTTAGGAAACCCATACTGTGCACTACACATACTAGTGTATGTGCCATGGCATTTTTAAGTGGAGATATAACTCAAGCTGCTGGAATACATTCTAATATTCTGTAACCACCACGTATCCAGCACAACTCCACTGGAGCTCATTTCAACTAAAATCACAATCTGGCCCACAAACCTGGCATGACATTTTCAGTGGGGGTATTTGTTTACATTTTCAGTAATTGTTCAATTTGAACCTGAGAGGCAGTTTGGTAAATCTGTAAAAATTAAGGTCTATATCCTTGACAGGCATCAATGCTTAAAGTTATGAGTGATCCGTTGTCAGCTGAAGTGTTTAAACCAGCAGCACTCAATACTGGTATGCCAGTCTGCCAGAAATGGCTTCTGCATGGCTGGCCTTGCCTTCAGGCAGAGAGATGGTCTAGATGACTTCTTGACATCGATTCCAGACCATTTATTCATGATCCATTTCCTTGTTTTTCCTGCAGTGCCAGAAGTGTGAATGTGCTGCTACTTCTTACTAGGAGTATAGGTGTTCTTCAAGTTCTACTCTGGTACTCTGTGAACTATCACAGCAAAGAGTAGAACTAGACATATCTGTAACTGAAATAATAATAATGTCTTTGATTATTGCATCTTTACTTACAGATGTGGAACAGCCTCAAGTAATACAAGCTTCCCATCACTGGATTCCAAAACTGGTATTTTCGGTAATGTGATCTCAGTATTACTCCCAGGATTTGAAAACTGTCTCTTTTCAGGTACCTTGGACTGGACACCCAGAAAATTATTGAATAACTTCACATCACAGGTAAATTCCTCTGTTTTGAAATGCATGCTGTTTTTGAAAACTGACTTAGAATTAAAGTGAGGAAAAAATGAGTTGATGTTTTGATGACCTCTGAAGCAGTTGTTGCCCTGATGTGTACTGTGGATGAGGACAATGATACATGGATTGACTGTGCTATGTCTGAAATTTTCTGTTTGCATTAGGTGAAGGACTAGCATGTGTAAGAGTTCTGTTGGGCATGTTACAGTCTAAAATCCAGTGTGTTCTCAGTTGTTGACTAGTGAGCTTTGTAAGGCCATATTCCATCAGGGTTTCTGCACGTGGTGTGCTCTAATGTAAGCTCCCCACTGTTGTGACTGTGGAGAATGACGGGCAGGAGGAAGAAGAACATGAGCCTGTGAAGCCACCACCCTCTTTGGAGATCTTGGTTCTCAGCTTTGCCAGAGCTCCTGGGCAGTGTCAGGAGAAAACACCTCACAGTGCTGAGGCAGGCTTTGGATACTGAGGCTGGTGTAGTTCATGTACAGTTAGTGTTTCCATGGAACACTTTGGGAAGCCCTCCACTCCAGCAAGCCGTGTTGTGACCAAAGGGACAGATTTGCAAAGGTGAAGTATTAACCTGCCCATCTTTCACAATCTCAGGTTCTTACAAGGTGCTCAGTCTCCTGACAGTGAATTTCTGTGGAGATCTGCTTGTTTTCACTTGGTCGGCTCAAGAGGAGCGCAGCTTCACTGAAATTCTGGTTCTAGATATAAACATCTAGTTTATAGGGTCCTAGTTTAAGCCTTTTGGTGCACCAAGGATATCTCTTACTGTTCTGGGGCTTAAAAATGTAAAGTGAACTGGCAGAGGAAATTATTGGAGACAACACTGAATTAATGTGTGAAACCAAAGGTAAAGATATAGGTTACTTAAAGAAATAACTAGTGGCGGACTAACATTTATAACGCTAGACACAAAACCTGATTTTTCTTTGGTTTTTTAAAATTTTTTTTAAGGTAAAGAACACCTGAGAGGTGTTTGTGTGTTCATACAAGTGTATATATATATATGCAAAATGTACCCTTTCTGTTTCCTGCAAGTGATTCAGAATGTCAGCTGAGTCAGCACAGACTGAAAGAATATGCTTACTGAACCTCTGTGTTCAGTATACCTATAGAAAAGAAAATGTTCCTAATGCACTAAACTTACAGAATTCCTTACAGAATCCCAAATTTATGTGTGTTGGTCCAAAAACTAGTCAGAAGGAAGGTAAGACAGCATCCTGCTTTCCCTTCTCAATGAATCTGTGATAGTTTATTTAAATTTTGATAATAACTGAGGCATGCTTGTGTTTGGTTTTGAAGAAACCAGACCCTCCTGCAGAATTTTTGAGAGAATTCATGAGTAACCCCACTTAGCTCCTCTGAGCTCAATGTGGAGCTAACAAATAATGTAACGATTCTCTGCATTCCACAGGTTTTTTGGCAGGAGGGTTTACACAGACTAAGAGCACATGCAGTCTACAAGTACAAGGAGTTATTTGCTAAATATTATCCCAATAAGCCTTTGAATTTAGTCCAATGAGCCTGTTAATGAAGACAGTAGCTCGCAGCACTTTAGAATTAAGCAATATTAAAAATCAAATGGAATAAATTAAAAGCCTTCAGTAAACACAGTAAGCTACTGTAGAGGGAATATATTTTTTAGGAAAGTGACTGCAATCAACATACTTAAAATGAAATGTCTATGAAAGTTTCAGTTCTAATGTTCTTTTCAAATTTTCAAGCATGGTCAGAGCTAGTTGTTTAGGTATTTAGCAGGAGATAGAAGAGGTCTCCCTTCTGTTATTTTGAGTGATGTGTTGGGTAATGGATTTGTCAAAGTAAAGATGAAATGGTAATTACAGGATGAGGCAAAGGGAAAAGGAGCAGGAGAACCAATTTGTGACAATAACACAAGGAAACAAAAACATAGTAACTGTACAATGTGTCTGTTGTGACTGTATGCTCTGCTATGTCAGGGCTAAAATGTGTTGGTAATTAATATTACTGTTCCTAGAAAACTGCATCAGGGTTATTTTAGTACCATTTTCTTGTTTAAAAGAAGAAATTCTGATGACGATAACTGAAAATGCACAGTAAAAGCTCACATTTAGTGAAAAATGCTTCTACTGCTTCTTTTTCACTTTCCCTCTGAGGGAAGTAAGATTCTTTAGCTCTAATAGTTTGAGATAAATGACATGCAAAGTCTTGTATACCCTCAAAAGCTTTGCTCCCATCACACTCACCTCAGATGCTGTAAATGTTCTTTTCCCCAGCAGAATTACTTCCACTCAGGCAAGAGAACAAGCCCTTTTAAAAAGAGAAATAAAAAGAACATAAAAGTCAGTGGATCTAGGTAAACATTAGGGAGTTGGCCACTCCAGACCTGCTGACAATGACTGTCTGTTTATGGCTACAGAAGCCCTCCTTCCTGTAACACTGAATATTCAGAGCAGCCCTTAAACCCCTGTCAGCCTCTGTCTCCCCTTCTAGTTATGTTATATCCCCCTTCTCCCTGCTTTTGGCTTTTTAGTTTTCCTGAAACATGTTCTTAGGATTCCAGTAGCATTCAAAGTAATTATATGGTCAAGCTTTGGCACCTGTCCATTGTGGCATCCTGGGACAGGTCTGCAAACTTCACTGTGTATTTATCCATCAATGATGCTGCAATCTATCACTCTTATCAAGAGAAACAGGAGGAGAGTGTGCCTGTAAACCAAACAAAGGAGCAGGATCAAACAACACAGCCCTTGGAGAAGAAATGCAATTGGCAATCTAAAGAAAAGCATGGAATTCATAGTAAACAGAGCACACATTTCTCAGCAATAAATTAGCCTAAACTTACATAGGCTATTCACATTCACTTCATGTTATTGTAGCTGTGCAAACTATTATGCAGAAAGAGACAATAGAATCTTGCTGCAGACTGAAGCAAATAAATCATTTACTTTGGCTGCATGTGGATAAATACTGCTAGATTTTCCCAGGGCATTTGCAGAGTTTATTTCTAGAAGGTAGACTTTTGCTGGTTTGTTTCTTTGTTTGATTTTACTGATTAATGTTAGTGCCAGGATTCGAATTGGTAGTTTATAGTCACAGAAAAACACCTTGAGCACCTCATAGTGTCGAGGCCACAGTGCTGAATGAGAATCCAGGAGTCTTGAGATCGCTTTAGTCATGTATCTGCTCCTTGGCTTCACTAAGTCTCTTCTGTTTTCTGCTTGTGCCTGGTTTTGCTAATTGAGGAGAGGGAGGAGTGTCTTCTGTGAGGTGTTTAATGTGCTGCATAGCTTCTCCAGGGCAATGCTCATCTTGGTTGTGACCTTAGTGCAATAAAACCCCCACTAATCAATTAAACACTCCATTTGCCAGTGAACTAAAGCAGAGGATCACCAACTAATGCTGTTTTTTCTAGTCATTATCATGCTGTAAAACTTAGCAGATCATAGTTCTGACTAGTTAGATGCTTAAGGTAAGGTGAGTATCACTGAAATCTAAGTTGTAACTTTGACTTGCAGATTCTTGGACCGTCCTGGCTTCTGTTGTTTGAAAGTTTATTGTTCTAGTGGCCTACAACATATGTAAAGTAAATATTTGAATGTATCTCCACCTTAAAAAAACACAGGGAATGAAAATAGGGAAATCAGACAGGAGAATATAATTTTACAATCTGTGTCTTGAGACAGAAAGCCCACAGGCCCTATCTAGCATAGTAATTGAGTAAAAATGTTGAGAAAATAGTCTAATATTGCCTTTTCAGGCTGCACCCCTGTAAAAATATCATCATTATTACATTAATCATAAAAGTAAATGCAGTGTTGCCACTGTTTAGTAGACTTTACTATCTGCAAAAACTAGGCAATACCACAAATTTTGTCTGAGGCAGCATTCTTTGCACAGTGAATGCAAGCGTTCCCATTAAGGCTGAAGATGAGCTACAATGAACTCTATTTTAAAATAGAGATTACAGTTTATGCTAAATCCTTTCAGTTTTACACTTTATTGTTTTCCGTTTGTCAGAATCTGATAGATGCAGAAAGCCCTGTGAAACTTCCTGCTTCAAGAATTCTTGATGGAATTGTTCCAGTTCTGCCTGTGCAGTTTCAAATACATTTATTTTCTAGCTGATTTTAAGGCCAGACCACAAATTGCTGAGCCAAGCACAGCAGGAAGCAAACTTGGGGCTGTGTCCTACCTGGCCAGTGACTGGGTATGTAACTACAAAAGAAAGTGAGAAATGCTTTCTTTGAGGCGTAGGTCATAGTTCCAATATATTTATCAGTGTGTGATTCCTGTAGTGGGTAGACCCTGCAAGATTGCATTGGGATATCCTTGGAACAACAGCTTGCCAGGAGAGCTGACAGGTGTAAGTGACCCCAGTTTGAATCCATTGAGGACTAGCTCCATGAAGAGATTTAAATGACTGACATGGAGTTCAAGCTACCCATATCCCAAACTAGAGAAGGCACAGAGAGCACACTGGCACTGAAAATGGGTAGAATGTACATTATAGAGTGGTAGAGGCTGCAAATCAGGTCGTGCCAAAGTAATTTTTAGGTGGCAGAGACCTACTTGATGCCTGCATTTTAACTATCAGTGCTGTGTATGCTGTGCAGTCAGTGCTGGTTGGTAAGTGATGTGAAGCTCTTTAGGAAATACTGCCCCCCTCCATATTCAACTTGGGAAACTGGCTGGATCTTTTACAGAACACAGCTCGGCTGTATGTTCAAATAAGTGTTGGAGCTTCCATCTGTTCTTCCAATTCCAATATCTATCATACATTTAATTTTTCAGTGATCTATGAAATCATTTATGATACCTGTGTCTGCTATGCAGTCTGAATTCATTTGGATATTCAAACACAGCAGAGAAAGTGGTGGTGACCAAGCAGGCAAATTAAAAGTTTATTTTGGCATGAGATGGTAAGACCTGATATACTTTTAAATAAGGGGATTCATATATCTAATAGCATTATTTGACAAAACCCACCTAACACAACAGTTTCAAATATTTTGGTGCACCTACCTCTGAAAATTTTTCAGTGATGATCTGAGTCCAAATTAGTTAAATCTTATTGGCATGAGCTTGTTTCCTTCTGTGGTGTAGACAGGAAAAGTAGTCCACGGACCCTCAAATATCTTCGGACTACAGGTTTTCCACCTATTTGTTGGTATTTTTAGAAAGTGTTTGAAAACCAAATTTGTAATTAGATTAAGGACAGGGCTGTTGTGGGTGTTTCCCTTCAGTGATAGTCACTATTAGCTCTGACCATACTAGGAGAAAGCAACCTTGGCCCTAAGCTTCACCATCATGGAGGTGCCATGAGCGGGAAAACAGGAATTCTAGTTTAGGCAACTGGAACAACTATTTCTTGTTGAAGAGAAGTGAATGCCATGAAAGAATGATCCCCTGCTGTCTGTTTGGGGCAATATGATAAAGCACAATCATTCTGACGTGCCCTCCCACACTCTCAGATGCCTTTCAGGCCTTTTCCTTTGGTTGTGCTGGAAGTTCTGACTGAGCATCTGTAAGCCAGATGACAGTGAATCGCAACCCTTACTCTTATCTTCCTGCCATAAGGCAGAATTTGTAGTTTAGGCAGCCAAAACTGGCTTCCGCTTGCAAATTTTTTTTCCATCTGTGCAAGGACTGTGATTCAGGATAGAACAGTGAAAAATTCTTCCCTTCTCCCAGGCCCCCTCCTCCCCTTACAAATGGCAGGCAAGATTTCACATATGCGTGTTAGTGACTGTCTCTTCCTGAACAGCAGGTTAGCCTGACAGACCAGAGATTATAAAAACTGTGGGTTGCACACAGATCTTCCTTTTTTACCTTTCAAAATATTGCAGCCAGGAAACACCTAAGGATTCTCACGTACTTCGGTACTGATGCACTTTGAATTGTGACAACACATTTTGAATTATCTCTGTGGAAGGTGAGAAGGAGTCAGACAAAGCCCTTTCCTGCAGGAAGCAGTTTGTTGGAGCATCTTTATGGATATAATTTTCAGAGGTGAAGGTGTTCCATTCCTTCTTTTATTGTTTGTTCTTGAACTACAGTGGATTCACTGTGTTTCTAGAGAAGGCCCAGCTGAACTTCTCTTTGATGTTCAGCCAGACAGCCTTGATCTGTGAGTTTTAAAAAATGGCAAAACAGAGCTGATATTCCAAATGCTGCTCGAGGCCTTTTGTTTTATCTCCTTACCTATTTATTATCATCAGCTGTCTTTGGGAGACAGGAAGAGCAAGAACCCCATCTTGATACCAATTGTGCTGGCTCTCAGCAAAGCAAAGGGAAAAACCAGAGAACTTCAAATGAAGCAAAATGCACTCTAGCTGAAGAATGTGTGGGCAGCCTTACTCGCTCCGAACATCTGAGCTGTGCTCTTACAGCTTCTCTGGGCCTCTGTTTCTGTGATGGTTTTAATTGGCAGGTAATAATACTTTCCTGCCCATGGGAGGAATATGAAGATTAATCAGTGTTTCTGAAAAGCTTTGAAGATGAACAAAGATGTCCTTACAGAGCTGTCTGTGATTTCAGCAGGGCTGGAAAATGCGCTGGTTTATTTTGCTGGCAGTTAGAATAATTTTTGTTGCTTACTGGAGAAAAGAAGTTGTTTTTCCTCCCTGTTGGATGGGCTGGATTGCCCTGTGGGGCTGGTGTGTGATGCAGGTGTTGTGTGATACACAAGCTGGGCTACACAGGAGGTGTGCCAGGCAAGCTGTGTGTTCTCTGAACTGTACTGTGCATGACCCATTCATTCCTGGCCTGTAGCATCAGCAAACTGGGACATTTCTGTGCCAGTCTGTATGAGGGGAAGATGAGGCTGAGGCTCTGGTGTCTTCCCTTTCCTGCCCACTGTCCTTTTCTTGGGGGAGAGCTAAGTAGAAGTTCGTGTTTAACCATGCCTGTAGTCATGCACAAATGCCATACTATTTAACAAAAAAAGCAAATGCAAGTTTTCTACATTTTTCCATCAAGAGAGACCTGGTTATATTCCCTATCACTTCTTAGTAAAGGAGAAAATTGCCACCCAAGTGAAATACTATGTCCTTCAAATTCCAGATGTTGGGTGTCCTAGACTAGCTTGTATTTGTTAAGTCTTTCATTTGTTTCTAGAACTCTTGTATGATCTTTGTGAGGTGTTTCACATAATCACTATACCAGATGGGATCCCGTATTTCCTTAGCCAAAGTAGCCAGGGTAGCTACTATCTGGAAGTACTTATTATTACCTTGAGACACAAATGTTACTTGTTTTATATTTCAAGTAGTTGAAGTTTACTACTTGGGGCAATGACAGTGAAGAGTATGAAGTATCAATGCAGAAGAATGTAGTACATGAAAATGTGGTAGCACATAAAGGTGCAACGAGCTGTTAGTTTATAGACATGAAAAGAGGCAGCATAGCTCTCAAAAGGAGTGCTTTGAGGCTAACACTGAAGGCAATTCTGAGTCACAGATTCACAGAATCCTTTAGGTTGGGAACGACCTTCAAGATCACCAACTGAATGCTGTTAAGTTCACCACTAAACCATGTCCTCAAATGCCACATCTACACAACCTTTAAATACCTCCCAGTATGGTGATGTCACCACCTCCCATAGCAGTCTGTTCCAATGCTTGATAATACTTTAGGTGAGGAAATTTTTCCTAATATCCAATCTAAAACTGCCCTGGAGCAGCTCAAGACAGTTCCCTCTAACCCTATCACTTGTTACTTGGGAGAAGAGACCAATACCCACCTTACTGCAACCTCTTTTTGTGAGGTTGTAGAAAGTGATAAGGTCACAGATCAACCCTCCTACCCAACTTGATGTCATCTGCAAACTGACTGGGCGTGGATTCCATTCATCTTTTACCCAGTGAAGAGACTGAGGGCAAACCTCTGGTGAACATTTTGTGCTTGTAGCTACCCATAGGCAGCAGGGAAGTGCCACTGTTAGAGACAGCATGAGAAACCTTTTTCAATGTCTGTGGCTTGGTTTGTCCAAAAAAGAGGGTTTGGTGAAAAATGAAGCCATAGACCTGCTAAAGAGGTGACTGTCACTATGTACTTGGCAAAAGTGTTATACCAATTGTACCTATATGGGCAACCTTGTATTTCTTGGTTAGGCTCAGCTACCTTCATTCTGGACTCGTGTACTCAATGCTGAAGGTCTTACAGTGACAATGGCAATTGTTCCATCTATTTTGAGCATTTTTATGTGGAAAACAAAAACTAAATTCTTGTTCCATGTTCTTATGTTTCTGCATCAGTTACAGATACATCCTAATGTAGAAACTCAATATTGAAGAGACACTGGCTTTTAACACAGCTCCCTGCAGAACTACAATCCTACAGTAAAACAACAGGTAGCATTTGTTCTACACTACAGTGTTTCTACTCAGCAAAGTATCAGAATCTCCTTGTTAAGAGTAATGTCATGTTTTGGAGTGAGTAATGTTCCTACATAAAAACATGCATTAACCATCAGTTATCTTACAAGTGGAGAACAAAGGAGATATCCATTAGTATATTAACTTCTAGGTGGTAATAAGAAATAATTATTCATTATTGCAATCTCCTGGCATTTCTGTTGCTGGAGTTTTTAGAACTATAAAATCTTCTCAGATATATTAGAAATCTATTGATGGATGTTCAGTTGGTATCAAGCTCTCGGAACAAGCTGCTCTGCTGGATTGCTGCCTAGTTAACCGGTGATTAATGAATGCTTCCATTTTGTATGTGAATTTGGGAGCCTGTGTTCTTGGCATTGTTGAAGGATGTAAATGTTTTCCTCAGATGAAACATGACAGACAACACCTAAAATACAAGTGCTTTGTTCTGCTACCTGTCACATCAAAGGAAAGGTCTGGATTCTTAAAGCTATGAATTAAATTGGGAGAGGATGAGCTGGCAAATGCTCTGTACTCAGTTCTTTTTGTGACATCTTCTCAAGTAATTTTGCATACTGAAGGGCAAAACCAGCAGATGAGATATATTGATGTCCTTAAATATGATGTATTTGTAAACAAAGACCTGAAAACTCTTCAAAGTAAACAATTTTAAAGAGCAAATACATCTTTAAAAAAAATAAGGCAAATGACCTTATCAAGTGTCTGACAGCAGGTCTGGCTGGATGTCTGAAACTTCAGAAGAAAGTATGGGTTTAAAAAATTCAATTATCATGACTGGGTGAAATCCTGAGTGGTGATAAATCCTAGAAAGGTCCTTTGAAATTAATGGGAATTGTGGGAACTTAACACTTACAATGTGACCAGGTGTCCATAGGAATGGCCTCTTTTAACTATTGGTAATTAAAAGGTTATTTTTGTAATGGAACAGCAAACTGCGCTATCTGCACTGCTGCAATCATTACCTTGCAATTAATTCTTCCTTAGGGCTTTCAGAAGTAGGTCTCAAAGCTGACAGCTGCAGCCTACAACATATCAAGTGCTTCAGATAGCTACTTTAATGAAAACTCAGATGAGTGTAAGGTCAGTCTCTCCACAGTCTGTTCTAATTAGATTTCCACTTTCTTTTAAAAACAGATCACATCTGGCCCAAAGACAGAAGCCCCCAGTGCCAGACATGTAATAGAATAGGTTGTTTTGTACTTCTCATCTCTGATAGATAATGGCACGGAAAATTCATTCTCTTCTGCTCTTTAGTAATCTTCCATCTGTTATTGTGTTTGTGTGTGCGACTGGATACAAAAACTAATCACAAACCTCTGCTTTAAAAAAAAAAAGCAGCGTTTTGTTAGCTCCTGTGTCAACATCAGCTGAGGCAGGCAAGGCTGGTGAAGCAGAAAGGTTGCAAAGCAGCGTGGAATGGCGCTCAGCTGTCTGTGTGAGACTGGGTTATTGATATCCCAGCTCCCATGGGAAGTAGCAGCTACAGATTTCCAGAGCATTTTCACAGCTTATTGGCCACTTCCTTATGCTCTAGGTGAGGCCTCTACTTTCTTGGAAAGCTGTCTTTACACTTGGAGCAGAGTATTTCTATCTAGTGGAATTTAATCTGAATTTAAGGAAGAATTTGACCCAGTGGATTTCTAATATTCCTTTCTGAGATGAGCGATTCAGAGACAGCACTTTTGTCACTGGTGGACTAGCACATGTTCTAGCCCATAAAAAGAACAAAAACTGCTTTTCTAATTTTGGTGCAGGGAGTGGAACTGTGGAAATGGTATCAGAGGTGGTATCACAGTTCTGCTGGTGGATCCTGGCAAACCAGAGCAAAACCCAAGTGTGTACCAGACTTTTCACTTAGTAACACACTCATGGGCAGGCATCAATATGTGGGGGTGAAGGGAACAAATCTCTGTAAAGTCTTGACTCCTCTGAAGTGCCCAGAATGTCAGAAGAACAGAATTTTACTGTAATACTGTCTAAGAGATGGGAATTACTGCAAGGGGAAATGACAGCTGTAGAGGAAATAGTCAATGCCTGCATCCTGTTTTATGAGAAATGTACCTGATGCTGTTACTTGTTTAATTTTGTGTCTCAACAGGACCAAAGGGAGTAATTTCTTTCTTGAGTTGTTGGTCAGACAGGCAGATCCAAGTGAACTTCCAGGAACCACCTTAAAATGGGCAGTGTTACAATGAAGGTACAACAGTTATACCATGATGGGATATTTGCTCACAAGGGGTGAAGAACATGAGAAATCTCTGCAAGAGCCACCTGAAATGCGGCTCGGAGTTCATGGGCAAGCACACAGAGAGAATAAATCCCACACTGTTCTTCAGGAGAAGAAAAATTAAGGTCCTCTTTGCTAGTCTGTTCTGACCTAGGAACCTAAAGGTGCTGTATGCTAAGCAGTTAATAAATATTGTCTTTTCTGAACAGGCTGTCCTGTGACAGTGTGAAATGTCTCCTGCTGCATCTGAATAGCCAGAAGGCTAATTCCCAGTGGAGACCCACCCTCTAAGTGAAAGAAGGCAAAGTGAGAAACAGCGTGTATGGAAGGAATCCAGGAGAGTGGACAAAAAACTTTTGCAAAAAATAAAAGGTGTGATGCTAAGTTACTTTAAGCTCAGGAGGGTGAGACTGCTGTATTGTATTGCTCTTTGATGCAGCCAGTCGTGGAAGCTGTAACGAGAAAATACTTGTTTAATGAGTTTTGTGAACAATTGATGCTTTGGATGGCAGTGATTTTCCCCACTTTTACTTTTGGTAAACATACTCCAGTAAGCCTAATTGAAGCATGTGAATAGTCCCACTGAAAATAATAAGATGAATCATGCTGGAAGCCAACAACATTGTTAAGTATCTTCCTAAACAATGAGTCCAGAATCTAGAACAACATTGGCTCAGGCTTGCTTGGGGCCCTATTGTTTTGCACTAGTACCTCCAGTGGAAAAAATAAGCACAGTAAATTACTGAGCTGATAAATCCTGTTTCTTCCCATGACTGCTGCCTGTAAGTCCCCTAAGGATCAAAAATTTGTCAGCCTTTTTAGTTTTATTCTTCAGTGCAGCCATCTCATCCATTATTTCATCCATATTTTTAAATAGATTTCAAAACTTATAGGAGTGTTTTATAGCTAAATCGGTAGTTATTTATAGGTAACAGTAAAAACCAGTATAAAATATAAATGCATAACAGAATACAGAAGATATAAGTAAACCAAATATGTTCCTATCTGCTAGCTGGGAAGGTAAAACCTTTACTCTTGTCACACAAAGTTTTATTTTTGTATCTTTCGTCCTAGAACAGCCTCTTGGGAGAAATGGCACAGAGTCACTTGTGTTGATGTGAAACACAGGCGTATTCCAGGTGCAGGTAACAGAGAAAGGCATCAGGCTTAGTGGGAGCCAGGGGGTTTGACTGCAGCCCTCCCATTTCCAACTTGAATGTTGTTTTTGTGAGCATATTCAGTGCATCTTTATTCTAACTTTGTCCCACGTGCTTTGATATGTTTCCTCATCTAAAATTCATGTTCTTTTCCTTTGTACTGTACTAGCCATTCAATCAAGAGAACATTGTATGTGCACACAAAGAATTCAGAGTTCAGGGCTTGGTGAAAGCTTTTAAAAACTGAAGTCCTTGGGGTGTGTGGTCTCCTTCCTATGGACACCTGCCTTTGAAGCAATTGAGGTGTGAATATTTCGAGACAGCAGTCCTGACCTCATGGCTCGTGAGTTCCAAACTGGAAAGGTCATAAGGTATTAAAAAATGATAGCACATGTGAAAAGATGCCCCTGTGTTTCTGGTAACTTTAATACACAGATACCTTCTGTCACAAAAATAACCCTTTATTAAAGAGATAGACTTTTAAACAGTTGACCTGAAAACTGTGCAAACTGTGCCTAAGCTGTATAATGTATATGCTTTTAGACTAAGTTTGGGTTTTGGTGAAAGGAAAGCTGGTAGCCAGTCTAGAATTTGCATTTTTGGCAGCTTCACACAAGAATTACAGTCTGTGGTCTGGGCTGAGCTCTCCAGAGGAGACAGACTGAAGACAGAGTCACAGTTTGTGATTCATTTCATTTCATTTCATGACGTTCTTTTAGACACATGAAAAATCTTCTGATGGCTGTTGTGCTTCGGTGTTCATGAATCTCGCAGTGAGTAGCATAAATAAAGAATTGACTGCCCATTCTAAGCATAGGATCTAAGGGGCTCACAAGCAGTGGATGAGCAATTAATTCTGAGTCAGAAGTGGTTATGGTGTAGGAGAGAAAGAATGCAATTTGCAGCTAGGATTTTAATGCAGTCCTGAGAATATTAAATAGAAGTTTTGTTTTACTTGGCACTTTCAGAGGGCTCCCAGTGGAAGACTGATGTTCACAATTCAGCAGGGTTGTTGATCACCAGTGAGAAGAGCCAGTGGAATAATTAAAGCATAGGAAAAATTGTTATTAAAGCGGAAGAGTTCCAGGAGCTCAATCTACTTAATTTATCAATCCTAAGGTGAAAGGATGGTTTCAGTAGTCATTATATGAGAAATATAATTTATATGTTCCCATAATATATGACAAATACAATTTTACTATGGAGGGCTTTCTGAAATCTATCAGATGAAAATAAAGCAAGTTCTGATGTTTGACAAATTGAGAGCCAAGGGATTAAATATTCTTCTTTTAAGATTTGGAATCCCATTTGCCAGGGAAGCCATGGATTATTTCTCACTTGACACATTCTAAATCAAGCATAGATATTGCTTCATAAAATATGAATTGCTGGAATGAGTTGTGCCTTTGACTCTCCCTCCTGGCTCTTTCAGTTTTGTGTTACTCTTGACAAGAAAGTACGTGCTACAGGTTGGTTACAGCAGTGGATGTGTTAGATGTGGACTAATGGCCTTTAATACATGCTTGTTTTCTCCCTATTACCTACTAAGATTTTCAAAGTCTATTTATAGACAAAAATAGCTGAAACATCCCCTTTCCCTATTAGGAGCCAAAACACAACTGCACACAGTTATCTGTATTCACTGAAGGTTATGTGCCTTGTCTGGCAATGTTAATTTAAAGTGGGCTAAACTTTTGCACATTGTTTACAAATGGGGTTCTCTAAAACATCCTGACTACATGGAAATGACAGTGATTGATGGGAAGTAGCACACACACAATTAATACTGACTGAATTGCTAATTACAGGATTGACATCTCATTTGCAATGAGATGCTGCAGGTCTTTTGCAAAAAGAACTGGCAGTGTTGTCATGCTACTTCTCTATTTCCTTCAGCTTGTAGTTTGATGCCCTGTGGATAAAGTTCAACTAAAGATTCATTCTCATCTTGTAAAATGCTCTTGCAATGTGAGAAAGGCCTTAGGAGGAAAACCGAAATGGTCACCACTCCCCAAGAATTAACTCTCTCCTGAGACTTATTCCTTTCAAAGAAGATAAATTGTGCTGCCCTATTCTTCCTTGTTTTATTAGTTACACCAGCTTTCTTACCCTTTCTGCTTTGTTTCCTTGGCATGCAGAAGAAGGAAATAGTCCTGTTATAGGGGAAGGCTGCACAGGTATCTTGCTTGAAAAGAATGCACACTTGGAATGGTACATATTATTAAGGAAACCCTTGTATCTGGAAAAAGTAATTTCAGAAGCTGTGTTACAGAGTTGCCCTTAAAGCAGTAATCACATGTACTAAATGCTGAGGTGTGTGGAAGTGGGCTGGCCAGGTGCAGCCTCACAGATGTAGCACAGCTGAGCCTCTGCTGTGTTGGCCTGGCCACAGGGACACAAAGATCAGTGCAGCTCCGTGGTGAGCACAGCAGGGTTATTGGTTACAAGGTGAGCAAGGTTTGGAAGGGTTCAAGAGTGCTATGGTCTGGCAGGTGCTGAGCGGTGGTAGAGGCAGAGAAAAGAGGACAGTAAGGAAGAAGAAGCACAGAATGGCAGCACCAACACTGCCAATGGGACCAGGAGCTGCTGGGTATGACGAAGTGACTCTGGCGGTGTTCCCAATGTGGCAGAGCTGCCACTGCTTCTTCCCTAAAGAACAGCGAAGCCAATGGGATGTATCCCCAGCAGTTCTGCGGGTTTTGCCTCAGGCTCCCTCAGAAACAGAGACCTTCTTTTGTGTAAGAAAAGAGTCTTTTGGGCTCAGGTGATTTCAGAGGTACAGTGCACACGCTTTGATATGATTCCACCCTTCATCTGTTAACGTAATTAATTTACGAAGGTGATGTATGAAATGTGCTCCCTGTGGCCTATGGAGAGGATCAAAAAGGCTCTCAGTTAAATCCAGCACAGCCCAGAAATTCTCCTGAGTCTGAAATGTGAGGAGACACGCATTAGCACAGAGGAGGCTGAGCTATTCATGGGCATCCTAGGGCAGAAATCTTTCTTTACCACAGTGTGCAGAGAAGACCTCTGCATTCCCTTGAGCATTCTGCACAGCTGCCCTGCCTACGAGGAAGAGGATTCAACCATGGCTTTTGACCACAAGACCTGCAAAATGAAAGGAGTAATTTTTTTCCCCAAGAGATAGAAAGAAGCACTTGCATTATTACTTGCATGGCTTATCTGAGACATTTGGTTTCAGTGAGAGCCATAAGTGGAAGAAATTTAAAGATATGCTTTCTTTGGGCATTTTTTGGGGGTGGTTTTGGCATTACAGACAATCTTGAGGAAGGATGGTCTTGGCTTGCACTCCACGTGGCCCATTAGTTAGGTGGGATGAACAAGTGGTGTCTAAAGTAGGTGAAAAATCCCACCCCTTTAATCTTGAGGTTTTATAATTGAGGGAATAGAGTCAGAAGGTGTCCAAGTTTCCCTGTGCCTTCCTGAGGACTGGTGAGAACAGTGGGAGACAGAAATGTTGTCTTGTAAGTAATTATTCAAACAGTGGGCGATGTGCTTACAGCTTATCACACTATCTGCACTATTTACTTATAAAATCAATCCCAAATGGAACTGTTTGCTACAGGAAGCACGTACAGTGCCAACCTCCCACGATGTATAACCTTTTACCTTTCAAGCTCAGTGCTTTCTTAGAAGTTATTTTGCTATTTCCTCTGACAGAAATTATAGGAACTCTGAAGTCTTTTGAGATAGAAAAGTAAGTTATAATATTATTAAGGTTTGAAATAAGAACAGTGTCCAACAGTTTTTATTTTTTACTGGTCTTTCTAACAAAATATGATATGACAGAAATGCTAGGAGCCTTTAGCTTAGCAAATGGACTTCTAATTCCTTCTTCAAAAGTGTCTGTTTTACTCATTTTGACAGCTAAAATGTGAAAATAGCTAGTAGGACATATATCCACATCATTAAAAATGTCTTGCTTTCCCTAATACACAGAATCTACCAGAAGAAGAATGTGCCTTGTATCCACCAGTTTTTTTACTGTCCTTACATAAGGAATATAGCATAAGGAATGGAAATGCCATAGTGTTGAGTCAATTTTCTAGATTAAAATTTGCTTACATTGCTGACACAAACAATAGGGATTTACTAATAGTAGAGGATGAAATATGACACACAGAGACTCAGAAGAATTTTTGATTAATTTTATGCTTACTCAAGCCTCTGTCCATTCTTTCCTCAGACGAAGTCCAGTGGAATCCAATGTCAAGATCAGAGGCAGGAGGAGAAGGTACTTATGTTTGCTGACTAAAATCATGGATGATTTTAGTGGGATAGACTGACATGTTCTAGACAAAGCAAAGCATGGAACCTCTGCTTTCCATACACTAATGTGGCTGAATTCACAAAAGCCATCCAGGCCTGTCAGGGAAATCAGCACTTTTCCACTTCACACTCACACAAGAGCAGCATGTCATTCTTTTAATCCCTGTAGGGCGATGAATATTTTATGGCAGATTAGCTAACATGACATACCTAATAAGTTATTAGAAAACTAAGTTTGTGCTAAGCATAGCATGGGTTTAGGATAATAAAAGTGCCTGCTGGGGTTGTCCTTGCGGGTTGTCCTACTGCAAGGAAAGGTACTGTAAGGCCAGCAGTAGTGGGTGGAGGTGCAAGAGGTGATGTTTAAGTACAGCTGATTGTTTGGCCTGTAAACAAGCACATCTCCATCCTGTCAAAGTGAAATGTGTCTCTGCTATGGCCTCAAATACAGAAAGACAAAGTTTTCCTGACAAAGGCAGTTTATTATGGACCATGAGACTAACAGTAAGAAAAATGGAAAACTGTAGGTGACTTGCAAATAGTGAATGCGTGAGTGATCTTTCTTCTGGTTATTTTTGCACAGTGCTTGTATGCGTTACATATATGTATTAGATTATTAATATCTGCATTAGATTATTAATGTCAGCATTACACATTGTCTTTACCAGTAATTTTAACTGACATTAATGAATAAACTGGATGAAGCTGGATGTGGATTGTGTTTGGAAGAGGAGATGAAGTAGTGAAGCAAGAGAACTGAGAGTTTTCTTTATTCCATTTGGAGAGGGTGAGAGCCTGTTTGCTGCCACATCGCTTATGATTGAGGGGAACAGAGCACAGGTATTTTTGACCTGAAAATGTGCTTGTGTGTGAGAATGTGCAGGTGGGCAGAAGAAACCCATGACAGCAGAAGCCCCAGATTTTCATTCAGGTGTGCTTAATAAACCACTGCCACTGATGTCAGTTGAGTAGTGGTGATAACGAGCTTGTTTTGAAATTAGATTGATATCTCCAGAGAAATCTGTTATAAAATGTAAATTATGAATTTATTAAAATTAGCAAAAATTGCAAATAATTACATATCATTAATATTGAGATATAATTATAAAATTATGGCAGTTACAATATTTAATGATTTAATGGTCACATACAGCTTCTAAAAGGATGCTTCTGATTAGCCTCTGGAAAAAGGTCATTATTAAGAGCAGACTTTCCTGTATCTCAGAGGACAAACAGAGGTTTCCACACCTGAAAAGCTACTGAACAAATAACTGGTAGGATGACAAAGGAGGCTGCTGTGGGCCATCTCCAGCACATTCCTTATGGAATCAGGATGAGGGGCCACTGCACACAAAAGAAAAGGGAACAGTTTCTGTGACATGGGGGTAAATAAATCATCAGGTTCCAGTCCCAAACTTCTGTGCACAAAACTAACTTTCTTCATATCAGAAGGATGGAGTGTTGAGATCAATATGCCAAAGAAAACTGAACACACTGGTGAACAGATTTATTCCTGAAGATAATTTCTTTATTCATACCATGTAGTAGAAGAAAAATGAGAGACACCACACTTTGTCAAGCAGTATTAAAATATGTATTCATCTAGCTGAGAGTTTTAGGGATGCGAACTTAGTTTTTTCAGTATTTTATCATTTTACCACTGGCTGCTTTGATTTGCCTAACAGGCTTGTGCTTTATATGGTTCTCTTTTAACAGGTTTTCACTGTATAACTTTGATCTGGCATAACTGGGACAGAGGAAAGTTTTTAGCAGGTCTTACACAGTAAATGGCATTTCTTTACAGATATTACATTCATAGATATATTAAGAAACTATTTTTATTAGGTCTAGTCACACAAGAGACCTGGAAGTGCAAGTATTTAAACTCTATAAATTATGTAGATACAAGGACCAAATTTTCTTTCACTTTCCTGAGAATGTCTGTTTTGGATAAGAATGGCAAATGAGCCAAGGCAGCTTCCAGGAAAATGTGCTTGGCTCTGTGCTGTGCCTGGGTGGGTATGTCCAGACCTGGAGCACTTCAGGCCTCTGTTTGATTCCCACTGTCCTCAGTGAGCCAAAAATTCATTATTCAGGAGTTTGCTGAATTGGGCCCAGCTTCATGGAAGTGCTTTGACTCGGTGTGTCTGTGTAGTTTATAACTTAGTGTTGATACCACAAGAGGGAGGAGGCTGAATATTTTTTGAATCGAAACTATAGTTCATTTGATTATGAGAACATTTCAGGGACCTTTATGTGGTAAAGCTGAAGCTGAAAGGAATGCAAGATATTCCCAGAAAAATGAAAGAAAGTCTTAAAGAACTCAGTACCATTTCTTGTTTATAAACAGAAGACTGAGAGCACTTCAAAGTTTGAAAACTAATTCTAAGGGCAGAAAATAAGTATTTCCATTTTCTCTTTCCTAAAGTGCTAGTTCATATATAGAGCAAAATTGCTGTGGGAGCAGAAAGAAACACTGGTTGCGTATAAAAGCAAATACCTTTGCAACCCTGTAAATGGATTTTTTCAGAAATGGAGAAACAGTCAGAGACTGCTTTCGCTAACAATTCCCAGTTTGATGCTTAGCTAGGCCATTTCACTCTATTTAAAGAGTCATGATTAAAATAATATCTAGAAAGGACTGAAGAGTAGAATCTTTCCTGAGGGAAATGCTATTTCAACATTTCTTTCAGCCTGAACTAACGAAAAAATCCAAGTATCAAAATGTTTTGCTGAATTGAAAGGCTCAGGAAAGTCTCAAATTGACAGTAAAGGAATAAACCCCTCAAATTTGAAATTTTTTAATCTTTAAGTTGGTGTCTGCATAGGGCTGAATGGGAACTTCAGTTTTAGGCATTAACACTTTGCTTTTAGAGTTTCCCCTTGCCTGGGGGGTTACTCTGAGGGAGCCAGGTCAGAGAGCCAGCATGCCCACAGCAGGATGGGTGACCTGGGACACAGCAGGATTGGGACACAATTCCACAGGGAGAGCAGGTGATCCTTGCTCAGCCTTGGGGAGATGAAATAGTTCCTGGGGTCAGGAATTGTTTTGACCAATTCAAGGCCAACGGGTGCCTGAAAGCCTCTGGCAGGCAGGGGATCCAGCTCTGAATCCGAATATCCCAAACAGCACTTGGAATGGTGGTTTCTCAACAAAACCAAAACTGTAGAATCAAAAAGCAGAGATTCAGACTCTTTACAAAGGAGTTACTGTGGATTTAAAGGTCCTTGCAAATAAGACTCCCCAGCTGGTATAGAGTTATAGAATAGTTTAGGCTGGAAAAGACCTCTAAGATCCTCAAGCTCAACCATTAACCCAGCCCTGCCAGATCCACCTCTAAGCCATGTCTCTGAGTGCCACATGGACACATCTTTTGAACAGTTTCAGGGAGGGTGACTGAACTACTTCCCTGGGCAGCCTGTTCCAATGCTTGGTTCCCTGGCACAACTTAAGGCCATGTCCTTTTGTTCTATGAATAAAAACGTGTAATTAATAAGGTTAATTCTAACATCCAACAAAAACAGTGGTAATGACTTCAACTCTTGCCATAGGTTACTGGTAGTACCATTGACTTTTTGATTTTTTGATATATAGATTATGCAGTCAGAGATAGCTGTTTTTCTGGTGGTTTGTTGGAGTTCAGCTTAAGGGACAGAGATTTGTGGTGCAGCAGGGCTGTGTGCTCTGGGCACTCCTGAGTGCAGGTACAAAGGATTTCCTGTTAATAACCCTTCCCTAAAACCCTCCTGGTGTGTCACCTCCACCTTGTGCTGCCTCCTGCCTGCCCTCAGTCATTGGGAGCTGGAGGTAGGCTGTGGTTCCAAATACACTTGCTGCAAAAAGCCACCATCCTAAAATCTTCCTTGGTGTGGTGGGAAGAGATGTCTGTGAGTGTCCCTGGAGAAGGTGGCAGCGTTCCCTCCCCAAGCCCTGGGGCCAGCAACCCACGCTGCTGTGAGCTGTGGCTTCCTTCTGCAGCCAGCCTGGGCCACGAGGGTTGCACTCTACACCCTCCAGCCCCTCTGCATCTTTTATTTTGAAAAAGCCAATTTCTTTGGTAGTCACAACCCGTTTTCTAAACGTCTTTATATAGCAAAGGTTATTAATTAGCCTGCATTCCTCTTTTTGCTGTCATTGCATATATGTGGTAGATTGGTTACATGTCAATTTATTGTAATTAATGCTATTGGAAATGCATATATGAAATACAGAAATTCTGCTTGGTCCTATATGTAGAGCTCTGTTACAGTCTTTGTGGAGTGACAGAGTGGTGTTCTGGATGTCACCTACTGCCAGGCTGGGACTCAGGCTCCAGGTGTGAGTGCACAGGATGGTCTGAGTTGAATAGTCTCTGAGGAGAAGGGGCAGTTTGAAGCCAAGATGTCTCTAGAGGTGTCTGTGACAGGGAGAGAAGAGAGGACTTTTTTATTATTATTAACAAAGAACTAGAGCAGTAACTCATTTTTCTGTAACTATTGCAGGATTCTCCTGTACAAAGCTGCTGAAAATATGATTTCTATTCTGGAATGAAGATCCGATTTTAACCTCCAATTTGAGAGGTGGTTTGAATGTATTTTTATTTGCAGAAGCTGTATCAGTTTTGTGTGCAGTGTTAAAGCAGAATAAAGAGCAGGATCATGTGTTTCTACAGCTGTCTCTCTGTAGACAGAAATTTTCATCTCCAACAATGGTAGTTCCTTTGACCTGCTTACCCAAAGATGATGAAAAGCTGCAGAAACAATTGTATTTATGGTGTCCTGGCTCTGTAATGATTTAGTGTTTGCTAGGTATTTTATGGACATTGGGAAAAAGGTTGATGATGAAAATAGGAGATGATGCAGAGTTGTGCTTTTCTCTCCCCCTTTGCAAAGAAAAATGTACATTTTGTAGCATTTTCTGTTGTATTGCTTGTTTCTCTAGTCCATTTGTTCTTACAGCAATGCAAAGTGTTCAAGTGTTACCTGCATAGCTACAAGTTTTACCTACGTAGTAAAATGTGGTATTTCTCGTGGTTCTGTAAAGGAAACTGCAAGGTATATGGGTACAGCTTCTAACCATTCCTTGTTCACTGAAATGGAATTAAGCCTATAGTTTAGTGTATTTATGTATCTCCACCCTTCTCCCAGTCTTTAAACTGAGTGTGAGTTACTGCCAGAATTCTGTCATGGTTTTTGGGGAAGGCCCTCAGAGCTTGCCTGAGCCTTGTACTGTCTTGGGGTTATTTCCTCTTCAGCAGTGACACTTGTTTTGGAGGAAGATAACTATTTTTATGGGGATTTCTATTAAAAGCAAATAGTTGCTTTCTGTATATTTCTGTTCCAGGGCCTTGGGTTTGCCCTTTCTTTAGTGTGCATCAAACAACATTTTGATACAGTCACACACAACCATTCCTCCACAAAGGCACTCTCTTTTTTTCCTGCTGGTTCTCAAGTTATTTTAAAGTTGGTTGCTGACAAGTGACTTTTCTAGCTTGGTTTAAATGTATTTTCACATGCCTTCAAGGATGCTGGGTCCCTGATGATGTGAGGCTCAATCCACATCAGGTATCTATCTCCTTGTATGTGTCTGTGTTGAGGCACGGTTTAGTCACTAGAATTCACTTTGCATTTCTGCTCTTTATGGTGCTGTCCAATTAGTTCTGAAGTGTTTGATCTGTTCCCTTAAGCAGTTCCCTGCAGTGTTTATATGGTTTGCTAGTGCAGCACGTGCAAAGAACGTGCATTGCTTTTGTTCCTCGCTGCCGCCTGTTGTTGAGACACCTCTTCCCTCAGAGGAGACAGAGGTTCATTTCAATAATGTGCTTGTGCATCCAGAGCTACAGCAACTTTGGAGAAGTTTGCTTTAATTAGGAGCTTTTGTTTCCAAAATATGCCGTAAGTTCTTAGCATATAAAGTAGACCTCATGAATAAAGTGCAGGATGGAATTTCTAGGTGCTCTCCGGTAATTTGCTACGTGCCTGGCTTTGCCTCCTGATTAATGTGATGTTTCTTACCAGAAACAGCAGCTTGTCTCTGAATAACCAGCTGAGGTGCTGTGCACTCAGATCCTTGCTCAGCTCCTCATAACTTTTTCCAGGTGATCTTATTCTTGCTGAATTATGCAATTGTGACCATACTGAATCTAATCTAATCCATTCATTTATTTGAAGGATTTCATTTTTATTCTAGTTTTTCTTAGTATGTGCTTCGTAGTAATGAGGGCATTTAAGGAAACAGGCAGGTTTTTTGATAGATTTGGAGCTGAGATTTTCTGTCTTACAAGACCATTCTATCATTCCCCAAGGCAATGAGCTGTGCTAGTTCTGCATAATCTGTTTAGTTCTGGAGAAGCTTTTTTTTCTGTATTACAGAAGGTTCTGCCAATTCGGCTCAAATATTTTATTCCTACAATTGGATTCAATGAAAATGTTTGTGATGGACAGTGACTGTACATTTTCCAGCACAAATAACTACTGAAAAGCCTGTGAAAAAGAAGCTATTTGTAAAAAGCATAACCCAAACAAACAAAAAACCAAACCCCCACCCATCAGATTTTAGCATTGAGCTGTTAATACTTAGAATGTGTAAGAAAGTGTCACATCACTGTTAAAATTTGAGACTCCCATCTCAGTTGAATTTGTCTTAGCTTCAGTTATTGATGGATATATTTTTCTTTGAGAGCCAAAACATCTCCTCCTCAAGTCACTGTAACAAATGAATTCAGAGCAGGTTGTTCAGGGCTTTTTCCAGTCTGCATCTGAAAACCTCAAAGGGAAGATATTCCACAAGCTCTTTGGGCAATGTGTTCCAGTGTTTGACTATCTGCTAGCTGAGTGTTTTTCCGTGGGTACAGTTGTATCTTTTTTAGGATGCTGTCCATCCAACTGGATATTTTTGTATAGATTTGAATGGTAAAGAGCCATTCTATCTATGTGGGGCTTGAGTATCACAGGATGCCAGAGATTTCTGGCACACAGTGTTAACCAATCTGCTGGAATGCAACAGGAATAGACAAAATATTCTATGAAAAATATGAAAGAGCTGAACTGAAGCATAATAGTGTTAAGTGTAATTTCCCCAAGACTATTTCTTCCACAATGGCAAAAGACAAAAAAAGGGATTAAAAAGTAAGCCTGCTTGGTTTTAATGTTGTAATCGATATGTAATAAATTAGTCTGTTTTATTGATGATACTCATAGTTCCTTGTACATTCTTGCATAGCTATTTTGCACAATTGTTTGAAGGTCTCATACTAAATTCAGCACATAGAAAGATATAATATAGCTGAGAAATTTCTAAAAGAAGTTCCAGACAATCTGAATGGAACTCTTCCTGGAAAAACATGTATCATTAAAGTCTCACTTGTATTTTGAAAATGTGTGCTGTAATCATAAGAAAATAAATATTATAACATAAATGAATCTTTATCATACAATCATAAAGAAATTACAATATCTAAGAAAAGACCCAGTAACAAGAAGACTTTATAAATAGATTACCATATGGGTTTTCTTAGTATTTAATAAAAGCTGCTCATTATAATATCAAAATGAAAGCTTTGATAATTCAAAGGCTGCAATGTTTTTGAATAGAAAAAAACAGGGTTCTGAGAGCACTTTGTAAAGGGACAAATGCATTTTTTAAAAATAGAAAGACAAAAATTTCTCACTGCCAACATATCTTTGGCAGCATCCAGTCAAATATTCTTCCAGGGGTTCTAGAGTACTACTCTGCAGAAGTGGGAGCTCCATCATGGCCCTTCATCTGAAAGGCACACTCCAAAATTCTGGCTCTTAAGGAGAAGAATAAAACAGCCCACACAGGTTTTGTGAGGATGGACAGCTGCTTCTGTCGACACAGGGAAAAAGTTCCTCAAGCCTTGCACTTGGCAGATCTCCAGTTTGTGCTGTGTGACATGACTATAAGGCTGAACTAGGGATATTTATTTTCAAAATTCCACATTGCTGCCAGGTAGAATAATGAATGAGCCTGCAGTAAAATAAGCACAACACGCCTTTCATCTGATGATGTATGATGGGAAGACTGCTGTATTTGTGATGTTATCAAATTTCTGTGCTACTTTGTTGGGTTTTATCTCAGCTACGCAGTGGAGGAAAAAATTAATACAATGAAATGAAAGATGTGGCTTCATGTTTAGTCACCCATCACTCTTAGCTTCAGCGTGTGACTTTCACACATTCTGGGATTTTTTTTTTTCTCCCTCTTTTATGGAATGGTTTTGTTTCCAAACAAAGCATTACTCTTCTGCAAAGTAGACATATTGGTGTTTCATTTGAATATAGCAGTACTTCCTGACTGTGATTCCGTGACTGTTTTTGGAAGGCACAATCAACAGGGTACTCCAGATGATAATTAAACAGTGAAAATGGAACTATTTCAGTCTGACTCCTTTGGTTTTAGTTTAATTGCCTTCCCTGTCTGCTGTGAAGAGGGCAGGAGCTGAAGGGAGCCGGTGCTCTTGCCTCAGACATCTGTTTGTTCCTTTCCCAGGGGAACTCGACAGCTGATGCTGTACAGTTCCACCTCAGCAGTGCATTTCAGGACCTGCACTTATCCTTTTATCAGAGCCCCAAAAGTTGGTTCATGGATGTTTCAAGTACTGGCACAGTTACTGATTGGAAAGACAGTGGTCCTGGAGTGAGGAGGTCATGTTATTTAAAGAAGTCATTGTGCAGTATGTCAGGATTAGTATGTACCTGTTCTGCTGATTTGTTTAGCAATTATTTAAGAAACATGAGTTTTTTGAAATGATGTCATAAAATATATCCAAAATTTTAGTTTCCCTAAAATTAAAAGAAGATACACTAGATCTCATGCACTAGAGGATGGTAGTGATGTAACTAGAGTTACAGAAATACTGACCTCCCCATTTTTGTCCCCTCCAACCAACCATTTGTGCACAGATATTCATCCATTCTGCAAGTTAGCATTAGTGCTCTGCAGCAGTCAGAATTTCTCTTTCTGGGGAATGAGATGTGTGGTATAAAGCATATTTTATACCTGTATAATTGTGGCTATTTCTGGATTTTGGAGTAGCATATTAATGAAACAGCAGTTTTGTGATGAGAAATCATACCAGTCCCGGTTTGTACCTGCAGACTGACATGTTTACAAAAGAGCTGCCCCTACCACTTCTGTTGCAATTTCCATTTGCTGTTTCTCAGACAGAAAGTGTGTAATATGAGGAGGTCTGTTTCGTTATCCCTGATGCGTGTCTTATTTATGTGTTGAAAATATGAGATTAGAGTTTGTTTTCTGAGAATTACTGATCATTCCTTTAGCTGAGGAAATGAGTTATACTGCTCTGCTCCCTTGTATTATGTATTTATTTGTTGCTTCAGGTAGGTTTGTCTGTATCACTCTATTATTGTCACAGCTTTTAACACTTCTTAAAAAATCTTTTTGGTTCAATATTTCATTATTCAGAAAAAGTTTGAAACATCTTTCTTGTTAGATGAAGAGCCTAGGCAGATTAAAACATGACAGTTGCATTTTGTAGTGTTGCGATATTAATGCTCTAAACGCCTTAATCATTGGTGGATAATTGGTGGGGTGCTAGCTTTACTGCTTCTGTCATCCATTACCTGAAATTGAGAATAATTCTTTTATTTTTATGGCAAAGCTATTCTGAGCTTATGTAGTATTGCACTTTTAACCAGCAGTGCTTCAGAGGATAACCTGGCTCAGAGATAAGGGCTTGCTTTGGTTTAACTGATATTTTCCCAAAGCTTATATTAATGTGTCTACTTAAAGTTATGGTCACACTAAGAAGCATAATTACAGACTGCATGGAGACTCTTGATAAGAAAACAGGAAGGAAAATATATCAGGAAGATCAAAGAAGCACCTGAAGTTAATTATAAATTAGCACTGAAGTGTAGTCATCAAACCACTTTATTATTACTCTAGGTTAAAAAACCCAGTGTGATCTTGCATGTTGCTTAACACCTGAGTCCTTTCATTGTGTCCATTTATGCCTGAGACATCTGAGCAATGAATGACCTCTGTTCAAAAAGACAGACAGTAGAGATGTCATTTCCACAGCAAGGTTATACATTTTTAGATCGTCTTCACATCATGGCACCATCTGCAAAGAGGACAATTAGAGAAACCCCATTAAAATTAGATGTACAATTGAGAAGTAAAACTGAATTTCACTGGTAAGATACTTTTTTCCATGCTGAGGTCAGAAAGGAAACTAAAACTTTATCGTTGCTTTTGTTTCCAAGCTGCAACCTCTCAGAACACAAGTGTTTCTGAAGTCATTGTTCACTGTGTCTCTCTACCAGCCAGGCTCCGGTGAAGGTCAGACACCTAATCATTGGACAGGCCTTAGTCAAGAGCTGGCATTTGCTGCCCATGCCACGGTACCTTCTCTAATGTAATTTGGGCAGCCCAGAGACTAATAAGGACTAAAAAGCGTTACTTCCAGTTCTGGTTTTTAAAAACTCATTCTTTTAGGGAGATTCATTCATCTCTAAGTGATCCTGTTACCCACAAAGACCCAGCAAAAAGCTGAATGAATATAAGCATTCTGCTTTAGAATCCATCTGGTCAACAAATAACTATTTATTTGATAGCTTTTGGTCATCTGCATTTTCTAAAACTTGTTTTCTGTCTAGTCTTATACTCGTGCTAAAGGAATTAGTCACAGGGAATAATTTAGCTTATTCATATGGGGTTATTCTCTTGCTTATGAATCAGCAAGGAGGTTATAATTAGAGCTAGTTGAAAAATTGTGGAGACATCGAAAGGTTATTTATTCTATTCTCTACCATTGGTGGTCTAAGATTTCAGTGTAACTATTGCAGTTTAAGGTTAAAAAGGTACAATGATCCACCAGATGCCCCAAACCAGTTAATATTAAGACTTGCTGACAAAGCTCTTGTTATGTCCAAATGTGCTTTCTAAATTATGTGGAAAAATTAATAACTTTTTTAATTATTAGCCATGCAAAGGTGAAAATTTATTTGTGAAACAGTAAAACAGATACGAGTTCCTTTTATCCATGCTAAAAGTGCGATGCTTTGCTGACTTACCTAAGCCTTACTTAGTGAGCAACTTAGCTCTTCTGCTTTTCTCACAAGTAACCAGGAGGAAACAATAAGAAATCAATAAGAAGTTCGAAAGAACCACCATCAGTAAACAAGCAGAAACAATGAATCAATGATAAGCCTAGATTTGACTCCTTTGTGCTTATGCCTTCAGAAAACCCAGCCATGCAAATCTAGGAACATTAAGGTGTGAATGTTTTTACTTATTTTCAATAATCAAGTGGTAGGTATGCTGATGACTTTTACAAAGAAAATTGGGTTTTCAAAATTGATGCAGAAAGCCCATAGCTCAGATCCGACCTTTGCTTTCAAAGAAATGAAACTGAGTGACATCACATCGGTTTTCCTTAATTCAGGCTAACAACCTTTGGGATATCTTTTGGATAAAAAAAGACAAAACCAAGGAGAAGCAAAACCACTTCCCCAAACCAACCACGCGCAGAGGACACAGCAGGCAAGCCTCCCTCAGCCCCGTGAGCGCCATGCTGGTCTGTGCCCCTCAGCAGCTCCCCTGGCACACTCTTGGCTTCCCTCATGCCTTCCAAATGGCCCATGTGGTCACCACGTGCACTGCTCAAACAGGGGCAGGGTGGCCTCTGTGGTCACCACGTGCACTGCTCGGACAGGGGCAGGGTGGCCTCTGTGGTCACCACGTGCACTGCTCAAACAGGGGCAGGGTGGCCTCTGCAGCCACACCATGGTTTATTCGCAGCTGTGGGTCACACAGGGCTCATCCCTTCCTGCTGGGATCCCAGCCCAGCTGACCCTCGCCGCCTTTCCCCTTTGTTCCCCCCATGGCCCCACACAGCAGTGGCCATCTTAGCCGCCCTCTCACTGTGTATTCCCAAGTCCTGGGGTCCCCAGACACTGCCATGCTCTGGATTTCTTGCCCCTCTTTCTGCCTAGCAATTAATTGGAATTTTCCTTCCTGCGGGAGTCCAGGTATGTATAAACTAATCCAGATTAAAAATGTTATTAACTCATTTCAGGTATCTTTTGGTTAGTGTTTTTTCTACCCATTTGGCAGGTGGCTCAAAGCTCTAGCCCTTTTTCCTTCCCCATTTCCTCAGCCGCTCCCCTCCTGTGTGGCTATGTCTCTGTTCCATTTCATGCTCCTTTTAGTCCTATTTATTGTTCAGATCTTTATGCCTCACAATAATGACTTCCTGTGGGTTTTGGGGGGAGAAAGCTTAATAAAAGATATGTCTCTTTTAAATTAATTTTCATGTAAAAGGGGAAATAGACTCTCAAGTTATGTGTCTGCAGCAAAGTTGGAGGCCATCTTCTTTAGTATTGAATCAAGCTTTATAATGTCTAAAAGGCTCCCACAGTAATAATATAGGAAACCTTTAAATAGATTTGGAGCATTCAATGGAAATTAGAAATATATATATGTATATATAAATACAAAAATAGCTGTAGCAGAATGTGCTTACTTTTGTGTAATCCTTGATCTCTCTTTGGCAACCTTTTTATCAGCCCTGCACTCTCTGGAGTGCTTGAAGCACTTGCTACCATGAAAAAATCAGCTGTGGAAACACTAGAATGCCACTTGGTGTATTCTGATGAAAGGGAGAAGCTTGGCCAGTGTGACAGCTTATTGATCCTCAGCTGCAAGATGCAAGTTACTGCTGGAGGGTTTGGAGAAGGTTTGTAAGTGTCTATAAACAGAGCATTGAAACAGGTCATGAAATAAACAATGTTCCCATGTATCATTGATAGGAAGCTACTTCCAAATGCATGTATGCAAAGTAAGAGTGGCAACACAGCATGTTTTAGGAGATGACTAGATAGTCTAAAGTGTTTTCTCTTTTGGGCTAATACCTCTGAGCTTATTACTTATCACTGTCTCTTCCAGCACCAATCTTATATTTACAACTCAAGCAGTTCCAGATAATATTATACAATGTCATTTTATTGTGCCACAATATTCATAGCATGACATGGAATCAAGCATGATTGAGCCATATTGTTATAAACATCAAACAGTAGATATTATTATTATAATTATTATTTAATTTTAATAGCTGAGCTCAGTTTTTAATTCCTTTGACCAATATTGCAAATAGAAGAAAACATAATATTACTTATTTCTTTGGAACTAGTTATGCACATTTTAAAAAGAGTGCAAACTCTGTTTCTTGCTGCTTGCTTTGATTTTTGATTCTGGCTGCTGCCTGCAATGGTAGTGAATATAAATCTGCCAAGTGCCCACCTGCTGGTTTTGTGGATCATTTTCAAAGTTGTCACTAGCAGGTATCAAACTAGTCAGCTGCAAAAATGCTGATAGGAGAAGGCTGGGTACAGCAAGGAAACTCCTTTTGATTAAAGTAGATGTGAAAACTGATAGTTCCTAAAGTGTATGAAACTGAGTTATCTCTCATTTACACTAGTGCAGAATAGAGTAACTCCATCAAAGTCAGGGTGGTATTCCAGAGCCACATCAGAATGAATGCTGTGAGAATCCCTCAACAATACATCCTCCCCTCCTTAAATCCATGGCGGCCATCCTGAACAAATCTTACAATGGAAACTAAGTTCCTTAATATTTCAAGTAGAAAATGTACTGGCATCTGCCAGACTTTCCATGCAAAACTAAGATTAATTTGGCTGCGAGTCAATTGTTTCACAATAAATGCTCAAATTTGTGGATTCTTGTGTTTGGAAGCTAAGCAAAAAAATGGCCAGAGGAATGTTTTTAATCTTCTCAGTGTGCCTTTGAATTTCTCCCCATCCCTGATATCCTCAGGCAACACTTATGCCAGTGCTTTCTTTCTGAGATTTTAGTCTGCATTACTAAGTGCTTTATGATTATCTCAGCAATACAGGTGTGACCAACAAATTTTACTAAAAAGATTTTAAAATAAGAGGTTTCTGAGGCACAGGATGAGCTGCTTATAGTATAAACTAGACTACAGTATCAAGCTCTTGCTGGCTACTCTTTTTGTCCTCTCTGTTGCTAAGTCCTGTAAATTTTCCAACTCTAAGTAGTATTTATTGGAGGGATTATTTTAGTCAGATCCTTATGCATGTTTCTCTACCCAGTGGCAAGCTTTGTGTGCCAGATGCATTGGCTTCATTCTCAACATGTTCCAAGGCTTTTTGTCTGCTTTTCAGGATGATTTGGTAGACGAATTTTGTGTGCTTCTGTGATTAATACCGGAATTTTTTAGTGGGGTTTTTTCCTTATATTTAATTATTTCTGTAGTCATTTTTTCTTCAGGTTTTTGAAACCTATCTGTAAATATATTAGAGATAATAGATTTTATTGCACCTGGATTAAGAGCCTTGGACATGCCTTCAAATACATCACATTTGATATAATAAGCCATTTTTTATTTCCTTTCAAATATCAATGACAGATGCACAGAGAAAGTAATTATTTAGAATTTAAATTACTATCCCAGTATTTTCTTTTTTATTTTGGACAGATTTTTTCATTTAAAAATAATTTATAAAAATCTATAAGCATTTATAAAAAAACCCCACAAAACAAAACAAACCTTTTACCTTAGAATTTCAGTCTTGAACTAAGTATGATTCAGTTTCAAAGGTTTAAGTAACATGGCATATTTAGTTATGCTTATGTTAGGCAGTTTTCAGCTTTTAACAGTGGCATGCTGTTTGTATGGCATATTAGCAATGTAGCATACATTGTATGACATGCAAAACCCATGTTGCAACCTGGAAAACTCCAAAGACCCCCAGTGAGAGACATGCAGTTTGAACTTAAACTCCCAAATGCCAGGTATCTGCAATATTTGCTCCCAAAATGAGCTGCTCTGTTGCTTTTTTTTTTTGTGATTCCATGCACCCCTTGTCATTAGACAGCAAAATTTAATTATTCTTTTGCTGTAATGTACAATCAATACAATAGCAGCAATCAATAGCGCTTTCTTTAACATAAATGCTTTTAAGGTAATTGCTCAGGAATCTTATGCAGGTTTGGGGTGGTTTTTTCTTTTTCAAAGCGTGATCTTTCATAGCAGAATGATTTAAAAGAAGCTGTAGAGTGTGTAAGTGATGTTTTAATAGGAGCTTTGTTGGTGTTTGAGACATGGTCAGAATGTAGTGAGTACGCAGAAAGAATTGACTTGTGTGAATCATAAGAACAAATGCATTTCTTGAAATTGAGCAATTTTTCTTTCACCATCCCAACCCCATTACTTCAGAGGCCAGAGCATCCAGTTGTGTAATGGATATCATTTTACAGAGAGAAATACTTTCAATGAGTCCCAGAAAATCCAGGATCTAGGAGACACTGAGAACCCCCAAAATGATACTTTTGCAAGCTATTTACACATTTACAAGCACAAGCATCTTGAAAAATATTAAAAAAATAATGCCATTGTATTTGGCTGGATTGTTTCTTTATCAGAAACTAAACCACTGTCAGAGTTATGTTATCAGAACGTCTGCTTGTCACAGAGTTTCACAGATGATATTTGGTCCTTAGAGAGGGTGCCCTTCTGTGGTAACTCCAGTACTCACAGTTTGGCAGTGATTTCCAAATTCATTATGGATATGGATGAAACCCAGGGCCAGAGTAAAACTGCAGAGCTGAACAGTGTTCATTCCTTACATGTGGCTCTACCATTGTACCTGGAAGCTCTCAGGTCACTGTGTCCTGCTGGAATTCAAGGCCCAGGTTCATGTTGCTTTTTTGGCTACCTTGAGCTGATGTGAGTTTCTGAGGGATGGTGACATAGGGGATAAATCCTGGTAGAGGAAGGCTGAAATCTGAATAGAGATTTTCTTTTTAGAGCAATCAGAGTTACAAAATTAAAATTACTTTTGTGCAGCTGACTGGCAGATAAGCAGTAAAACAATAGATGAAATTGCAGTCTGTTGGCACAATGACTGTTGCATAAACCCCTTGACCAGACTGTTTTGAAGCAGATTCATCAAATAGTTATCAAGCACATTTGTATGCAGGCTCTTGTATAAGTGGTACATGGGAAAGTGCCAGCAGGACATGAGACTGGGCCCTTCTCTTTGCAGGAGTTGAGTTGGGCAAGTTTTGATTTGGAAGCAGGGAGCACGCTGAGCTGGCTGCCTCCACTCTCATAGCAATTTAACAGACTACCTCCTTTCCATCTCTCCTAGCACTTCTCCATTCCTCCAGCCTGACACTCTGGCAGAGTTAAGTGGACAGATGAAATGGCACCATGGTGTTGACCCCCCTTGCCCCACTGGAGTGAAGGATGGTGCACAAGCTGTCCTCTATTTCAGAGTGGTACCAACATTGTACTGCACCTGGGTCTCTCACTACTGTGCAAATTAATGAGATTGAATTCTGAACAACTTTCTTGTGTACAAAAGACCACTAGATATTAATTATAAAAAATCTAATGTTTTTTTTGCCTGAAAATGGATGATACTGGGTTTTGCTTTCCTATGAAAGATAAAGTATGTCATGGTTTTTGGGGTGATATCTTGCTATTTATTTTGTAAGCAGAGGTTTTCCTTAAATATGAAGCTCAAACACAGCCCATTCTCTCTTTTTTTTTTTCTGTTTAGTTTTGTTGTTTCTTTCTCTTCAGCATGTGCTGAGGGCTGTTCAAAGTGACAGTCAATTATTAGACTGTCCTGGAAACCAATTTGCTATTTGTACACGACTCTTGCACTGCTCTTCTCCAGGGGGAAGAATTATTAGTTTATAAACCCTTTGCCCTTTGAGGTTCATTTCAGAGTGCATTTAGGCTTCTACAGCACTCCCTGCTTCTCTCATAGAACAGTAAAGTAAGTGATGCTTTGTTTTGCAGTGAAATGAATGACTGACTCTAATGTGCTGCACAGATGAGATCACAGCTCTGATGAGGAGGAACTTTAATTCAGAGGCTTTACAGATTCCTAGAGGAGGTAACAGAGAATGTTGTTAGAAGAGAAAATTAGGAAATGGGGAAGCCTGCGATGGTGCCTGGTCTCTGTCTGCCCTTGTCTTGTAACGCTGAGTGTCAGATGGAGGGTGCATTAGTAGAGTGAGCATTTTACATGAGTTTTGCATCCCCTGGAGAGGATTTCAAGTCATAATTGGAATAACTATGAATCAGTAATGAGAAACATCAGATCAGAATCCATTTAGATTAATCCACTTCCCAAAAGAAAGTGAGTGAGAAGCCCTGTGCAGAACTATAGGGGCACTTGCCGCTCCCTTTGTGGCTGCTGGTGCTTGTGTCATCCACAAAATCTGTGGTTAGCAGAGCGGGCAATGAGAACACAGTTGGAGCTCAAGCTCCCACTCTGTTATTGCTCTGAGAACTAAATTATTTTGTTCATGGTTCTAATATTTAATATGTCTTGCCTCAGACAGAATTCAACCCAGGGAAACAAAGTGAAAAAATGTTTCTCCTACTGTTCTCTCACAATCTTGGAATTCAAATTCTAGTCTAAATTGACTCTTAAGCATTTGAGTGGTGCTTATTTTTTTAATAGAGGCATGAGAATCCCAGCATGTCTGTTAGATTTCACTTGTCCTGCAACTGCAGTGAACTGCCTGGGTGACAATTCTTTAACCGAGTCACAGTCTGTGATTTTAAGAACATGCTGGTGCACACTTTCCATACGCTTCCCTTTAAACTAATCCTGAACTTTGTTTTTTGTTATTCCAAAAATCCTTTCCAGATCTGGGGGGGAAAAAATTGACTCTGAGGTTGATTTCTTAAATTCTTGAAAAATCATGTTCAGTTTTCACTTGCAGACCTGACTCTAAGAAAAGTGCCTGTAGAGCTTTTCATAAAAAAACTACTGCTTTTAAAATATTTTAGGTTCTTGCTCACTGTGTTTTAAGTTGCTTTACAATTCCCTGTAGAAATCATAGGTAATGATGTCCAGATTAGCAGAATCCTAAGGATTTTCAAGACCTTTGCTATGACTTTACCGAAATTGGTGAGCACTGAGAAGCACAACTTCACAACACAGTACATACTGGACTACTACCTGTGAAATACTTGTCAGGTTCATTCCAAACTGTATAAACAAATGTCACTGTTGAAATAATCTTAAAATTTATATACTTTTTCTGCTTCTTTCTTGAATACAGCAAACTGCTAGCTTTCCATAGGCTGGTTAGTTCTTAGGGCATAAATAATAGGTCAGATTAACCTCACCTGGTTTATAGTGGTTCAGTCAGACCTTAATGCTCAGTATGGTTACATAGCAATTAGCCTTTGAAGAATAATGTTTGCAGCTGTTAGTGAGATAGATTAAGAATTTCAGAATATTCTGAGCTGGAAGGGACCCACAAGGATTATCAAATCCAACTCCACAGAGGGATCAAACCCACAATCCTGGTATTATGAATATCAGGCTCTAACCATTTGAGCTGATCTCAGGTTCCAAAATTTGCCTGAAATTATTTGAATCTCTCTGTAGCTGATGAAAATGAGATTCAGTTAGCATATAAAATGAGAAGTATTTTGATTTTGGATTTAAGTCAGGTCAAGGTTGGTTCACAGACTGTGGCTCAGCGCATCCTACCTGATCCAATTATAAGATCAAACAGACAGAGATAGGCTCTGCTTCTACTTTGGATATACAAATGTTACTGCCATTAAGGAGAACAAATCCCTGAATTGCTTTTAAGTACTCCAAAAAGCAAAAGCTGCTTACTGCAGTTGCCTACTTTGCACAATTAGTGGATCCTCCTCTTAAGCTAATGGCGCTTACCTGCCAGTACCAAGTCAATTAACCAGCTCTCAAAATGTCACAAGATAGCAGTAATGTCTGTCACCACAGGAATATTAGCATACTTCAGAATTGGAAGGGACCCGAATGAATGTGGCCATTAGAAACTGCTTACATTTTTATGCATTCCAAATCAGTTTTATGTGCATTGATGCCACGGCAGTGCTGTAGATACACATTAATACTGAGTAGGATGTGCCATTTTAAGATGCCAGTGCAAATCCAGGAAGATTACACTAAGGTGATGAACAAACCCCTGATGACTGAAGTTTATGGGGACTTGGGTTTGAAACATTTAAATCAAGAGTGGTACCAGCCTCACAGCCTCTAGGTAGCTGGAGGATGTATTAATGTTACCATAGTGGGATTGCCTAACAAAGCCAGTGAGACAGCAGGGTAATCGTGGTGTGGGGAGCTGGAGACAGGACTCAGCTCCCTCATTTTCCCCGTACATGAAGGATTTAGTAACTTGTTACGGGATACCCAAGGAAAATTGTTTAGAAGAGAGAATCTTGGAGGATGGTGTCAAGGTCAGTAAAGACATTGCTGCTAATAATGATGTCTAGTTCAGGAGCTGGAAGTGGCACCTGACTCTTTAATCCAAATAGAAACTGGGGAAGTTCAAAATCCTGCACATGACCCTGCTTTCAGCTGAGTGACAGAGCTCACAGGCCAGCCCCTGTCTCCTTCTGAGCAAGGATCTTGCTTGAGGCAGAAATAGTTGCTTCAAAATCGATGTGCAGAAGTGAGGAACAAGGGTGGAAATTTCTTTAGGAACTACTGTGCAATCTGAATCCCCTTGCATGAGAGTTTTAACTCATGAGATAGCTGCAAGCAACAGGACACAAAGCAGAAAGAAGAATAGTTTTCAACAGCCTGGTAATTTCTTTCCTCTTTTTCCTTTTAGGCACTATGGAAAACCAGGAATGTGTTCTGGTGCTTTCTGTTCAGATAGTGTGACTCACATTAGGAGGTTTCTGATGAAGATGCAGCTGGTTGCATAGATGTGGTCTGAGTCTGAAACAGCTTATTGTATATATATATGTGTGTGTGTGAACAGAAGGAAGTGTAGGATATAACAAGTTTATCCTGCCTTCAAAGGACATGCATGTTCACATTAATTTTTTAAAAAACCCACCTTTTTATTTTTCTCAGGTACCATCTTTGCTTTCATTACTAAAGACACAACAAATCAATCCTAATTAGAAGCCTAATTGAATAGTCCAAGGAGTAATCAATATTAAGCCAAACGTTCTTAAAGGGGATCTGTCAGTTTTCTTTTTAGGAAGCTGCCGAAGTCATATCTTTAATTGCTGCTTTTAAATTGATTTTTACAAAGATCTTTCAGCTGGATTTTAAATCAGGACCTAATGGAGTATCTGTGTCCGCCAGGAATTAGTAGCCTTATTAGTAATTCAAAAGCCAAAATTACTAGGGTGACATCTAGTAAATAAATGAAAATTGCTGAGTAGAAAAATATTGTTTAAATCTTAACTAAAACCCCCCCAGGCCTCTCAGCTAAATCCCAAACTCTCCCTGGAACAGCATTTCAGCAGGTCTATATTGGCTGATTTATGACAGCTAAGGATCTCATGCTTACAGTGGGAGGCAAATTAGCAGTTTTCCTTTTCTCTTCTAAATAATTTACAGTAGCATGTGAAGAAAAGGTGCTATGACAAGTATTGTAGTAATCAAGAATTGAAAAAATTATGATGGAATATCTCAACAGCAGTGTCAGCAAATAATCTATATAAAACTCTAGTGCATTGTCAGGAGAAATCTATTATTTTGAAGGAAGTTAAATGGAAAATTCCATAATAATTTTTAATTTTACTATGAAAATTTAAATTAAAAAGGTTTTTTTGTTTGGTTGGGGTTTTTTTTGTTTGGTTGGTTTTTTATGAGCATTCAGCTGAATTTCTTTTTTTAAAATTTCTTTGAGGCCAAATGTTTGGCAGATCCTGATATCTGTTATAGATGGAAATAATGTACCAAGGTGTTGTAAGCAAAGGAGCAACTCTCTTCCCCCTCAACCCAAAAAGCAAGTTCCAAACTTTGGAAACATTCATATTTGTATCGAGTAACAGAATTGCAATCAATATCTGCACACTTTATTTGCTTCAGCACTTTTAATGAAGTATTTTTCACTTTAAAAATATATCTTTAAAGCCTAAAAAAACAACTATTCAATGAACAACCATTACGTGAACTCGATCAAATAGTCACATAAATCAAATAAATATTTAATCAAGTAAATCAAGGTAATATTTGAAAGAACAGATGTCATTCATAAAAAAGCAACTAAGTATTAATTAAACATAAGTAAGCTTCTAATTATGTAGGACCCTGCAGTCAGTAAGTATACTTTACAGACTAACTCCTTCTGCCAATTGTAAATCTGCAATTGAACCCAATTCCCTTCAGTCACTAAGTTTCCTGTGAGGGCAGGAAATCGCATGTTCATAACAACTGCTATTCCCAAAATGTCCTAAAGATGATCTTGAGAGGATCCAGAAGATGCTACTCCTGCCCAAAGCAGGCTTGACATAACAATGATCTTTCTTTGCTACACTGTGGCATTTTATTAAAGCAACATTTCTGTTCTTCAGTTAAAACCATGAAAGAAACCTATTTCTTACTGCATTTGTTTGTAGTGTGAGTTTACCTAGAGGATTACATGTGAGGACCTACACAGGTATGTTCTTTGGGACCTTAACTGATTAAATTTTTAAACTTTGCAAAAATACAGTGAGTTTTATAGAATGAATTATTAAATATGATGTCTAAGAACACATCCAGAACCAAACAGGATATTTTAAAGCAAAATCCTTCCTCAAGGGACAGCGAGGATGACAGTCTGCGAAAGCTTTCCATATGTTTAGAGAAAATGTGGAAAAAAAAGATTATTTCATTCACATATGTTGAAAGTAATGGAGATGTGCTTGACAACTGGAAAAAAAGAATGGCAAATGGTCAAAATTCTGCTGCTATATCAAGCAAAACCTCTGTGCAGGGAAAATAGAAGATAAATTGGTCTCAAAATGGAAAAATGAAAAATGTTGGTTGTATCATAGAAGTAATTTTGAAAAATATATTTTAATTCATTTAATAGCCCTCTAGCTTATGTGCATAAGCTGTGTACAGTAGTAATATTTGGACAAACTATAATTATTCACCTATACACCTGAAGTTTTGCTCAGTTTTGGTTTGTTACTAAATATTTGACCAGTGTCCTGGACACAGTGTAAGTATTCTGATATAAATACGTTTGGTAAAGTAAAGTAACGTGTGTCAGATTTATGGCCAGCTGTGACAGACTAGATAAAGGACCTGGAGCTTTGCATTTGTCACAATGAGAAATAAGAGGCAACAGAGGTCATGCATTTTGACTGCATGGTGGGTATTGATGAATTTGCTTGGGTAATTTTCTCAAATACAGGTAAAAATAGACAGAAGGTTTAGATTTTCAAGGAGATTACATATTTCCTATCGCCTCACACCTCATATCATACAGGTGACCTTGTCAGGTGGCCTAAAAATGAACTGCAGTATCTTCCCACCTTCCTGTGCTTGCAAATGTCAATGAATTCTGAAGTTCCTGACTTCACTGTTGGGCCTAGAAGTCCAATGTCTTATGATGCACAAAAAATGGAAGGTGGAAACTTGCATGAGAATGTAAGCACTTTGTTATAAAAAGAATCTGGAACCTGTGCCTGAGGGTTTGAGAACTGGGGTGAGTTTACACATAATTTGATGTGAATGAAGTAGAACCAATGCATTATGAATCAGGGCTTTGACCAGATGCATCTGTAATCTGTGACCACAAAACATGAACAGCAGAAGCTACAGGTGCCAGTGGTTTTCTCATCTTTTCCTCCTCTTCACTTTTTTAAGAGTATCATGTCTCATACTTTCAGAATCTGATAGGTTTTCCACCTTTGAAACTTGATGATCATCAGATTTTTTCTTCTCAGGTGAAGTAGAAGACAAGACAGGGATACTCATCTGAGGAACAGGTGATATTTTTTTCTCCTACATTTAACCCCCTGTATACATTTCTGAATGTGGAAAAGCATTTTAGAGGCCAGGAGTGCTCACGGTCAGTAGAGCAAAAGGTAATGTATGGATGAAGGACTTTGCTCTACTTTATTTTTTTTGTCTCTTTGAAGGGCAGGTGGCATTAGAGGCTCATGGGGACAGTAACTGGTGGTATCTCAACACTGGCTTTCAACACTTTGGGCATCTAACTGCAACAAAGGGAGCAGAGAGGAGAGTGGCACTAAGCATTGTGTCCAAAGGTAGCAAGCTTTGTACACTGCTGAAATCTTGCCTGCAGGGGTAATTTATTTTCTGAGAGGCACACACATTGAATAAACTATGCCTTTAGTTATGCCTTACAGCTGGAAACCTTTAAATCATTTGGTGTCAGGTAACCATTCACTTCCAGTCATGCTCTACATATGTCTCATATTCTTGTGATTTGTTTATTGCTTATTCTAATGTGCTACCCTAACTGCAAAAATACATCTTGATTTGTCAAGTGTCTTGGCAGCCAATATGCTGCTATACCTATGAGAGACATTTCCATAAGCAAATATTTACAGAAAATCTTGCGATCTCTTAGATCATGATGTAAAATACTTACTTTATTTGTTTAAATTCCATCCAGGATACATCCACCGGGACAGCAGTTGAGATTAAAGAAAGGCATCTGGGGAAATAAAGACGTAAAACATACAAAGCTGAAAATGGTAAACACCTAATAGCTATTGCAGTCTTGGCAGAGACAGTAAAGTCACTAAGTCAGAGAAACTGTGTGTCTTTCTCTGTCCATTTGTCCTACTGCTGTATGTGCAGCTGTGAAACTACAGGTCTCTGTTTTCACTTGGGCTTTTTAGAGCCCTTCTGATATGTGAAAGCAAACTCTTTCTGTGATAGCACTTCCTGTAGCCTGTTATAGCCCAGAACTCTTCAGAGCAGTCTTTCTTCATGAAACTCATTGTTTTAGCACATGTTTATTCTCTTCATGTATAAAAAAAGAGAAATGCCATGTAGTGAAGTAGAATCAGATAGCAGTGTCAGTTAATGCCTGGCCACCAAAAAGACTTGTTGGATGTGCCCTTTTCCCAGGATGTACATCCAAGCTTATCCATAGTACTTCAGAACTTTTGCAGACCACACAAACACCCACTGATGCCCTTCAAGTTTCTCCTCACCTTTGTTCTGTCTTCTGCCAAGAGATACCTCAGTCACATGCTTTGTGTGCCTTTAATGCAACATTTATAGTGCCTTACTGAAAAGGCAAAATCCTAGGAAGGTGTTAGCAGGAATCATGACAAACTGAGCAGGGATTTAAGACATATAAAAATATAAAAGCATCTTACTTATTTCCCTGTCAACTCCAGCCTTCTCCCCTCCAATTTTTTAAGTGGTAGTTTGGTATTGAGTCATTTGCATTTTGTGTTGTGGCAGTTCTTTCAGTGCTGAAGTTCTATTAGCATTCTCTAGTGGCAGCCCACTTACAAAGGTGGCTGAGAAGATGTTAACATTTTCACAGTGGAAAAAAACCCACAGTTTTCTTGGTGTGAATTGATTTCCCTTCAAACTGTCACCGTCAATTTTGTGACTGTCTACCTCTAACAGTATTCCTCAGTCATCTCCACTGCAAACTCTGAGACACACACAAGATATGTCTACTCTTCCCACCCTGACCTTCAAAGGGATGAATTTATGCTAAAGGAGCATCTTGGGACCAGGTTCCTAGAGGAGATCTCAGTGCAGGAGCTGAGGCTGCAGAAAAGTGTGAGGAATTAACTGCAGAGAGCAGCTGAGTGAGTTGAGGGCAGAGAGCACAGTCTCTCCCCACGTATTCCTGCCTAGAGCCATGGAGTCCCAAGGGGCAGCTAGAGCTGGCCTTCCCTTTTGGGCCAGGAGAGGGGCCAGAGAAACTGCAGGGTTCACTTTTCCTCCTTGTCATGGATGCTGTGGTGACCTTTTATTTTCAGGTACTTTTTGTGCTTATTTCTTCTCTGCATTAACAAAGTGAAGCAGGGAGTTGTCTGTCATCTTCCTTTTGAATATATTTCTTGCACACATCTATGCCAGCTTCAGAGATAATTTTGAAAGAGCTTTGTCTTACAAAGCAAGTCTTTTCAAGCATAAAGTGAAGCTGGATACACTCAGGTAACACAGTCACAGCTATTCATGAGATGGCACCTTCTCAAAGGGATCGAGGCAGCTTTTAACCATCAGTGAAAGTGATGGAGTTTTTAAATGGATCTTGAGTAGTGAAAGCTAATGTATCTTTTGAAAACCAAGTGACTGAAATAAATGTGCTTCTATGAGGTGATTTATGACCTTTCAGTACTTTTATATGAAAAACAAAACAAGAAAACACCAAACAGCAAAAACAACCTCAACCCCCACAAAGGATACCCAATCCCCACCCTACTCCCTTTCCTCTAATACTTGTTAATCATTGTTATTTAACTAAAGAAACATTGCTTGTGTGAAATGTTGATGATATCTTACCAGAAAATTAATGTATTAGATATGTTAAGTATTGTTCTTCAACCTCTTTTAATCTACAGTGTTTTTATTTACTTCTTATGAAATTGGTTATTTATTTAGCGTGAAGGATTTCTGTGCCTGAAATCTTTTTTTTTTCCACCTGTATTAGTTGGCTTAATGAAAGACACTGTTTTTCCACATCCATCACTCCTCTCTCAGGTTATTTGTTTGGTTCAGTTAGCTGAGAGGTTCCTCCAGAGAATAATCAGTCCCAGCCTGAGGAAAGTCTGAGCCCATGGTGTGGATTGCCCTCTCAATTTACCTGTCACTTCTCACTGACTGCAGAGGAAGGAGGTGGTCATGGGTGACTGTGAGCCCTGACACTGGGGGATAGGAATCCCCCCAGCAATGCTGTATAAATGGAACCTCTCTGCAGAGTGCTCATTTGCTAGGGAGAACAGAAACACGTTTTAAACTATGGTTTTGAGAAATATTTTCTCAGAAGTGACCGATACTTCTAGTGTGTGACTGTTTATGCTAAAAAACATGACAGGGCTGTGATTCCTATTAGAATGAGTTTGGAAATCAAGTCCTCTTAAAGGTATTTTGAATCAGTCATCCAAATTCAGTTGTTGCTGACAAGGGCTCGGTATATTACTGTGTCTCATGTCAGTTATGGAGCACATACACATTTAAATCCCAGATACCCCAGCACGTACCCAGGGGCTGCTCCTAGTAATGTCTATTTCCATAGGGTAGAAAGAGGGGGCAGAAGTTCTTTTTTAACTACAAATACCCCAAACTCATATAAGTAAAGATAACATTGTGAATATTAGATTGGAATATTTAATGAACTCTAGATTTTCAGAGCAGGCACCTGGCGTACAGTTCTAAGAGCTTCTGATTGACCAGCACTTTAAATTTTGGCACATTTCTTTTGGTATCATGACTCTTTCTTCATGTGCTACAGCATTTTTAGACTTTGACTTACTGATCCCAAGCACAGAATTGTATTGAACTGCAATGTGTTTGAAGTACAGTCGACATCAAATTCACTGAGAGTTCTTTCTCCCACTTGTTATCAAGTTGCAATGATCACATTTAAATCTAAGTATTTAAATAGGTTAAATGATACAGGGCCTGAAGCAAATTAAAATATTAATTCTAATTAATTTCCAATCTCTAGGTTTTATGTAAATCAATATGACTCTTGAAGGAGCTGTATTTATTATTTGAGAAGTACCTTGGCAACTGCTCATAGGTTTATATCACTGCAGAAACAGGGTTACTTTTCATAATTCAGAGGATCTTCAGTGGAATATGATGGCAAATAGAATCTCATTCCTTATTTAAAGTATCTAAACTTTTAAATACATACATGTGCAGAGCAAAAGGCAACATACATTGCATGAAAGATTTCTTCAGACAGTTCTGTGTCAGCATTATACAAAGCTCTCTAACATATTCATGAGATCTGAACACCACAGTATTCTTACCTTATGTTACTGGTTTAATAACAGTATTCACTTTAAAAGTTAGGTGTAATTTAACCTTTTTTATTATTAATGTTTTAATTAAATAGGGTTTGCTTAAAATCAGCCTTTGGGAATGATACTGAATGTGTATTTCTGGCATATCTTATTTGCATAGCAATAAAAGATTAGACAGAATTAACTTCTTGTGGTATATCTTAAGTGTGGTGGCCGGTGCTACAGCTGAAGAGAGGAAAATGCCATTTTGTTGTAGTACTATGCTTTATGTGTTGGTTTGCTCTCTTGAAATCTATCCAAATAAATAGGAGAAGGAACTAACTGGGTGAAATCCTGAACGTAGTTCCACAGATAATCAGGAAAAGATAGACAGCTTCTTATCAGAGAGAACATCTGTCACAAATATCAAACTTCAGACCTCCTATATGTAACCTTTAGTCTTCAAGGGAGGTCTACAAAGAGCTTTTAAAGTCCAGGAAGCAAAATCTGTAACTGCTGCTTACTAAAAATACTAGACCAGCAATAGGAGTGTTTGTGCTATGTCCCACTATAATGTCCTGATCCCTCTCTGGTGCCAAGGGGCACTTGGTTCAGTTCTTTTGTTCCACGGGCCCATCACGGCTCCCCTTTCTAACACAAGATGCTGAGATGAGCACTACCTGTGCTCTTGCTTCCCTGGTCTTTTGGATTAACCCTAAGCTGTCAGCATAATTCCCCTGTTAGAACACCAGTTCCACTAGCAGCTCATTCACGTGAAGAAGGAAGGGCTTTTTCATCCTTGGTGTATTTTCCCCCCATTTATCACTTTACTCAGTATTTACCTTCTGTCGGCTCTGGAGTTCAGGGACCCATTTTGGATAGATATAACTCACAACTGGTGATGTGGCTTTATTCATTTTGTAGAGGGAAAAGTAGCAGAGAGGGGAAAAAATTAAAAAAATGACAGTTTCCTGCCATTTGAGTGAATTTGTTTCATGCATTGAAGAAAGAGGGAAACAGGAGAGCCAGGTCAATGAGGGCAAATGGCATAGCAGTGAGGCAGAGGAGTTGGAATGTGGGAGAGACAGAGGAATAAGAGGAAACTTTGCTCTACTGTAGTCAGCCATTAAGTCAAACTACCTTAATCTGTAGTTTTAGAGTAATTCCAAATCTGGTTAAGTAGCATTTCAGCTCTGACAAAGGGGTTCAGTTGCAGGTGCTGGACAGGCTTTTAAAAGAGAAGCTGGATGTTTCTTTTAAAATGCCTTTTGATATTTGCATTGCCTGATGTTTTGTGTTATGTGAGATGGTGTTTCTTCATACAGATTACTTTGGTATATGAATCTTATTGCTTTATAGGAAAATGTTGACTTTTGATGAAGAATAGTCTAATGTTTAACAGTTTTTATTAAGCATCTGTTTCTAAGCAAAGTTCCTATTTATTCAGCAGAAGATTGGAAAGATAATGTCCTGTCAGTTCTTCTTCCCACTAAACGTGGTTTAGCTCTTTCCTCTGGAATATTGTATTACCTTTTCATGAGCTTAATTATTTTTTTTTTCTTTTTTTCACACAAGAAATCTAGTAGGGTTGCCTTTTATTCTGTGTAAGGAAGAAATTGTGCACAAAGACCTTCTAGTTCTGTCAGTGGTCTTAGGACTACCAAAATGAGAATTATTTGTTACTATAAAAAAATGCAATTTTTCCCCTACGGGTGTTTTTTCTTCAATATAAAACTTTCAAACTTTCCTTTGAAAATATAAATCTCGTAAGCCATGACTAGGTATGACAAAATACTAATTTTGCTTGCCTTTTAGAGTGTTGCATGCTGAGGAATACATTTTTAAATAACCATTCTCTATTTTCCCATTGACAGTGGGCTAAAATATGGGATGCTTTTCCAAGTCCTTCTAGCTGCTGGCCCAACTCACCCAGTTGTGGCTGGATCCTGAGGTACAGGTGAAACTGTGTCAGCTTTCTGTTTTCACAGGTCGAACTGCAGATCTTTTACTTCAGATATGTCACACAAACATCACTTCATTTAATTATGTTCCTTGTCATAGTTCAAGGTAGCTTACCACAATTTATAATTTAGGTGGTAAAACTGGTAAGAGTGTACTTTGTGTTGTAATACTTGGTGCTGCTCATCTGTGGGGGGGATGTTACCCAGTCCAACAAAAAGCCATGCAAAGTTTGTGTATCCACTTGACTCTTCAGGTTTACTTTGGGTACTTTGTTAGTTCACAGGGGACATTTGAAATATGAGATTCTGACTCCATCCCATCTTCTGGAGCAGTTGCATATTCTGAATCAAAACAGAAAAGGCTTGGAACGAAGGTCCAGGACTTAGAACATGCAGAGCATCTCCCTGGAACGAGCACCATAGTCATAATATAACCAAATTCAAAGGTTGCTAAAGGAATGTGCATTTAAGGTGAGATCACATGAAACTTTGAGAAAAAACACCTTTCAAAATACTTAGTAATGCTGTCCCCTCAATCCTTTTTCTGAAAAATTGATATTCTTCCTTTAAGGGAGATGAACTTAATATACTCAGGAGACAGGAACTTGTATATTCTCCGAAAAACAGACCTCAAGCAAATTATCAAAATAAAGCACTTTATTGTGCTGTCAGAAGGTATTCCCTGTGGGGGTAACATCACACTTCTCTCAGCCATAGTCACCATTTCCTGTGGAAGGCTTCTGGTATTTCTGTCTGTTTTTCAATCATTCTTACTGCCTTTTGAAAGGCAAACAAATTCCATTTCTTTGTGTGCAAGTAACTTGCAGTGTGATGATCTGGACACTGAGTGAACCCCTGAGTGTCCCTAATGGATGTCCTCTGCATTATGTCATATTATGTCTCCAGAACTGAATTAAAAGTAACATCTGATTTTTTTAATTGCTTAACAGACTGTGCAGGAACACAGTTTGTTCACATTGAGAAGCATGAACCTGCCTAAGATATTACACCATTGTCTGTAATGTCAGTTCCAGGGAAATTGAAATCCCATATAATCAATGATACAGTCTCTTTAAAAGCCCCTGATAGCTGTATAAACATTGGCAGATGTTTTTTCATTGTGCCCCAGAGGTCTACAGTGACTTTCATTATCTTTTTTTTTTTCACCACTCCATCTGTAACTTTAATCCAAATTCTCCATTGAAATTAATTTGCATGTGTCCTTTTTCGTTTTCAATTAATGTATTAATATTTCCCTTCCCTTATACAGCCACTTTCCATGGCCACTTTCCATTCCTCAGCACGTCTGAGTTCTAGCTAACACATATTGAAACTGGACTATCCCACACAGTTTTCCTACTATTTATTTGACAACTTAATCCACTCTCCAAGAATAATAATTTTTTTCACTGCAGGTAGTGACATAGTGAGCCAGTCACCACAATTGAGTCCCTATATATAGCTAAGAGAAATGATTTTATTCTTCTTTGTTCTACAAATGTTTACTTTCAGATATTGTAAATATATTGTATTCACAGATTTAATTTGTTTTGTGTGTGTTACTGCATTGTCTTTGCTGGCAGCCCTCCAATGTTCTTACTGTGCTATGAGAAAAGAAAACTCAAGTCTTTTGGGGAGCAAAATAACTTTTAATAACTTGGGAGGAGGGAAGGCAGATCAGAATGAAGTGACAGTTCTTGGAGCTATTTGTATTTTCATTCTTAACAGTTTGTATAACTGTTGAACTTGGATTTGTGGAATTTGGTCTTAGAGAATGAGCCCGGAGAGGAATATGTGGAAAAAATGGAGAGTCATAAGTGCTAATCAGTGAGAAGAATCCCGATGGCAACTGAATGCCTCTCCCCTATTCTCTGTATTTATATATATAAGCATCTGGTTCAGTGAAGGAAGCAGATGTTTGGAGCAAAACAGAGTGGAACTATTGATGTTCTACAAAACAAATTGAAGGGTTCTTTTATATCCAATAACCTTAGTCTGGTTCTAGTGACTGAATGCCCATTCACTACTGTAATAAATTAGGTGACCTTTCGAAGCACATGTCCCAGTTTATTTTAATCTGAACTCCAAAGACTGTCCCATAATTCAAACTAAAGCATCACAAGTGGTAACAATTGTGCTATTTCTGCTCCACAGGAGGCATTGCAGCTCTGTGGGCATGCAGTGTGTAACTTCTCCTGCTGTGGTCATTACCCAGCAGATGTGCTAGCTCTTGGAACGTGTGGGTATTGGACTCATTTAGGGGATCAGGCCCCGGGCGTTTAACTCCCTTATGAATGTCTGACAACAGACCAGCATAGTGTGCCCAGAAACATATTTGTTCAGCACATCCATCAGTCTCCTGCACCTCTACTGTCCTTCAGCATCTCATTAGCCACTTTAGGTCATATAACTTGCTGCCGTGACTGGCTACATACCCCAAATTCTCATTTTACTCCCCTGCTGAAATTTCTATGGAAAATACATGAACCTTTGAAATGCTGTTTCTGCTATCTTGATTGCCATTTAAACGCAGAAGGCATATAGACAGTTAATATACAGAGCATATGTGGAATACTGAGCAGATTAGGAGCTGGTGACGAAATGTAGAGGTTTGACACAGCAGAGTAAGATGTCTATGAGAGTCTTCATCTCTTTTTGTAATACATACTGTTAGCATGTGTCTTTACAGAGATAATTTTCCTAAATGTATGTTTTTAAAGTTCTTATTATGTAATATAAAACTTTAAGAAAATAGTCACCTGATATGGATTTTGAATTCAAATATAAATATCATCATATAGTCATGACATTTTCATGAATTGAATCACTTTTTTTTTCATAGGAAGGGAGACTTCAGGTTCACTATCTTCCTAAGGATCCCCCAAAGGAATTACTCTTGGCTGAGTTCCTCAGACTGCCAGCCTTCCAGGATGCATCTCCCACATGCAGGTGTGTTTGCTCACTGAGGGTGTGTCCCACAGCCAAGGGTGCTGGGCACAGGAGGTTAATAATATACTCATTTGTAGGCACTGAGTATTGTCATGCTCAATTCAGGTGAGCATTCAGTGCCTGAATAATGCGGGGAACAGAGCTAGAGCTCAGCTTAAGCTGTTTGCTGGCATGGGTGGCTCTGTAGAATGGACTGTGGTTTCAGAGATGCACACACCCAGTGCTGCACAGTTCCTTCAGGATGAACCTCCATTATAGCTGCTTTTAGAGGGCTTTCTCCAGTGGAAACCAGTTTCTGCTAGGCAGCTCCAAGCTTCAAGGAAGGTTTTCCAATTATTGCTTCTATAAGGAGAGAGGTGAGAAGGGCTGTGATGTAGCTGCAAGCTGATGAAAAAACTAACAGGGACAGATGTGACATGATAATGAACTACAACACTGAAGAGGATGTGCCATCTCATACAAACCATGGAGATGAATTGTGGTTTGAATACAAGATCATTTCGGGGTTAAAGTAATCTTATTTCCCAATGTTAATTGCTAAGCATTCATTAGTGTCTCAGATATTAACCAAAACAGTAATCTGATTTGTAGCAGTCTTTCACTTTGAAATCAGCTATGTCTGAACAGATTGCAGAGAATACCAGAAAAAAGGTGGAAGGGTTCCAGAGAAATAAGAAATGAAGTTTATCCCAAATACAGCAAAATAGGGAAAAATACAACTAAAACATTTTCTGTTCCACTCTATGACTTTATGAACATTTTTATGTTTTCTATTCACATGTCTATTTTTAAAGTGCATTAATGCTTAGGGAGAAAAGGCAGTACTTCACCAAAGCTGGTAATATATTCAGACACTTTTGATTACTACTGCTTTTATCCCCACATAAAAGAAACAAAAAAAACCCCTGAGCAAATAGATGGTGATTGCCAGTGCTAGTAAAATGTCAAAGCTACAGGGAAAGCTATGGAAGTTTATGGTCAGTGAAGATGCAGGTTTTGTTTCTGATTCCTACCCCACACCTCAAAAAAACCCAAAGCACCAAAAAGCCCAAAACAAAAACAACAAATCCAAACAACACGTATCAAAAAGCCTACTATGTTTTCTCCCAGTATAAAACTCTTCTCTCCCAGAGTAATCTTTTTAGTATGTTCGGGGGGTTTATATTGCATAAAATGTTTGTATTTCTTAAAATACCTTTAATGGCACCAAAGGAACGAAATAAGTTGAGCCAATCTATTGACCTAGCTGACTAGATAAGGCAAAACAGGAGGAGTGCTGAAATACTCTGAGTACACCAGAACAGAGGCTGAGCTTGGCATCTGACTCATAGTTTCATCCCAAGATGCCATTCTGTGCCACACTGACTAGAATCAGCATTGCATTCATTACATGATTTTAACATGCAGGGAAGATGCTGCTCAGACTGAGGAATTTATGGCTCCATTTGTTTCTGGGCAGAGCTCCTGTGCCCGCAGCGGAAACATATCTGTGCTGTCTTCCATGGGCACAAGAGAACATGGTCTTCCATAGAGTAATCTTTTAGAAAACTACCTTTCAGCTCTGCACGGTTCTCCCTCCAGCTGTGAACCAAATGTTTTATTCTTGTCTGCCCAGCCTGAATCTGTAGTTTGAAGAAGACAAGGTACTACTCTCTTCTGGTAAGGTCATAAGAGTGAGTTTAGCATTGTCCTTTGAAAGAGTCTTGTTTTGTTGTTATTAGTTGTTATATTGCTATTAACCTTAACTGCTGGGCTGAGGTGGAAATCCACAGCTAAGATTTTTTGGGGAACTATCAAAGTGAATAAAGTAGCTAAAGAAATATGGAGTTGGGGTCAAAGGTGGACAAGAGAGAAGGAGCACAAAGGACACAAGAATAGAGAAAAGTGGGACAGGAACAGAGCAGAACCTTATGGAAGAGTGCAAGTCTATGCTCTTGCTGCCCTGAAAGCCCCAGTATTTAAACTTTTAAAAAAAGACTTAAACTCCAACCATAGCTGCAGACCCTCAAATCAGATTCTTGTCAAGTTCAGTTTCATGTCTGAGTTTGTACCTGTCAGATGAGTTTATCTCTATAAAAAGCTCAAAACAAAGCCTGGAATTGAATGTCCACAATGTCTGTAAGGCCTCATCCAGATCAGATTCTAAGGTTTTTTTCTCCTCTTATGATTTGTCAATATTCCTTGACCATTTATTGTACCTAGAATTTTCCCAAGAGAAAGAAATTTTTATTTCTAATAAGCAAATAATTTTTTTTTGCTTTAAAATATTTACTCAGTAGTATGTAAGCAAAATTTAAAATTAAAGTGCATTCTTAGACCCCTGAAATGAAGCCTGTACTTATGTACTATAATGAGTAAAAATGTTTTTCTAATGAAGAAATAAATACATAATTAAGGCACAAGTAGTGATCTGGGACTGGGCTTTGTTGACTGAAGAACACTGCTACTACTATTAATAGTAGTAATAATATCAGTAATTATTGAATAATATAGTGTTCTGGATCATATGAATGCTCTAATTCCACTATTTAGATTTTTCTTGGGAGATGTAATTAGTTTTTTTGGGTTTTTTTCTTTATTCTCTCCATCTGGTACGGACCTTTTTTCATCTCCTTTCCATTCCCCTACTGCCCAGCCCCTTGATATATTGATGCTTATATCATTGTGACTAAACAATATTCCTTTTCTGAGAATGACATGCTTTTATCTAATAAATAAGGGAAATACATATCTCCTATTAGAGGTTTTATTTTTGGTAAAATACAGAATACAGAGCACAACTTCAGCTATTCATAGAGACTTGAAGCTTTCCAATGGCATTTTGATTGTTTTAGCACTGTAAATATTTACTATTTTACAATACTTTTATTCCAACTATGAAGAATATGAAAGATGAATATGAGTTCTATCACCACAATTTAGTAGAAAGAAAGGCATATGCTTTAGAAGATTATTGTGAAGCAGGAATGCAAGGTTCCACGTTAGATTCTGTGGGGTTTAGTTTGATATGACCTGATTATTTATTACATCAAAGGAAATCTTCTGTGTGGCTCTTCCTTGCTGTGAGTTGAAGCAGAAGGCAGCTGTCTGAGCTGTCTGACCTACAGAACTCTTAGAGGTTGTTAGAGAGCCCCAGGAAGAGGGGGTTTGTTTGGGATGGATGTAGTTTTTCTTCACAAGTAGTGCACGGACTGTGACAGAAGCTGAATTGGCAGCAGGATGGCCCTGCCAAGGCGTGTGGTCTGTATTTGTGCTCTTTTGCACAGTTCTGCTGCTGCTGCCAAGAATCCTTCAAAGCACCATGTTTGGTGTAGTTTGTAAGCACACAGTCACTGTTGAGACCAATTTGATTTTTACATCAAATTATGATTATTACAATATAGAAACAGGTGAATGGGGGTAGTTATGTAAATTATGCTATTACCTCCTTGCGAGCTGGCTAGTGGCAATTTTGGATATAATTTTGATGTGATAGTTCAGTGAAATATTGTGCTGTGATAAGCATACAAGCAAGATAGCTCTGAATGCAGTTTCACAATGAGTGTTTTTGAGGGTTCAATCATGTGACTTAAATGTCTCTGAAGAAATTTTTGTGTGATACAGGTGCCCTTGTGATACAAACAATAGGTACAGTAGGACTTCCCACTGCGTTTCACGTTTCCTTTTGATAGCTCATTTTCTGTCATTATGTTTAATTCAAAGGTGGTGGAAATCTTTCTTTTTTTTTTTTACTTTATTGTATTCTATAATAATACATGAAATACTATTTTATCATTTTCATGTTAAGTTTTCCAGTTACTTTCTTTAGTGTGAGAATAAATTACAACATTGGGAAGATCTGTGCTTTGCCATGCCAAGGTTCTGTACTGCAGCACAATTTTTATGGAAATGGAATATGCTAAAAGCCAGAAGACATTTCCTTTGAACTCTCATTAAAATCAATTTTAAGAGTTGTTTCTTGAGACTAGGTTTTGAGAATAGAAGATGTTCTGGAAAAGAGTCAGTTAATTGCCAAGGATTAGCACTTGTATTTGTTTTACTGCTATAGAAATTGTGTGAGGAATTACAGCTCCACTCCTACATCTACTGTTGTCCCTGGTATTCTTGTCTTTACCTCCAGGGAGTTATCTGAGTCTTTAATATTTTTTTAAAAAAACTGGCATTTTCTTCCATTTCTTCACATGAAAAGGTGTTCTTGTGTTATAAATTGATAGTTTTTAATGGAAGGGATACAAGAAGCATACAAATGAAAAAAAACTAAAATTGGCAACTATTCTCTTTTTGCCAGAAGTTAGTTACGAGTTCTGGATCAGATTGGAAGAAAATGAATAAGGAAGTAAATATAATATGAGGTATAGGGAAGATTGTTAAGATTAAAAGTAAATTTAAGATTGACTCTTAAATGACTAAAATATTCCTTTAAAATTATTTTTATTTGTGATTAACATGATAATAATCTTCTCTGCTGAATTGTAGTCTAGTGCACTGTGCATGTGAATTGCTGAAATTAATGCCATAATGACATTAAAACTTTGGAGTGTTTAAAGTATTGTTTTGGTTTGGTTTTGGTTTTTTGTTTGTTTGGATTTGTTTTGTTGATTTTTTGAGTGTTTTTTTTAACAAAACTGGTAGTTCCCTTTTTATTAGGTATTTGCTTTACTCATACTTGTAAACAGTAGGATCAAAGCTAATCTGTGTCAGTGACTGCACACACATTTGATACACACATATCTCTACCCAGAAGAGGTTATCATGTAAATATACAGGATAAACTGAAGCTGAGAAGAAGGGTGAATCATTATTTCTATTTCAGAAAAGAAACATAAATGGGAAAATACTCTGCACTTTACTTAGATTATTAGGCCTCAGTAATGTCACTGGAACTGTCTAGGTGAGTTGTTAAGGTTTAATTGTCTTGCCCAGTAGACCTTTCAGAGTCACGCTGGACACCTGAGCAGCCTGGAGTGTAACTGAGATCTGTTACCTCCTTCAGTGCTTCTCTGGACTGTGAAATCATCCCACAGTGACACGTGCCCGCTGGCCACAAAGCAGGGCACGTCAGGGAGCTGTTCAGGGCTCCACTGCCATGGAAACCCTGCAAAGAATTGCTGGCAGCAAGGGAAGAGCTGGTCAGCTCCAGGAGGGCAATGGCCAGCTTCTGTGGCTTCACAGGGAAATGTTCACAGAAAGGTGGAGAGGAAGGCAAGATCTGGTGTTTCAGAAAGAGAAAAGAAACCTCTGACCACGTGATTTCTTTCCCCAGAGGTATGTTTGAATTTGGAGGGAACTAAAGGAAGGATGTAATGAAGGATGTAGTTTTGTACTTGAGCTTTTTTGAGAAATTTTTGTGTTTGATGTTTTTAATCAATTTTCCAAGGAACAATAAACCAAACTAAATTAAAAGATACATGGAACAAATTTTTAATTTGATTAACCAGGCTGTGTGATTAACTATTGTTCCTTTTTCTCATACTCACCGTTGAACTCCCTTAGGTCCTTTCTGTGTTGCATAGTGTACTCTCTACTACTGCAAAGTATGTTGTCTGGTTCAAAAGGGCTTTAATATATGAGGCACATTGTTTTGAACTTGCTGCTAATGCAATAGGAATACTAATAGATTAGTATAGTAATATACAGTTAAATCTCTGTAAAAGCTTTGAAGAGAACTTGGAGTCCTGTTTATTTTGCAATCCCACCTGAGGCAATTCTGTTCCTAATGACTCTGAAACTCACTCATTTCTAGGTCTCACAGTGTCTCACTATTCCAGACTGTTCAAAGGAGGAAAGGACACCTTTAGCAATGGCAGAAGGGGGTCCTGCTCTCCAGTAGCTACAGGAGTCTGATAAGGTGAGGGAGCTTCCATTTTGTAGATCTGAAGTTTATGTTTACTTTCTTTATCTCATTGTGATGATTTTAACACAGCCAGCAGCTAGGCACCACACCTCCCCACACACTGAGAAAACTTGTGTGTTGAGATAAACAGTTTAATAAACAAAGAGGGAGAAACACCCCCACAAATGGATGATTTGAATGCCCTCACTAACCACCTTCTACAAGCAGAGTAGTAGGCCTAGCCAGACTCTGAGCAATATCTTTCTCAAAATCTCTTCAATGCCTGTCATGGTCTTGCACAGCATGGAATACCCTTCCGCTCAGTTTGGGACAGCTGTCCAGGTGGTGTCCCCACTCAAACTCTTGCTCACCTCCAGCCCACTCACTGAGGAGGGGCAAGGAAAAGAGAAAGCCCTGAGGCTGTGCAAGAATTTCTCAGGAGAACAGCAATCCCAGAGCAGTGCCTTCAGCAACACAGTGTAGAATATTTCCAAATGCCAGGCACAGCCAGTCACCAGTAATGGTGCAATAGGTGATGGATGGGGGGTCAGTCCAATATGGACTGAAGCATGTGTTCTGCAAGCCAAGGCATTTTGAGGGCTTGCACCACATCTGTTCTTCCCGACGTTCTTGTCAAGCAGATAATGTAGTATTGATATTTTCTCAAGCAAGCTGGTTGTTTTCTAGTAGAAAACAAGGAGAAAGAAAACTTCTGTGTCCCTTGTTAGTAATTTAATTCTATTGAACAAGAGTGGTCAAGGGAAAAAAGTCAGGAGCTCTGGCTCAGAGTCTAAAATCACTGATGCCAGCAGTTTCCAAATCATCACTCTGATTGTTGTCTAGTGAAATATGTAGCTTATTTGACTGTATGTGGAAAGAAGCATTGTAGGGCAAGATAAGCAATTAAAATTACTATCTCCAGTTCCTTTTTTGTATTTTGTTGTCATAAATGCCTAGAATATATTATTGGGAATATATTGCTAGTAGACCAGCAGTGTATACATCCTTTATTATTTAAAGGATATATATACACATAGCTTTAGCAGATCATACTGGACACTTTCATGGGAGAGCACACCACCCTCACCTCTGTCAGACTTTAACAGAGATGGCACATAGTCATGAAGCTGTCAGATGGAAGTCTGCAGAGAGACAAGAGGCTGTATGCAGGTACAGTGTGAACAGATGAGGGGATAGAAGAATTAGTAAAGTTTCACTTGGTCACATTTGCTGTAATTAAGTAAATCTACTCTGCAAAGGTCACAGTTTGTGTTTCTTAAGTACCTGAGTTGTGGCATTCACAGGTGATAAAACCTTTCAGAAGGTAAATCAAATGGATGTTGGAATTCTCTTCCAGAACAGAAAACTTTATTTCTGACCTTAGCTCCTTTCTTGTTTGGGGCTTGCTTCAAAGAGTAGTTTCTCTTTAATGTGTGCTTAGTTGGTTGCTTGAATCAGGATGTGTGTCTAAGATTTGCTGCAAAGCTCCTTTGAGATATCTCCTGTGAGATATTGCAGTTTAATTCAATGAACACTGGGTTAGGCCCATTTAGCATCTGGGACCAATAGTGCAAGCACAGATAATGTTGAAATTCCTTTGACCTGCTGGAATGACTCTCACTGCTTGGAAACTAGCTCTTAATATTGTGTTTGTCCCCGTTTCTCTCATTGCAAACAGGAATGATACCTGCCTTGTAAAGCATTCTGAGATCTGCTGTTTTGTTATTGTTATTTATTATTCTCTCTGAATTGTCCCCAGTGAATTTCACCTAGAGGTTTTCATTACATCTTCCACAGAGTCTGGCCACTGCAGAGTGCCAGTGGGAATGTTCTGGAGGATCTTCCTTCTCTTCACATGGTCCTGCCCTCAGATAGTCCAGTGCTCTTGATGCAACCAAATATCCATTGCCTTTTCTCAGGAGTGGACTGTGGGATCTTGGATCAGAAATGGTTGTAAGTATTGTTGATACATTCAGTTGTTAAATTGTTATAGTGCAGTAAGTTCATTGAACTGTTATCTGGGTTGTATTCACATAGCAGTGTTTAGTTCTATACCCGACTGAGATATCAAATCTGACATAAGTTAGCATTAAAAGTTTCTGTTGAAAAGATTCACAAATATTCATTTGTTTACCTATTCCAAATAACAGGAAGATTTTATTGTTCTAGTGTAGTGCTTGGAATAAAACAATAGGTCTTGAAATACAGTTACTGAATATGTTTTTAATTTGTACTATTTAGGCTCAGGTAATCCTCAGAAAGGATTTAAGCTGAATTAACCTTCTCTACCAACAGTAACTCAAGCAATTTGAATAATTACATAGATGGTTTTCCCAATCATCTACCCCAAGATGAAAAGGTTCACCTCTGTATGTATGATTTCTGTGCCAGCCATCTGATACAGAAATGAGCCTCTCTGAGTCACACAGTACCAATCTGAGATTGCTGCCCTTGAAGCAAATGGGAATTTGTCAAGCAGAGGAGGCATCTCTACAAAACAGAGAAAACCCCCACAAAGCCTGTGTGTCTGAACCCCTTGGGTAGAAAAGCAGGGTGTTCAGTGGCAGGTACTGCTCAGGCACAGGGTCTTCTCTTCATTGCTACTACTGACCCCTTGTATGGGACTTTCTCCCCATAAGTGAATTGCATCGATTAGCCAGTTTAAAAATCTGAGTGGCAGCCTTTGAACCCTAGTTCTGTGTCTGTTTAGATACTCCAGCCAGGCAGGAGGGCATAAATCTATGTTTGTTCTCACTTTCCTTTCTAGTTTAGTCTCCTAAAATGCCTTTTGTATGATGTTAGTTAGGACATTACAGGCTATCCCACAAACTGTAATGTGCAGAGAGAATAGAAGTTATTATTTTCAAATTCAAATCCTTTCTCTCTTTCTTTTAAAAAAGCCAGCACAGTGGAAAGAAGTAGCTTTCATGGGTGACTGTAATGAATTCAAATTGTGATGAGTATTGAACGAGCTGCCAGGCTCTGCACATCCCTGAAGATTTGCCTTTGGTAGCCAGTTCGCTGGCAAACTAACCCTGTCATGTTGTTATCCTGAAAGGTGTGTGACTTGTTGCTTCAGTAAGCTATGATATTGGAAAAGCTTCTGGAATATCACTGAAATACGCCTGAATACTGCATTTGAAGGCATGTAAAATGTACAGGGATTTGAGCTGGAATCCAAATCCAAATTTCCTGACTGAGCTATTTGTAAAAGGTTGGTCACAGAGAATTTTGAGAAAAATGAGACTGTAGACTTGCTGTGCATTTGCTCTGAAGATCTTCTCTTTTATTTTTGCCTCTTTACCGTGGCAGGGTGTTTGTGTTCTGTTTGGATGCTTGCAGAGGCAGCACAGGCCTCTCTGTGTTTTGTTTTGCAAGCTGTTCTTACCAAAGATGACTACTTTTTTCATTTTCTTAGTGATCTGAGTCACTAGGCTTATCTTTATGTGTCAATTGATGTGCATAGTGATGATTAGGTGGAGTAATTTGATACTTGTCATTTGTCATGTCAGGCACTTCTCAGCATTTTACATGTAAATACAACAAGATTTTGTAAAGGCAGTCTGCATTTGCTTGAGTTTGTACTCTTTCAAACCAATTACACTTAAAATTCTTCCCACACCATAGAGGCCTCTATACTGCATATATATCTTCATAAATTTTTTATGTTTTAAAATGATGCATAAGAAATGTAGCATTTTTTTATACAAAAGAGTATATCTGTGAAAGATTATGAAGCCATAAAATACATTTCTTTGCCATAGTCTACACAATTTTTTTTTGTTAAATGGCAAGCTATTTTTAAAAGAAAACCTTACCTCCTAAATATTGGTTTGGTTTTGTTTCTTTTTGCCATGCTTATCCCACAGAAATCCCATGCTGTGAAAGATGGCTTTTAATTATCTTGCTGTGTGGAAGTTGCTTCTTGGAAATGGATGGTGCAATATGTGGCAACATTTAATTTTTTGTGATCTGACTTGAAATCTTGACTTGGATAAAAACTAATGGAAAATTTTTAGTTTGGACAGTAAAAAAAAGGAACTAATTGGTTTGAAGGGAAAGGCATCTCTTTGAAGAGGCTATTAAAATGATAACAGATAGGTGATAATTTAGCAAAATAGGTGTATGCACTTTTGTGATTGAAGTAAGTAGAGAATTATTCGGTGCTACTTTTCCACTCCTATATTTATTTACTGTGAATCCAAATTTTACTTCTGGCACAAACCATATTTGCCAGCCAGGAAAGGTAGGGATGTTGTTCAAGGCTGACATGTTGTTCATGGGTTCCATGGCTATGTTTGCCCCCTGGTAAAGATTTCCTGCAAGAAAAAGGCAACTCCTATATTCCCTCTCTCTGATTAATCCATTTGTAAAGGAAGAAAACCACGCACCATTTGTTGCTGTGGCAAACTCTGAATAGAAGGGTAAGTAATTTACAGTATATTGCTATGTTGTTTTCCTAAGGCAGATCTCCCATCACGGGGAAGAAGACACAATAGGATAGTGGGTACGTGTATTTAGACAGCAGTCTGTGTCCACTGAGACCTCTACCTGTGAGTTAATAAAATAACTAAAGAGGAAAAGGAGACACTGTGCTTGAAGTTAATGGGATTTTAGGAAAACAAAACTTTCCCTCCCTTCCCACCCCATCCCTCCCGGTACATCTAAATACTATATTTTGTAGAAGTACTCTGAAATGCTTCATTTCAAATCCACTAAATAATAGATGAAACAGAATTTCCATGTTGCTGAATTTCCCTGTAAGGGTTATTATCAATCAGGAAAAGCCAGCTTCTCAGAACTTCCATTTAAGAAGAATTATTATGTAAGAACTAAGATAAGCCCACATCAGAATTGAGAAGAGACAAGCAATTGACTGAAAATATCCAGACAATTAATGAAATGAAGACCATTCCCAGGAACCTGATGTCTCAGCATCATCTCAAAGTCAAAAATGAGCACAGGAATCTGTGGTTTCCTAGGATTCCAGAATGCCATGACTCTAGGATTCCATGACCCTAGGACTCGAAGATTCCATGGCTCTATGACCCTAGGACTCAAGGACTGTCTCCAAAGCAACAAGAGAAGGTTGGCGTTCGAGGAGCTGCTGCAGCACAAGTGCACCTGCTGGCAAGTGACCTTCCACCACCCCCTTGGCTTTGGTCAAGATCTCTCCAACACCTATACCCGTGGAGCAGAGGGAGAGCTCGACTGAAACTCTCTTTTGAGACTGCAGCCTTATTGGAGTAAGCCAGAGTGTGTAAGTCCTGTAGCAGCAGTTCCTGCTCAGCACTTCAGAGCTCCTGCCCTGCAAGCAGGAGGCCCTGCTGTACCTAAGCAGACCTGAGCCCCCTGAGGGCAGGCAGTGCAGTCCCAGAGGGCCATCACACAATCCCTTTGGGTTTTGGGATGTCTTGCTCCCTTGCTTGGCACCCTGTGCTGCTGCTGCTGGCATGCTGTGGTGCTGGCTGAGCTGGGACACCATCAGCCCTGCAGGCTGTGAGGCACTGGGAGGTCAGGGCAGAGCCCACTGGCCCAGCTTGGGCTCACAGTCAAGGATGGAAATGGAGAAGGGGAATGGCACACATGGTCCGGTCAGAGCAGACCCCAGCTGCCAGGCTGGGCTCAGCCCACACTGAGCAGGATTTCATCAGGCTTCGGCTCTGGCTCAACACTGTTGGAGGGTTTGAAGTGGCAAGAGTGACTGCAAAGCAGTGTGGTGCACTCCTGCTCTCCAGCACTTTTGCTCACAGCTGGGGAACATCTCCCTTGTCTGCCTACAACAAGTTTGTTGGGCCCCTCCCCTCCTCCTCCTGTTTGGGGGACTTTGCTCTGTGTCCCCTTTCATCTAACATGCTGAACTTCTCTCAGACATGGTCATTTTTCTTTTGCTGCTCTGTGTTTCACATCTTCCTCGTCCGCATCCTCACCAAAGAGGTTGAGACTCCTTCGGCAGCTGGGTTTGGAACTTGCAGCAACAGGCGTGCACTTAGAAACAATTCTGCACTCCAGCATTTTTGTTGGGGCTAGAAAGGATGCCAAAGCTTTTCTTGCAGAGGGGAGCTTCTTCCCTTTCCCTTCCTGAGGGAATCTGATCTGAGTCTTGGGTCATTGCACCTTTCTTTGTCTTTGAAGGAAGGATCTGCCATGGCTGCGGGAATCTTCCGGATGTGCCTCATGCTGATGGCAGTTGTTGGCGTCAACCAGCCTTTCCTCTCCTCTGAAGAGAATGGAATTGCTGCCAAGAATAGGGAAGAAATCCTCGAGAGGATGAAGGAGCGGGAGGTGAGCCTTCAGCTGCACCAGCTGCGCTTAGAGCAGGAAATTGCAGACCTGGAAGCCAGACAAATGCCTGACTTGGAACTAGAGAGAAAGATCCGACGGCATACGTTCAGCGTCCTGTCCTTGGTCATCTTGGCACTGATTGGCCTCTGGAGGCAGCACTAGCAGGAAATAACCTGTCAGCACAGTGGAGAAGAAGAGACTGACACAGTGGTCCTGGGGAAAGCATGGAAAGAGTGGTCTTCCCTGGTAAGGCCTGTTGTGCTATTCAGGGACATCTAGAGCCTCCGAGGGTGATTTAAATGGCTGCAGGGAGTGTGAGCAACCAGGAGCACAGGGAACAGGGAGGGCAGACAGGACATGGTGCATCAGGAGATCGTGGTGTTACAGTTTGGGGGGCATTTCACACAGGCACGGCAAGTGGGAAGGGCTGTGAGTCGCTGCAGCACAGTCAGTGAGCTCAGTTGCTGATCTTTATACTTACGGGGAGAGGTCAAATACAGTGACAACTTGGCACAGAGCCAAGTTGCCTAGGCTCACCAAAAACAATGCAGCAACCCAGACAGAGCTCCCAAAAAACCATGCAAAACATGCATCTGTCCGGGTTTCAGGCTGTAGGGAATGCCTAACCCTCTGAGGAGGTTGTAAGAGTGATGACAATTGCATCAGATGTTTCCGAGTGGATGACCTGCTCAGCCTGGTAGCACAGTTACGAGAGGAAGTAGAAAGGCTGAGATGCATTAGAGAATCTGAGTGAAAGAGAAACTGGTGGACCATGCCCTGGCCTCCCTGAGATAGGAACATCCACCAGAAATAACTCAAGATCTATCCATCCCGCAGCAAGGAGCAGGTACCAGCTGTAAAGCAAGAAGCAAATGGAGGGTAGCCCATGCTCAGGGGGGCAAGCAAAATCTTTCTTCACCCGCCACGCTCCCACAGGCACCTCTGCAGAATAGGCAGGAGACTTTGTATGTGGAAGACTATAAGCTTTGTGCTTTGTTTCTTGTGAGAAAGAGAAATGCAAGATTTTTCTCTCTTTTGGCCTGTTTTATTTCTGCAGATGTGAAGGGAGGCCATGGCTCCATTTGTGAAGGTGTTGAACCTAAGAAAGTCAGTTTGTGATATCAACTGAAGGTTAAACACAAATAAACGAGGTTCGGTAATTGCAAGCAGCCAGAAAAGCCCACAGCACATCTGCATTGCAAACCTTCTTTCAAAACAAAGACTCAGACTATACTATCCCCTTCTCCATCAGGCTTTGCTCATGATGACAGTGCGTTTTGTCATAAAACATTTCAGGCAAAATCATTTTCACAAAATGGCCCTGCATTTTTCATCTGAAAATGGGAATTCTAAGCCACCTCACTCTAAAATATTTCTGTGGAATAACTGCAATGGAATAGCCATAGAGTTCAGGGTGATAACCTTGGATACCTGAGGATTGTAACAGAAGCAATAAATGTGAACTGTCCATTTAAAACATGATAAGGAAATGTAGTATGTTCCATTAGTCCTTAAAATAGAAAGTCAATTCCACCTCTGGCTTCAGTGGGCTGTGGGTCAGCTGGGCTGTGCAGCACTCATGATTCTTTAGAGGAGGCTTAGAGTATATTTGGCCATGGGAAGGAATCAAGAATCAAGAATTTGAAGGACTGAATAATAACAGCCCACATCAGAATTGAGAAGAGACAAGCAATTGACTGAAAATATCCAGACAATTAATGAAGTGGAGAACATTCTCAAGAACCTGATTTCTCAGCATCATCTCAAAGTCAAAAATGACTGTTGGAATCTGTGGTTTCCTAAGATTCTGGGGTTTCATAACTAGGATTCCATGGCTGTAGGACTCTAGGATTCCATGGTTCTAGGACTCTAGGGTTCAAGGATTCCATGGGTCTGTGACCCTAGGACTTGAGGATTCCATGGCTCTGTGACCCTAAGGACTGTAGGATTCCATGGCTCTATGACCCTAGGACTCAAGGACTGTCTCCAAAGCAACAAGAGGAGGTTGGTGTTCGAGGAGCTGCTGCAGCACAAGTGCACCTGCTGGCAAGTGACCTTCCACCACCCCCTTGGCTTTGGTCAAGGTCTCTCCAACACCTATACCCGTGGAGCAGAGGGAGAGCTCGACTTAAACTCTCTTTTGAGACTGCAGCCTTATTGGAGTAAGCCAGAGTGTGTAAGTCCTGTAGCAGCAGTTCCTGCTCAGCACTTCAGAGCTCCTGCCCTGCAAGCAGGAGGCCCTGCTGTACCTAAGCAGACCTGAGCCCCCTGAGGGCAGGCAGTGCAGTCCCAGAGGGCCATCACACAATCCCTTTGGGCTTTGGGATGTCTTGCTCCCTTGCTTGGCACCCTGTGCTGCTGCTGCTTGGCATGTTGTGGTGCTGGCTGAGCTGGGACACCCTCTGCCCTGCAGGCTGTGAGGCACTGGGAGGTCAGGGCAGAGTCCCTATGCCATAATGAAATAAGACAGACCAATCCAATGTAATTAACTCTTCTGTTTTGTTTACTTACAACCACATGGAATGAATATATTACTAATTAAATGTGTAAGTTCTCCATAATGGTTATATAACTGATACTTTAGGTATACAAGATTTCAGATACATAATCTGTGGGAAGAAAATGCTTGTCTTAGGGTACTACTTTGCCAGCTGGAATATGTATAATGGAGTGTGTTCAATGCCACCTTTCATCACTTATATTTGTCCACTTTTTTACCTGTGGAGGTACTGATTGCCCTTTTTAATGTCATTCTATTACACTGTAGTGCTTATTGGTATACTTTTCAATTGAGAGTAGAACCAAAAGCAGGAAAATCCAGGTCCTAAATTAGTTTACAGTCTAATAATTACAGTTAATTAAAGAGTTTTATTTAATAAGTGAACATGTACAAACGTACCAGCAGTTAGTCTCTTTGAAGAGTATGTTTGTGGCATTTTTCCATTTAATCTGTAGTATGAACTTTAGTTCATTTGGAGACTTCAATATTAAATTACTCTCTTGGTCATCACTTGACGATTATCATCATGTGAAGTAAATCCTTACTGAAGTGAGAAGGCAGGAAATAGGCAAGAAAGTGCTTTTGCATGGCCAGATTTTGATAGTAGAGAGGGTCTACAGGGAGGGCTTCTATGAGAAGCTGCTGAAAGCTTCTCCCATGTCTGACAGAGCTAATGCCAGCTGGGTCCAGGATGGACCCACTGCTGGCCAAGGCTGAGCCCATCAGTGATGGGGGTAGTACCTCTGGCATAACTGGTTGATTTAAGAAGGGAAAAAAGTAATTGTGCAGAAATAATTGCATCCAGAGAAGAGCAGAGTGAGAATATGTGAGAGGAACAACCTTGCAGGTGACCAAGTCAGTGCAGGAGGAGGAGGAGGAGGAGTTGGAAATGCTCCATATGCCAGAGCAGAGATTCTCCTGCAGCCCATGGTGAAACACCTGTGGCCCTGCAGCACGGGGAGGAGGCCCACAATGAAATAAGGTGATGCCCAAAAGAAGGCTGTGACCCCATGGGAAGCCAATGCTTCAGTAGGCTCCTAGCAGGAATCTGTGGGCCTGTGAAGGGGTGTCCATGCTAGAGCAGGTTTTCTGGTAGGAGTTGTGACTCTCTTGGGGACCCATGTTGGATCAGGCTGTGCCTGAAGGTCTGCACTGCATGGAAAGGGACACATGTTGGATCAGGCTGTGAAGAACTGTCTCCTATAGGAGGGACCCCATGCTGGAGCAGGGCAAGGACTCCTGGTCTCTGAGCAGCTGCAGAATCAATTTGTGATGAACTGAAAACAACCCCCATTTCAATCTTTCTGTGCCACTGTTGGGGAGGGGGCAGAGCCCAGGAAGGAGGGAAGGTGTTTTTAAGATATGTTATTTCTCATTATCCTGCTCTGATTTTGATGGGTAATAAATTCAATTCATTTCCCCAAACTGAGTCTGTTTTGCCCAAGATGATAATTAGTGAGTGATCTCTTGCTGTCCTTATCTCACCTCATGAGGCTTTCATTGTATTTTCTCTACCCTGTCCAGTTGTGGAGGGAAATGATAGAGTATCTTTGGGTGCCTTGCATCAGCCAGGGTCAACCTACCACAGAAAACTATCTGAGCCTAAAGATCCATTTCATGTCAGGGCCATATATTTATTTCTGTTATGCATAACTTAACAAGTGAATTAACATATAGATTAAGGTTTAGAACAGTAAAGACAACCCTTCTTGAAAAATCTTAGGTGAGATGACCTAGTGGAGTTACAGTCCAGTGTCTCAGTATTTCACACCACTAGTTGTTCTGTACCATTTTGGTCCTTGTACTGCCAAGGGAGCCAACAACTATTACATTATCTGAAGCACTTTTAACTTGCATTCTAAATCCTGATATGGTGTGCATATGAACAGAATACAGCTGGTCTTTTCAGGGCTTTACTTCTAGATTTAGGAAAGGAGAAGCAGCCATCACAGTAGCACTGCAGCCCCAAAAGCAGCTCACTAAACATACAATTTGCAGTTTAAGCCTATTCTTGTTTATCCTGGTGAAAAATGTAAATATGAATCCTCTTCAACTGTTTTCTGTCAGTGTTCCTACACAGAAGGCAAACTTGGCAACTGTATGTCCCAGATACCAAGCTCTGGAATATTTTCCACTTCTAGAATCTGCATGGTGGTTGCTCATCTAAACAACACTTTCACCTAAGTTCTAATTGAACTGTTCTGTGCAGTCTGTAGTTATGATCACACAGTGTTTTTCTTTAGTAGTAGGTGCAGCCATAAATCATTATACTAAGTGTAGAATTTCATAAGGACTCAAAAAACTTCTCAGTAAACGGCTTATGTCATAGGCAGATTCTGTGCAAGAAGTTCTGCTCTTCTGGTTTCAGTCAAGATGCATAAAGGGATACGACGTTGCCACACTCCCTATTTTAAATGGCACCTCGAATAGTTTCTGGCATCACTAATGAGGGTTGTACTGTGCAATGCACTGGAACTGAGTAGAGTCACTGGGTGAGCTGCAGTGCTCATAAACCAGATCTGATGGCACTCTTGAATCATGAAATTTTAAAATATGCATGGAGAGTGAACTGAGTCTTGTTTCTTGTTTAAATCTCTCCCTTATGTTGAGCACCTTTCTTGCTGTCTACTTTCCCACCAGGAAGAATTTCCCCCTCAGTACATATATAAACAAGTTATAGGAAGGTCAGTGTTTTCATGAATTATTTGCTGTGGCGAGGAAAGTGATTTAAAGCTGAGTAATGTTTTTACAGGCAGGTTTCTTGCATTGTTAAGCAGAAAAGAAAAGGAAGGGGGAAAAGGGACTGAATAAATGATTGAATAGGTATAAATTGGTGGCTCACATGCTGTTGGTGGTGCTGACAGCAAAAGGCAGGAAGCATTTCGTGTAGGTTATTACATAGTGAAATATTTATGCATACATTTCAGTTAATATACTTTGTTGAAGAAATAGTGTTTTATCTTAGATGAAGTGCCTATTTTTTTTCTAAAAAATGTCAAATATTACTTAATTGTTGCTAGTAGGAAGTGGGAGATCTAGGTATTCATAAACTCAGGGCAATTCTCATTCAGCCCAAATTACTATCAGTGTTTAAGCAAACAAAACATGGGACCATGTTATTAAGGTCATACCTCTCTTGTACCTCTACAGCATTACTGAGTTGCTCTGTGCTTCCTTTGATGCAAAAGGTCCATTATTTATTAGCAATTCTGTTGCTGTAACAGTTCTTGTGGTTCAGGTGAATGCCCTGAGATGACACAGGAAAGCACAGTTTAGGAGAAGCAGAGAAAATTGTGCTGTGAAATGGGTCAGGCAAGAACGAGGTGGAATCGGTGCAAAGTAAAAGGAAATTGGAGACCAATGTTTCAAAATAAAACAGGGTTTCATATCAGAGACTTATTTGACATGCCTAGGCCTAGAGCTTAATTTAGGTTTAAATACGGTAATAAAAGAAAATGTTGGTTGTGGATACATTGTGGCCAATGTTTTGTCTTTTTTCAGTACTTTTTTAGTAAAAAGACTTCTTTATTCTTAGAATAAAAGTGAGAGATGTTGTAGGTCAGGTCTGTAATTTAAAAAGGGCAGGGAAAGCCGACATTACTCATGTGGACTTCATTAATAAATGACAACAGAAGCATCTGATCTGTAACAAACAGGGAAATAAATCAGTGCATTGGGACTGTAGCTCTAGACCTGAGCACTCAAAAATTAAAGTGTAGATATCTGTGAGAACAGTTAGCTTGGTAATTGATAGTGGCAGACAGAGAAAGGTTGATAGAATGCCTTCTGCCAAGAAACCTTGACATTTTCTGAACTTAAAACAGGTGAGGGTAAGGACAAATGTGTGTGGCTCAAGTCCACCTTTGACAGAAAATCTCTAAGCCTGATAATGAATTTAAAAGCGTATTAAGACTGCCGAAACAGGACAAAATTGTTGTACCAGTTCTGAGTGGGGAAAATGCCAAAGCTAACCATGTTAAAAGTATTGTGTGGGCTATTACATATCAGAACCCAATGGCCCTTAAACCTGTAAATACATCACCTTTGTCTCTGCAGCTTGGGTCCAGACATTTTAGAAAACACCTCTGTGCAGTGACAGAAATATTTTAATACACAGCAGTTCTGTTTTTCTCCTTCTGTAACTGGTGAGAGATATAAATAGACAAATTAGAGGCGAAAAACACCTGCTAGGTCGTACATTCAGCTCTCTCAAGACAAAAAAATACGAGAAGTTATTACTGATGTCAAACTGTTTTGACTTTGTAGCAGAACTTACGAACACAACAAGATCTGTCAGTAGGACACTTGATACAGAGCAGCTGTGAACAGTTTGCATTGTTTCTGGGGCTCCCCCTTGCAATAGGTGACTGCAGGATAAAACATGTAGGAGTAGGAGGAGGGCATGGTAGAGCACCACAGCTGAGTCTGGTGCCAGAATGGATACTCTGAGAATAGTTGCAACATACTTTGTTGTCCACATTATCCCGTTTTCCCAAGAGGTGCCTTCCAGGAGGAGAGCTTTAGCACATGGTATGGTTATGTGGCACCTCAAGCATAATAAAGCCATTGATCCTTTTTCCTTTGTCAATATATACAAAAGATAAATTTCAGGCTGGGTGGCTTGCAAAGAGTAACTTGATTTCAATTTACTGTCTGCAAATTACTGACTATTGCTGATTTATTACTAGATTTGTATATGTCAACACACAGCTCTTGAAGAATACCAGTCTTCACTGCTATTTGGAAATACTGTGCTTTTCTCAATAACTTGCAAGCAGAGAGAAATAAATCAATTTGTCTGTCTGAAAATGGTACTACTAGAGTAAACTGGTCCTTGTGAGACCCCACATGAAGAACTGTGTCCAGATCTGGGGTAGTCAGCACAGGGAAGATATGAACCTGTTTGAGTGTGACCAGAGGAGGGGAATGATGATGCTCAGAGGGCTGGAGCACCTCTCCTATGGAGACAGGTTGAGGGGATTGTTCAGCCTGGAGAAGAGAAGGCTCTGAAGAGACCTTTGTAGCACCTTCCAGTACCTAAAGGGGATACAAGAAAGCTATAGAGGCACTTTTTACAAAGGCACATGGTCATTGTACAAGGGGGAATGGCTCTAAACCGAAAGAGGACAGATTTAGATTAGATATTAGGAGGGAATTCTGAGGTTAGTGAGGCACTGGAACACCTTGCCCAGAGAAGCTGCGGGTGCCCCATCCTTGGAAGTGTTCAAGGCCAGCTTGGAAGGGGTTTTGAGCAACCTGGTCCAGTTGAAGTTGTCTCTGCCTATGGCAGAGGGGTTGGAACTTGATGCAAAGGTCCCTTTTGACCCTAAACATTCTATGATAATCTTATTTTTTTTCTGTTTAGCATTAAATTACATATTTATTTCTGTTAACCAAGTGGGGAGTCTGCTCAAATGTTCTTCTAGTATTTGTAATTTCAAAGGTCAGTTTGCTTAAGTGTCCAGTGAGCCACACCAGCCCCAAACCATCCTTTCTCTAGAGACAGTTGCCTTCTGCAGCTTGGCCTGTTCTCTGGGGCCAAGGACTCCCCCAGATGTGCTTTGTCACCAGTAGGCCTTTGCCAGGCAGCAATGCAATTTAAAGGAAATCCCAAAACATCTCAGTTTCAAGGGTGGATTGTACTAAAGGGGTTTCATTTGTTTTTCCAGAATAGAGTCGGATTTTCAGTCTTTTTCAGCCCTCCTTCTGTTTCATTCTACCTCTCTTCTCCTCCCCAGGAAGGAAAGGAAATAATTGAAGTGTATTACCAAGCGAACTAATTTTCAGACATCCAAGTACCACCCTGTGCTACACTGTAATACTCACATATCATCATGAACTGGCTGCACCAATGAAAGGGTAATTTTACTTTGCTGACTCTGTCGTTTATCATGCTCCCTGAAGTGTTAATTTTCAGATAACCTGAAGCATTTATGCAAAAAATTCACAAGAACAGTTTCTGTGACTAACAGAAAGTTAGAAAAATTAAGTATTTTATTTTGCAGTGTTTAATTTTGGGCAATTTGTAAAGCTCAGGTTATTCTTTCTGAGAAAAGTAGCTGAAATTGATGATTTTTGTTGCTACAAAGTGTGACATTTCATATTTTCTGTTTGTTACTCATTGCAGTAACAAATTGACTTGAATTTAACCAAAAATAATGAGTTTATGGTATTAAATAGAGAAGTGTAAAAAATGCAGTAAAATAAAAGCTGCTGTCTTTCATAGGCAGCATAATAGACTAGACAGGCTGTTGGAGGATGAGCCTTTTATACCCTTTAAAAATGTAAGATTTGGGTCCAGGCTTGGTGAATTGTATGGGCTAACATAAGGAAGAGAAGTGCAGAATGATCTTTATAATTTTCATAATTTTCTTGCTTACACATCATGTGTTACTGATGGAGATGTGGTGCTTCCTGACAGGCATCTCTAAGCCTGAAAGTCGAGATGGGACATCAGAAAAAGATTCTTGCATTAATTATGCTGAGACTTTTACTTGAAAAACAGCAAAGCAAGGCCCAGGTTCCTTGTATCTTTGTGTAGTGTGTAAAAACTATGTTTGGAAAAATACAGAATTTATAATAAAAAATGGTTCCTTTAACAGAACTAATTCCACCAAGAATTTTGAGACCAACCTTATACTTCTTTTTCCCCCCTCCTAAATGGGTCAATAGCCATTTAATTCCATTGCTAGAAAAAATAACGTGATTTTAAACACCCCTCAGGCAGAGTTAGATACCAAGACCAGATTTCCTCTTTGTCTGTACATTTTTTTAGCCACTGAAATAATGAATAAAAAGGGACATATCTTCAAAATTTTCCAAAATAAAGTTTGTCTTATAATAGTGAAGAAAAGCACGGTTTTCTGCAGCAAAATCTCTTCTCAGCTTTCCTTCATAGCTGCCTGAAGTTACCTGTCTCAGTCTGGTAGCTTTAGTGACCTAGTAGATGACACCCTATTCTCTTCCTAGCATGCATGAAAATCAGGAGTATCCCTGGAGTGTGACAAACCCTACCACCAGCAAGACCCTGTTGGTGAGCCACACCAAAGAACAAGCTCCTGTGACGCCTCTTACCTCCCTTGAAGCCACCTGTGTAACCTTAAGTTCCAAATTTCATAGACAGAAAGGTTAAAAGCTCCTGTGAAACTGTGCCTGGATGCCTTGAGAAACAGACTGTTCATCAGTTCTGATAAACAGAGGGCTGCTAAGCAGAATTAAGGATTTTTATATGCTTAGATTTCCCTATGTTGTTTTGTTCTGTTCCAGACAGGAACAAAGCTATGGTTGCTCATTTCTGACTGAGCTGACAAGTGACATGACACATTGGTTCAGTCAGTATTTATTTGGTTTATTCTGCTGGAAGCTAAGTATTAGGCAGGATTTGCCTCTGTTAAATTGTGTAAGTTCAGGGCTGCTTAAACCTAACAGGAGAGCATCATTTCGCTCTCGACTCAGTGCACTCCAGCTTTGTTTCTATATTAAAGACATCTCGTTTTATTTTCTAGGAATAGTAGTGTGCCTTTTGCTGTTAAGAAGGTTATAGTGTTTGGCATCGTTAATTGAGCTGCATCCCTGCTAGTAACAAGTACCATTCACACATATCTGAGATAAGATATTAGTAGGACTCATTAATTAAGTGTGCCAATTTGTTTATAATTAACTGAAGAAAGTTATGGCATTATGCAAACTGTTACAGTAGCTGATATAAACACTTTTGGTAATGACAGCAATGCCAAGTGTAAATGCTTCCAAGAAAATTACTGGTATTAATACAACAATGCTCACTGTTCATGTTTGACAACACTATGTAGACATGGCAAATATTAGTTTTATGCTCTTTTAGGTCTACTTTAAAGATCAACTTGCAAGCTATTAGTATCTTTTTAGAAGCATTGCAGAAAAACATTCTGAGGCTCTAAAACTTAGTATCACAAAATATGCATGTTACATAATAAAGAAAAATATCTGTAATCTTACCACACTCAAATTGAAGAAAAACACTTGGATTTATCTTGCCTATGCAATTTCTGACATCATTGAGCACTTAAAGATAAAGTGGGAAATTGTGCTTGGGAAATAACTCATATTAAATGCTGAAAAAAAGAAAAATATCTCTTGGTTCAAAAAGCATGGAAAATGGTTCTTGCATTTGAAGGTTGAATTTTTATTATTTTTTTTATAACTTGCTCATTAGCATTAGTATTTCTGTTTTATCTCAAAGCTGGCAAGAAGGTGATCTTTCACTGTGCACCTACAAAAAAGTGGGCATTTCAGAAAAGAGAATAATTGCTGCTTTGCCTATGTCTTTGCTATACTAGAAATATGTTTTCCCCTCCTTAATCACAAATTACTGGGAACTTAGTCATGTTACATCACCTCAAGAATTTCAAGGTACTCCTTGTGATGACTTGTACTTTTATAAGTCCTTTTTGCAAGTACCACATCAAACAGTTGATGAATTAAACTTTACAGTTCACAGTTATGATCACTGTTAAATATTAATGTAAAAAAATAATTGAAAAATGAATGATTGATTTAAAAATTGTCCTGAATGCTAGAAATACTGTAACTGAGGGGAAAAAATAATTGGAATATAAACTAACAAGGTGTCCTTTCTGTTGGTCTTCAAAGGTGGGAAATGTCAGGATGTAACAATGCAAAGATGAAAGTGGATTTACTACTGGCTGGAATCACATTTGGTTACTGGTATCTGGTTTGCAGGCAGATTGCAGAGTTTATACTCCTATACCCATCATTTTGTCATGAATTTCTCAAAGATGTCAATGCTGCTAATCCTACTGATTTTGAGGGAATCTCTTAATAATCAGCAGTTTTGAATCTCAGGTTATTTGCATCTAGAAATAAGCACAGATGACGCTGCTTACAGGAAAGGCTGAAGGTTTTGGTGGACACTGTGGGTTTCTCAGTGTTACAAACCAAAACAGGCAGTGTTGGACATAGTTTTGAAACAAAACATCTGGGGGAAAAAAAGTTCCTGTGAATCAGTACTAAATAGAGAGCACATGTCTGAGCTTTGAGACGTATTTCTATTTCTGTAAGTGCATGGACAAGACTAATTATGCCTGGTTTACAGAGACAAATATACTGTCCATCCAAATACAACTTCAGTGCTTCAGCTTCTCCTTTGGAATTCTGCTCACCAAAAAAATAAGAAAAGGGAAGGCTTGCCTAAAAATATGTCAACAATTCAACCTGCTCTTCTCAAGGTTAAGTATTACCTTTTTCTCTGCTATGTGCAGAGACAGTGAGGGAAAAGGAATCTCCTTAGTGTTCCTAGTACAGACTAATTTGGTTGTGACACTTTTTTCTGGATTATGAAATGAAACCCACTGCCTGGAAAAGGAAAAGTAGTTCCTGGATGCAGTAGTGACTGTGCTCAAAAGTAAAAACAAAAAATCATTGCAGGTTTTTCCATTACTTCACAGTAATAATAGACAATTCTTAGAGGGACTTGCTAAAGAGCACAGCAAGGTAGGAAAATGGTAAAAGGAAAAAAAGAAGGTGTATGCATGAGAGAAACTCAAAGGAAAATGCATTGGGTTGTTGTGAATTGGATAAACAATTTATGAGAATGACAAACTTAGATGTAAATTATTTTTATTTCCCCATTTATTCCATAGTTATAGGAGATTACTACCAGTTGTCCAGTTGACAAAGTCAAAATCACTGTTTTTAATGAACTCAGAAGGAAGTATTTATGTTTTTAGCCCTTGCTCAGGCTGTCATCTCTTGCCACATGAAAGGAAGGTTGCTGGAGACAAAATCAAGGAAAATTCTTATGTCAAAAGATACTTCTTGTCTGCTTTGCCAAAGTAACTGTGCAATTTGAACCTAGGGTGGAGGAACTCAGCTGAGGAATCAGAGTTCACTTCACCAGAGAGGAGTTTAGGGTAAGTGTTTGATTTACTGCAGTGAATCACAGAGGTGAGGCACCTCTGTTCTTAGACCTGGGAATACCTGCACTATAAAACTCCACACATTGTGGCAAGAAATTTGGAACAGAGCTGTGCTGCGCCTCACTTAGACCAAAGAAATCTTTGATTCAGAGGGTTTATATGTTTAATATCCCCCGGGTGCTCAGTTTTCTTACTCAGAACTCTGCTAAGGACTATGACTGCTGTTGGATGTCCCCAGCTGAAGTTTTAGTCTATCAAGGCATTGAGAAGCTGACTACACTCAGCTTCTCTTGGAACACAGCCACACACCTTGTTCCATGCTCTTGATGGAACAGAAGACAGGGTTCAGTCTGTAGTTTTTACTTTCTTTTCCATCTTTCTTCAGCCTGTGATGATTTTCTGATCTAATTTTCCACCCATTTTGCAGTGACTCAGCAGTTCACAACCTGAAGAAAATCTAAGGATGTAACACACATCATCTTCCAGGGCTGTCTCTTAAATAACAACTCGAGGGGACACTGCCCTTATGATCAGAACAGCTTGTTGTGACCATGTGCTCATTAAAAGGCTGCTTTATAGCTTTTCCTCTGTTTAGATTTCTGCTGTGTGGAAAAGGTAACAGGCGGAAAGAGAAAGTAATTTTATTCTCTGGAGTGCAATTACTGAATAGACTGAGATGAAAGACCTCCCACAGCTGCACAAAAGGCTTAAGAACAAATTTCATGGTGCATCCTCAATCCAACAACCTGTACAGAGGGCATTTTCAATGTTATGCTTTGAATAAGTGTCATACCATCTTGTTGTGTCCCTCAATATCCTCAAACTAAATCTGGTAGAAGCAGAATTCTGTGCCTTTTCTTCTGAAAGTCAATTAAAAGGGAAGTAGGGTAATTTCCATTAAGGTGCATTTATTTCCATAGGAAGGTGCCACTGTGCACCTGTATGCAAACTGATGTGAGGTCTCACATTGCCTCATCTCCACATATCTGATAGTAAGATTTTGTTTGCTTCGGTTTCTGAAGTAAGAAATTTCACCAAATGTTTGGAGTTTCTACTCTCTTACTCTGGTATCCCATTGTTATTCCAGGGATTGAGTGTTGATGTGGCAAACTGACCTCTAGTTCTTAAGCACAAAAATCAGCCAATCTACAACTAAAAACACACAAAGCATCACGACAGATAGTGGCAAGGATTTAATTTAATTCAGTATATAAATTCTGAGATACAAGTTGGTATTCATCTACAAGTAATGCACAGCACCACATATAGAGATAAGCAGCTAAGCAGGTTATTTCAAGGTCTGAAAGCTCAAGTCACTTCTCATCTTTGGAGCTGATTGTCAATGCTGTTCTCTTTAAGCAAAGCCTAAAATCTGACATCACTTACCATACATAGATAAACAACTCATGAAGCAAGTTCAAGGGGGAACATTAATATTGGAGTCATAGAGAAGCTGAATACATACTGAAGCAGTGATAATTGATTCTTATTTACATCACACTGCCAGTGGAGATAAGCAAGCTGTGAATAGAGCTGTGTATGCATAACAGGTACAGATATTTTATCGCTGCAATCACAGGATATTGATATAAAACCACTGAAAAAGCTTCTGTCAGCGGAAATCAAATGAATCAACTTCCCTTTGACAAACTGCTACTGAATTAACTTTATGGTGAAGTTACGTAAGTAGGGTTATAGAATCATAGAGCCATAGAATCATTTAGGTTGGAAAAGACATCTAAGACTGTTGAGTCCAACCCATTACCCAGCCCTGACATGTCCATGTCCCTAAGTGCCATGTCTACACAGCTTTTAAATATCTCCAGAGATGGTGACCAGCACTTCCCTGGGCAGCCAGTTCCTGTGCTTGCCAACCCTTTTGGTGAATAATTTTTTCATAATAGCCAATCTAAACCTCCCCTGGTGTAACTTGAGGCCATTTCCTCTTATCCTATGAGATGTTACTTGGGAGACCAATCCCACCTGGCTACAACCTCCTTTCAGGAGGTTATAGTCATTAAACACCTAAATCCACTTTGTTTCCTCAGCCAAGTTCTTCTAATTGAAAATCCTAAACTCACAGTCTTGGAAACATATCCACAACACTGATTGCTTTGGATGTACATGTTAGTGGGATATGCTTGTGAGTAAATAAATACACCTGCTTACTAGCCCTTTACCATTCAGACTTAAAACTAGGTGCTATAGAGGGTTAAGTGACGTGTGAAGAGACATTCCTTTCGGTCTCTGTATATCTCCAAGTAGTCTGTGACCAAACTCTGCCATTTACAAGGTGTATTTTACATAAGCTTTCTAAAAAATAGTATGAAGGAGGACAAATTCACTTGCAATGTGAACATTGATTTGTTGAGGTTTTTAATACATGGGCTAGTGAACAAAATCCCCCCAAAATTTGGTTTAATAACTCAACAAGCTAACTACCAACAAATTATGCACAGGTTGTCTACTATTTCCTGATTATGTTTCATATCAAAGTAAAATAATTTTCTTTTAAAGATGCAGTCAGAGCAGTGTTGTGTTCATAGTCAGGCTTTTCATAACCAAGCAAAATGGTAATTTGGATATAGTATCCATAGTAGTACTTTTTGCAAAGCCAAACATTATCTAGCATTAAAATTTCCAGACAAAAACACAGTTAAAAATGTGTAAAACTAGACATCTAGATATCAGAGAAAAACACCCTGATTTTGAAACTGGGTAAGATACTTAAAAACCGCATCAACAGCAACAAAATTATGCCTGTGGCTATTACTCTACAAATAATAGGATGCCAAGGAATCCGATTAATTTCAGAGTTAAATTAACTACACAGGCAGCTACCATTAACATTCAGGTTTGAAATACTAATGCTCTTAGTACTGTGTCATAAATTGCATACACAAATAATGTTTTTCATAACATGGCACAGTCTTAAAGTTCCTTGCAATTTCATAGATTTTTCTGGCATTATATAGCCGTAATAGCCACTTCCCAAATATACTGAGAGGGGAATGAGGTTAACACAATAATACACTGCCATCTCTGTATTGTCCACATAATGGAATATTGGAAAAAAAAATCTTAATTATTAAATTCAAGGGTCTAACACCATGGTATTTGTCACATGTCCAGTTAGGTTATGTTTCCAGTTCTGACTTCATTTCCAATGAACCAAAGCAGCAGCAGGTGCTGTGTATGCCTAAATGAAATCCAGCAACTCTCCTCAAGTTCCTTTTGCTTCCATCTCCCAAAATTCTCAGAACAAAAGCCAGCAGCAGGGGCTTCACAAACTGTTGGGTTTTTTGCCTCTTTTAAAAGAAGGTGCCAGATGGGACCAACACCCAAATTGTTAGAATCTTTGCCCAAGATGGGTAACACCCTGTGCTTGGTCCCAGTGAATGTGCTTCCTTCTTATTAATGTTGACTGCATTCGTTGCGAGCAAAAAAAGCACTCCAAACTGAAGTTGTTCCATGCCTGAGAAAGAATAGTGCTCTTAGAGTTCAGACAAAACTTAGCTAGAATGTGTTTTCTGTATTTGTAATTCATTCACAGGAAGCATTTAAGCAAGTCATTCTACTGCTTGGAAACCCATACAAACCCTGAAAAGGATTTAACTTGTCAGAACATACAAGAGAAAGATTACATCATGGCAACACAATGCAAAAAACATCATGAAACATTGAGATTTTCTGAATCTTTACTGTAGCCTGAAAATGCTAGTGGTACTGAATTTATTGCCAAAATCGTCATCATGTTCCCCACCCCTAGTTCTTCCTGCTTCCAATTCCTTGAGGTGCACTCAGTCTTGAAAAGAAAAAACCCAGAACAGAACAGGCTTGATGATATTCTATCAGAACAAAGCTTATCTAAACTAGCATTTACTGTAGTCATAGCCAAAGATAGGGGTTTTTTTTGCTTGTGGACAATTTCATTTCATGGAAAATGGCCTGAGGAATGAAATGGTTCACTGTAAACATCTTATTGCAAGAGGACAGAAACAACATATACACAAAGATCTAAACATAGTATCTAAACACTTTCCCCAAAGCCAGCAGTAATGTCTAACAAGTCTGTGTAACAGCTCATATCATCATTGTGAGATATTTAAAAAACATGATAAACTAAAAGAATATGTAAAGCGCCTGCAGTCAGCATTCTTAGACAGCAAGTACCATTTTCTGCCAATCAACATGGTAAAGAACTATTAGGTAGCAAACTTAGCACTTGGGTAATTTCACTAATATCAACAGAATTTTATTTGCTTATAACTGAGTTGATTTTGGCCCTGCAGTTTGTAATATACACTGATTAATTGCAAATGGAGAATTTACTGCTGCATTACACAGAAAAATGAAGTGATTCAGGAGCTTACATTGAGCAAAAGAATCTACAGTGAGTAGTGACTCTCTTCAGCTTCCACAATGAACGAAGTTATACTATATCAACATGTTCAGCACCCTCTTAATTTCTTCTGAATAAGTTAGTCACAAAAAAGTATTGAATGGGATTTTTTTTTAATTTACAAAAAGAAGTTATCCCAATTAGACTCAGTCTGGCAAGGTGACTGATGCTGCATTCTACCTTAGAAACACCTTGCACATAGATGTAACAAACACTCCTGTTCCTACAGACAACAGACAGAAACATTTTCCCATGATACTGGAAGACCACTAATATAGAATAGTAAAAATAAATAAACAAACTGAGCTATGGGTTTTGCTAGTCAGTACTTTTATCACTCTTTCTGTAGGAGTCTTACAGTGTAACAGTGATACTTGACCCACTATGTACCCTCTCAGTGAACATTTATATTCTGCTAACCTTGGTTTTCCATACAATGTTTTGTGCACTCTAGAATGCATATTCCCTCCTTGACTTGCTTTTCATGCACCTGTTGAGCTCAGAAACACATGCACATAAACTTAGTGCCAACACTACTGAGGAGGTCGTACAGAAGCTTTCATCCTCCACATTAATGTATTGTCGTGTCATCAAAATGAACTGGGAGAAAATGTATTATTCACTCAGGAAGGTATGTCATTACTGCTGAATGCATTTCCTCAAATCTATTGTATGAATACTTTTAACAGTTAATCTCTGTATTCCTTAATTTTGATTTATTTTTCAAAGTTTCTCTTCGGCTGAGATTAAAATATACACGTTCATCGTATGAACTTCTTGAGATTCTGATAAAAACAGATGACAGATATAGAATGTTTTCATCTTGAAAATCATTGCTCAGACTTAGAATGAAAAACAGCATATGTCTGTCTCAATGCTGTTACACATTCATCTTGCCTTACATCTCACTGAGTCTTTGTGGACCTGCACACTGAATTCACACCAATAGATCATCATTTGGTCATTCTGTCAGCCAGACAGGCCTTTGTCTCTTTCTCCCTTGTCAGCTTGAGAGTTAATGACACAACTGCAGTGTGCTGCTACAGTTTGTGTATTTGTCTTGTAAAAATTCAGAGGCAAAGGCAGAGCAGCAGTTTCCATTCTAAAAAAAGAGAGACTTCCCACATTTAACAAGACTTGAGTCAGTTTAGTTCTGTGGGAGTCCTGACATGAGTAGCACTGGTAAGCAAGTCAGGTACCCAAACAAACAGCAGTGCAGTGAGCTGACCCTGGGTGCACACGAGGTGCCCATCAGAGCTGCTGGGACTCCCCTCTTCAGCTGGATGGTGAGAGAAAACACAGTGAAAGGCTCATGGGTTGAGACAAGGGCAGGGAGAAATCACTCACCAACTACCACCGTGGGCAAAACGGGCTTTACTAGAGAATTAATTTAATTTACTACCAATTAAAACAGAGTAGGGTAATGAGAAGTTAAACCAAATCTTAAAAAAAACATGTTCTGCCCATCTTTCCCTTTTTGTGAATGCCACTTCCAGGTTGTCTCCCTGCTCTCCCCAGCAGGAGAAGGGGATGGGGAATGCAGGCTGTAGTCACTTCATCACAGGTTGTCTCTGCTGCTCCTTTCTCCTCACTCACTTCCCCTCCCATGGGAGACAGTTCTTTACAAGATGCTCCAGTGCGGGTCCCTGCCTTGGGGGCCAGTCCTTCAGGAACAGGCTGCTCCAGCGTGGGTCCTGCCAGCAAACCTGCTCCAGCATGGGCTCTTCGTGGGCTCACAGCCTCCTCCAGACGTTCCTCTGCTCCAGTGTGGGGCCCTCCTGGGACTACAGGGCCATCTGTGCTCCTCTGTGGATCTCCCAGTGCTCCTGCTCCCGCTGCTTGCTGCCTCACCTGGGGGTCTGCAGGGTTGTTTCTGTCACCTGTGCTGTCATTCCTCTCTCTGACTGTGGCTGCACAGTGTGTCTTGTCTCCCTTCTTAAACACATTATCCCAGAGGTGCTACCACTGCCACTGATGGCTCAGCCAGCAGTGGGTCCATCCTGGAGCTGGCTGGCATTGGCTATATTGGACTTCCAGCAGCTTCTCACAAGACCCACCCTTGTATCCCCATCTGCTACCAAAACCTTCCCATGCAAACCCAATACATGCCCAAATATTGTATATCAACCTGTGCCTTCTCCTGATTTTCTCTAACTGCAAGTACCAGAAACCACTAAATAATCTTTAAAAAGTAGTTCCTCAGGAAAATCATCATATATAGACAGTCAAACCAAAAAAGCTGTTTAGCAGTATTTCATAGTCAGTTTGCCATCATCTTTGGACTGCATACCTAAATTAAAATTAAGTTCAAAAAAACCTAGAGATGTCAGTGTTATATGATTTTTAAAAGCATTCCAGGGAAAACAGCAGTTATTCACTTTAAGAGCCCAAATAATTCTGTCCACATATAACACATTCTTGCTTACATCCCCTGGCAGCTTTAGACACTAATGAGTCTGTCCTTCATACTTATAGTTTTTCCTTTCAGTAAAGCCTAGCAAAAGTGCACATAAATCACCAAAGGGTTTCTTGTACTGACCTACACATTTAAATTCAGGAATTGTGAGATTCTGAAGAGCAAACATTAAAAAAATATTTCACTCCTCTGTTAGAGCGAAAAAATACAGATCAACAACAGCAGCTGCAAACTGTAGAGCAAGTTCTGAGGAAGAGGTGGGGCAGGGAAGGGTGAGGAGGAGAGCTGGCAGTGCCCCAGGTGTAGGGAGTTGGGGGGGAATGTCCCCAGCTGGGGTGAGGTGCTGGCAGGCTCAGCTGGAGGAGCCAGAGCAGTGTCCAGGGGGCTGGAGAGCAGAGCTGCTGTGGTGCTCAGTTCTTCTCCTAGACTGAAGAGTTTGGGTGGCCTGATGGGCTGGACATCACTGGGAGTCCTCTTCTGAAGTTTGGTATGGTTGTGTGTACTCTTCTGCTTCTTCTTGTAGTCATTTGGGTTCTTGCTCTCCTTGGCCTGGTGTTTCTCTAAGTACCAAGTGATGACCATTTTGTTTTTAGGAGCTGCTGGCTGCATTGGGGGATTTTTTCCAGTCTTGCAAGTTGACACGCAGCAAAGTTACTGAGAAGGAATCACTTTGTGAGGAAGTTGGAGAGATAATAAGGTTAGTGACTTCGATCCAAACGGGTTTTTAGCCTATATATGACTGTGTTTTTCAGGTATTGCCTTAATAATTCTGGGAATTTCAGAGTTTATTTCTTAAGTAATGTTACAACTGATACTATCTAACAGCATGATGAGGTAATTTAGAAACTTGTGAGCAGTGGACAGAGTAGCCATTATATCAAACTTTAAAAAGGCTTTCTCTTATGTGAACAAAAAGAAAAAAAAATGACCACAAGTTCCCATTTCTTTTTTTCATTTTTGATTCTCATTCATTTACAGCAGGTAAACTTCTGAAGCACTAATCTGCTGAATTACTACCCCAACAGCAAGCTGCACTGAGCTGTGCTGCTCATCTTAATAGGGTGATGACCCCCTTATTTGTGCTTCTAGTTGCCTCATCCTAGGGAAAAAAAAGAGATGTTGGCCCACAGCCATTTGGACTTTTTCTTACAAGTTTCTGATGAGTGCAGAAGTACAAAATGGATTTAAGTCTCTCAGTACTTGAAGATAAGTACATACATCCAATTTGCAACCCTATTGTGGGAGAGTACCTTATCTTTTCCAGCTTTTTTTTCTTTTTTTTTTCCTCAGAAGGCTTTCTCCTTTTCTTTTCTAAGCTCTCTGAAGTCATTGTGTTTGTCTTCAAAGTCTGTGATAATGACTGCTTCCAAGGAAAAGTCTCAAGGAGGGTTGAGATCCTTTAATCTTTGCAGATGTGCAGCTGCTTGTCAGTAGTGGGCTTGTGGCGTTGATACTGTTATTTTATTCTTGTCATGAAAGTTTAGTTTAGGATCTATGACTTCCCGGTTGGACAATTAATTTAGAAGTAACGAAATACTGCTGCAGTACAAGATAGCTTTATACACATATTAAAAGTTTATACAGCCTGAAACTCTATGTCACAATTCTATACTGCTGCTCCTGCATTGGTGCTTTTATGATACAATAAATTGTGAAATCAGAGCCCTTATTCTGGTGGAATAAATAGGATAGGAACCTATTTTGATGATAGTGACTTAGTACTGCTGCTGCATGTTAAATTGCCTATTTACTAACTTGCCCAGGTGTACCTGCTTCAGCTTCTCAAGTGCCCAGAATGGTGGAGACTCTCAGCCTATGGGGTTTCTTTATGGCCAGGTGGCCTTACTGAGCTGAATCAAAATGTAGACGAGAGGAGTTACTCATGTCATTACCCTAGTTTTGAGTTATTAACCTAATTGTGGTAACATCCTGTAGTGACATGCTTTAACTCCCTTCTTCTACTTTATATCTTGGTTAAATAACAGTCATGTACGTGGCTATGAGAGCACGTGAGAAAGAATTTTTTAGGCTGCTCTGGAGGTGGGTTAAGAAATCACAGATTTCCCTGAAATAGGTTAGAACCCCCCACACTTACTAGTCTGACTTCTAGCTCAATGAGAGAAGGCTTAAAAATTAGTCTTTTTCAGTTCATAATAATTAAAACAAAGGAACTATGCTCAGTTACGGATTTGAAATTAACATTTTGGTGAAAGCCAAGATGTATCAGAAACATGGTGTCTCTTTGAAATAATCTGGACAAAAGAAGCATGGCAAATTTTTGAACCTCCTGGCAATAGTAAAGCCATTGGTGTTCTCGTGTGATGGAATGGCTCTGATTCAGAGATCCCCTGAAATGCTTCTCATTGACTCACAGAAGATGAAGTTACAGTAAAACCTCCTGGATGCTGCATTAAGGTCTTTAAATTTTTTGTGTATCAGAGTTAAATAATGTAAAAACGTTTTCCTAGACATCTAGGTTTCCTCAGAACAGTGTTAAGGTATCAAATAATACATTTTAGTAATAAATTCAAGGACCAGTGTCAACAATTCAGGGGTAATTTTAGGAATACTGTGAGGTTCATTAAGGCCGAGTCCTCTATGTAGTTTGGTGTGTTCTGTAGTTCTCATATGAGAACAGTTTATATTTGACAGATGCCACCTAGGGCAGAAGGTGATAGTGGACCTGCACAGCCACGGCCTCATGTATGGTCTGACCTGTGAAACTCAGGAGTTTGGGGTCCTATAAGAGCAAATCTAATACATGGGGTACTGTTGAACAAGGGATGATATCTTTGTCATTTCTGACCCTTGAACTATTTGAAACCTAAACTATAATTTTATGTAACTTTGGCATAAGAAAATGTCTTTTTTTCATGTTAAGACACATGAATTGTGTCATGTGAAGTGACTCAAGAGATGACTGAGTAGTATGTAAGCTCTGTGAGAGATGTCCTTCCTTTATTTAAGGCACAGATCTATTTCTTGATAATTTCTGGTAATGCTGCCCAGCTGTGAGACACAGCCTGTGTCTGGGGAGATGTTTTGCCTGACCAAGTAATGCAGGAGTGGGCCCAGAATTGCTGCCCAATTAGTGTGTAGAATACAAGGAACAGATGTAAAATTCCAAACTCAGTGGTCTTACAGTATCGTGTCAGGTTTTGTAAACCTCAAAGACAAAATTAAGGGTATGAATTTTTCTTTTGTACCTTGCTTTGGTTACAGGTTTTTGCATATGAAATCGTTAAATCTATTTGTCATTTTAAAAGCTGGGCAACAAGGAAAAGTTCACATGCTCCTCTGTGAAAACTGCTTAGTCACTTCATGTATTTTTGCCTTTTTTTCCTCCATCAGTATTTTGTTCTGACAGAGAACTTGTTTGGTTTTTAAAAAAATAGATATTAATTCACATTAAATATTAACATTTTTACTCTGAACAAAGTCATTAAATGAATCAGCATAAGAACCGTGAGCACCCTTCCAGATTCACAGATCTTTTAGGTTAATTTAAAAAACCACCACTCCTTCAGTGTCAGATGATGCTGGTGTCCTTTTCAACTCATCATCTCAATAAAGTCTTTCAAAGCTTCCCCTAGACAGACACCATGTGGGATCTCACTTCAAGTTTAAACAAATGAGATTGATTTCTGTGCTGAAACCTTAATAATTTTCCTTGTGAATGCAAAACATTTCTAGTAAACCTGGAATGCATTTTCTGAAACAAAGACTATAGCTAATCACTGGGATGGCTCTTGCTGTTGGAAATATTGTTTCTGCACTACCTAAAACATATTGCAAAACTCATTTTATTGAATACAAGTCACAGTTACATATGTAATTGTGAGAAAAAATCAATAATTATATCTCATGTGACTTCAGTTCTGCCTCCCTGCTTAATGATACCTGGGACATTCACAAGGGACGTCCTTTAGGGAATTTGTCCCTATTGCTGTGTCTGAAAGGAAGTAGTTATACAAACCTGCAGACCAGAGTTCAAGCAGACTGCTGGGAAATATGTGCTGACTCAGTCCTTAGAAATTCTTGATTTATCTTTTGATGTGCCCAGAAAAATAATTTGAGTGCAACATCTGCTTCCCTTGAGGGATGTGTTTTTTGCTGGGTTTTCAAGTGAAGTGGGTAAAGTGGGAACTCAGAAAGTCACTGTTGTGAGCTGATGCAGCTCAGAACCTCATTGCAAATTGGATTGTGTTTTTCCTCTTAAGCATTAGAAAAATGCCTTTTTCTAGAAGACATACTTTTATTTGTCTAAACTGTATGGATTGGATATAAGAATTATTAGAAGAAACTCTCCATCTTCTTTGGTAGACCAGCTACTTAAACCCTTTTTGGCATCAAAGTCTGAATTTACGTTGCTATGAAGAGGATTAAATCTTTCAGTGGGGAAAACAAAATCTCAAAAGAAGAAATACTGATGTATCAATTTAAAGTAACTTCTAGATGTTTCTATAGAAGCTCTATATAGCAGAGCATGAAGAATGTCATTAGCAATGGTATGTAACTGCAAATGGAAATAATTTTGCAGTAGCACAGTAATAGAGAAGTAAGTGGAATTAATGTGGATGAGGAAATGAGATTAGTCCTCCTAGAAAAATCAGAGAAAATGAATGGATCCATTCAAAGCTATGAAGGGGCTATGGGAAAAGTACTGTGTTTCACCTGATGTGGTACTCCTGGAGAAAAAGTTTCTCAAAAAAAGTCTGTTTCTGACATAACTTGTTAGACCTGTGACTCCCAGATTTGAAGCACCTCGAATCTTGTATAGCTCTGCAACTCTCTTTGTATATGCCAGTCTGAAGCCATAAATAGCTGGATAAAATCTGCCTGTTAATATCAGTAAGTGGCAATGACAGGGAAACCCAAGAAGAAAGTGCATCTTTTAGCTGAATTAGGCTTTGGATCTAAACTTGGAGAATGGCTTACTTGTTTCAATGGAGAGATGAGCATTCAGTGCCAAAATTCCTTGCACATCAGGGAAGTTCACATATTTCTCACCTTTCAGTCATGCACTTGTAAAATTTTTATGAGCAATAGTAGAAGGATGACTAGTATAGATGTATGGAGCTTACAAGAATGATGTATTAGTCTTGCCTCTTACAGCCTGCAATCCAAATTAAACTGACACAACTCATGGATAATACTTCCACTCTATACCTGGGCATAGACGTGTGCTTGGTGGAGGTGCATGTGGTGGTTGGTTTGAGGTTGTATTTGATTTGAATTTTGCAATGCAATTTTTTAAAAGTTATTTTTATTTGTGTGTGTGTGTTTTGCTTTTATATAGGTGAGGGAAAAGTGAAGGTAAAAAGGATGGTGGAGGACAACGGTTTTTCTTTTGGTGTTCCTATCGTTGACCTTTGAACTAAGAACTCACTATTTCCTCCCCCCTTTCTTTTTTTAATTTGAAGGGAAGGGTGGTGGGACGGGCAATCTGTGATCTTTTGGGGAATGATAAAAGTGAGGAGTAGAAGTATCAGAGAAAAGGAGGTTGCTGGATTGCCACAGGGAACAAGATAACTGCTCTGCAAATAGCTGAGCTAAAGTACGGTTGTTACAGTTTTATCAGAAAAATGGGCTTTTATAAAAAGGGGTGAAAAAAAGGTGAACCAGACTACTATGCATCTCTGTTGTTCAGCTCCAACGTTAATTTCGATTTAGAATATTTCTGCTGTTTAAATCTTAGGCACGGTATTTTCAGTTCTAAAATCAATAAATGAGCATTGGCAATTTTCTCACTCTGTTCAGGACTGTAGCAGGTCATTAAGGTAATTTCCTATTAAAAGTATGTAAAATGTCTGAGAATGAGGGTAGTGGTTACTGTGCAGTGAAGACAGATAGACTTAAGGCTGATAAAGCTGGAGTCAGGAAGAGCAGGCTGGTTACTCTCTCTTCGTATTTTTGCCCCTATTTTGATATAGAGCTGATTCTAAATCAAATCTGTCCACAAAGTGGCATGCATTTGCCTAGAATGCTTAAAAACTCAGTTGGATATCAAGAGTGATGTAGTTGCAGTAATGATGAAATGAAATATAGCCCTGTAGAGCCAACCAAATAAATGAAACACAGCGAAAAGTGTCAGAAACAGTAGCTGATCTGTGCTTGAAAGCTGCAGTTGTCTAGTAGAAATATTTGGGAAGAACTCTATTCCTATACGTTTTCTGCTTACAAAATTTGGCATCTGTATAATCTTTTTGTTGATGTAAGCCCTTGTGTTTTTATTGCTAGGGGTTCTGTGTAAAAGGAAGACTTGCAATGTTTTCCCTTTTCCTTTGAAATCCTTATTCTTTTGTTATAGACTCTCTTGAAGTGATTAAAAAATGATTTTAGGTAGAAATGTAACTCCCCAGTGACTCAGCTGTCATGACTCAGTGGTATCCCTTTCTTTTAATTCAGTGAGTCAGACTCTTCATCCCGCAGAACAGCAGCTCAGATGATTTCTAAAACAACACTTGTTCAGAGCAGGCTTAAAACATTGTAATTATTGTGTGCAGATACCACACACAGCCTTATACAAACAAGACATACTGCTTTAATTTTGTGCTCATATTCTTGTTTTAAAGACTACTGAGGAGCTTGTGTTTTCCTTTTAATTTAATTTTATCTTAGAAGCTTGAAAAGCTGGAATGGTGGTAGGAGTCTAGGCTTCTCTTTGCTGCTTTGTAAATCCTAACTTTCATGATTTAAGTACGTTTAGTAATGGTCAAATAGACCTTTCTCAGGTAATTTAGTTGTCAAATTGAGTCTTAAGTATTGAAGAATCTGTTGATAGTCTGATGTGCAGAATCTTCAATAGTCAGCAGTAGTGCTTGTGTTTAGTTGCAAACATAGTGAAGATAAAATAATCCTGGAAGCAATTACATTATATTTCTTTACACAACTGTTTCGTTGCTTGCGTGCTTTAGATTCATTGGTTTCAGTTTTATGGTTTTAGTAACAGTGGTACCTCATATATGAAGTTTTTTCAATATCAGACAGGACAAGTATTTTGTGATGAGTTCTACAGTCAGCTGGAAAGTGTGCTGGTTTGGGTTTCCTTTCCCGCCATATGAATGATTCAACAGAGAGAAATCAGAGAACTTTGGGTCTTTCTATCCAATGGGTATCAAGTCACACCATTGACTCATTTTATCACCGTCTTGTTAATGTCTAGAGGACACTGTGCTTTGTACTTTCCAGTCACAGAAAATAGGCAAACGTTGTTTGGAATAAGAGGTACAAATAGGAAATGAAATAAGGAATAATATATTCAGGTTCTACTGGAGAACTCGGTGCCTTTGGCAGGAAATTTGAAATAAACTCTTGGAGTGGTGAGCCCTACTGCGGGTAAAAGGATAGATTTGTAATCTTAAGATTATAGCTCAAATGATATGCTTAGAATTTTATGCATCACTTCTTTAATCAGATCAAAATTCTTAAATGTGCTGCTTTTTAGGGTGTTTTTAGATGCTCCTGCCTAAAGGTTAGTTTTGCACAAGACATAATGAAAATGTAACTCTCCTGTTATTCTTAAAGATAGAGATTGGTTTAAATAAATGCGAACGTACATTCAGTCCCTTCACCTTTCCAGGGCCATCTTTCATTGAGGACTGGGATTTAAGGAGCAGAACGTGTCTTTCATACTTCATTTTTAGAAAAGAATACTCTGCTTTTCTGAGCTTTATTAGACTTGTTCCAACCTCTGTGTCAAAGATCTGAGCATTGTGAGGCCTTTAGTATAATCCAGCTGAGTTTAACCCCTTGTGAGAACGTGCAAAGAGTAATTAAACATCTTTGTTTTTGGTTTGATTGACAGGGTAGGTACTGGGACCTGACTTTGCTCAGTTTCCCATTGAGAGAGCATCAGAAAACTCTCAAGAGCAACAACAGGAGAATTTTTGCTCCAAGCAGCTAGGAGATGGTTTTCTGTGATGTGAGAACATAAAAAGGAAAGGAGAGGGGGAAAAAGCAACTTCATCTCTGGCCATCCTCTTTCTCTCTAGTTATAATGTAATTCTAAGTAGTCTCTCAGTTACTTAAAGGTGCAGCCTGAATTCTGCTGCAAGTAAAGGGGCCCAAAGCTGCAGTTTTTTAGTTTCCCCATTATATCTAGATGTGACTGACTTAGTCTTTGGATTTTAGTGCTGCTACAGGTTTTATTTCTGTGTTGGCTGCAGCCAATTCTACTGGAGTGTTGCTGTTCTGAATTTGACAGTACTTTCAGTGGAGCAAATGATGGTCCCCCGCCACCAGCTGCGGGGGGTTTTCTGGGTGACAAAAACCAAAAGCTGCTGAAGACAGTGTAAACCTGAGGCTTTTCTCCTTGCAGCTTGTTTCAACAATGCTCTAAGCCTACCTAAGCGATCAAAATTGCTAAGGAAGGCTCAGGAGAGGCAAGCTTTTTCTTTAAGTGGGAGCTTCTAGAAACATTAAGCTCCTTCTGAAGGAGGCTAGAGAAAATGTCCTTGAATGCCTTTGAGCAGCTGTAGATAGGCCCTTGTAAACTACTTATCCCTGAGTCCTAATGCTTTGCCTAGAAAGAGCTGATCTGTTGAATCTGCAACTCTCCTGACAAACTGAAAGAAGAGAAAATAAATAGTTTACAGGAATTACTGTTATTTTACTGCTGTCAACAGGAAAATAGTAATTGTGAATACCTTATAGCATCTCTAAAATTGCACGTTTTTTAGAATCTAGGTATCAGTTTTCTTGGTTATTTTTTGAGTTCAGCTAACTGTACTTGCAAAGACAGCATAAATTCTTCTCACTTCATCTCCTCCCTTTGCAGTGGCATGCACCTATATCAAATCCAGTTCAGTCTTGATCTTTCAGGGATGCCAGCAAGAGATGTGAAGGCATCAAACACTGCTGTTTATATGGCTGGTGCTTTGGATCCAATTGGGAAAGTTAGAATTAAGGGGGAGGAAGTGGATTCTCGAGAATAAGAACTCCAACTCCAGTTTTTCTACTAAAAATGAAGCCCACACTTGCCTTTAACCTCAAGGTTTTCTGCTTACTGTTTAAATTAAAGGAGTTAAATTTTCTCGCACTTGTAAACTCCACATGCAGACTTATTTGCTGACACAGGTAGTTGTAGCTAGGAATGAAAAAGCTGAAGGAGATGAACCTGCAACAGACTAAAGCTTTTTAATAACATGAGGCCTGCCCTGATAAGGGAAAAAATATTTCATAATTTCTGTACGCATAAACAGTCTGAATTAGCATTTTATGACTAGAGCATTCCCAAACTTCTTATTCTTGATTTGGAATGTTATTCATGCCTTAATAGTGTTGTGGGGTTTTTGGCTGGTTGTGTTAATTATAGGTAGAATGTTTTTAATCTGATTCAGTGTATGCAGTCAAAGACAGTAGAAGCTAATGTGGAATGAGCTCTGAGAGAACAGCTGCTCAGCCTGTAGGTTACTGGGGGGATAAAAATGAAGGCTTGTTTTGTTTCTTGTTTCTTTGTTAGCTTTTCCTAAATGTAAGACATTTAGAGTGCATGAGAAGTGCAACTGAGACCAAAAGTCTTTACATTTCCACCCTCCCCCCTTAATGCTCATTTAAAGGAATGCCAAGATTGTGTCATAGAGTTGTATTGTACTTAATAAAACAGAACCTGTTGCCAACATAGCAGGATAGTAGGTCCGAAGGAGGAAAGGAAACATATAAAGACATGGGGCAAATCATATGGATCAATTAGCTTGTTACAGTCTTTTCCCTCCCTTCCAGACATGACATGAAGGATTTTCTGATCCATCCCTGTTATAGTGTAAGTAGTGACATGTAACTTGGTGTTAATTATTGATAACTATGCAGAGGGTTGGTGTTGCTTGGTGTATTTAAAAAGCACAGATGGGATCTTCCTCTTTCTTCTTAATTTCATATTTTGTAAGTCTAGCAAGAAAACATAACCAAATATGCATTATGATGCCAACCAGAGCTAAGAAAAGTGAATTTTAAGCACTATGGGAAGAGTTTGGTGGTTTTTTTTTAAAAAAAAATGAACCACAGAATTGGTGGGGTCCAATAAGCTGTAGAAGTTAGAATGAAAAGACAGTAGTTCTAGGGAAGGAAGAATGTTCTCACTCATTTGATGGACAGTGTGACAGGAGCTAAGAGTGAATGTACTGCATGTGTCAGATGTGTTCAGGTGTAAAACTAAGGAGGATGGGCAAAGATGTGCTGCCTAAGGAGCTGTGTTTTCTCTACTGTGTGTTACACCATTTGTGCAATGGCTTCCTCAGCCTCTGACATAAGCAGAGTTGTTACCCCTGTGAAATGTTTCTAGATTACTTTTGGAAAGTCTTAAAATAAATGCCAAATATTATTAATATTTTAGTTTCCTTGTTGTAGTACCCTGAGAGTAGGCTGGTGTTTCCCAAGCTGATCACCATCTTTTCTCTGACTGCCCTGCACAGCATTTCTGAACACGTTACTGTTCTGCACATTTAAAAACAACCAAAAAATATTGCAATGGCTTCGCTGCACTTAAATAAATGGAAATAAACTGTTGCTATATAGCATTTGGAATTTTCTGTAAGAGCATTTGATGCCCATTGTGAGAAGCTTCATTGGAAGTAATATGCACTTGAAATCAAATATAGTGGGAATTCAAATGAATAAAGACAAGAGCTGAAAATGATATGTACCTCAACATGAGCACGTTCTCTAATGTGAAAGTGTTCTAAAAGAATTAGTAGGAGAGGAAAACCCTGTGTTGGATGTGACGTGTTTTTATCAAGATTCAGTTCTGTTAGAGTTGTCAGGATTGCAAAATAACACAGTCACACATATTAAATATGTGTGTGTGTGTATAAATAATGTAAGTTCGGTTTGTGCCTGGCTTGGTGGGGATCTTCTTCCCCCTGTGTACAGTGCAGAGAAGAACATACCCACGTGCAGTGAGAACATCTTTGTGTCCCTGAGGCCTCAATCTCCAGTGGGAAGGAGCTGACTGGACAGAGGGAGTAGAGAGGGAGGGTTTGCATTTAGGTCAGGGTGCTCAGGGGTGCAGAGCAGCAGTTCAGTAGAGGGAAGCAGAGTCAGCTGGACACAAGTCCCTAGGGGGCTGAGAAAATGCTGTTGCTGTGTAGACAGCCTTTCATTTTTAAGTGCCTTGAGTTTGGAGGATCTCAGCGTTTTTGTACTTAACAAATAGAATTAAAATGAACAAAACAAACAACAAAACTAGCCAGCAAAACCACTCCTAAGACGTTGTGTTATTTCAAATACTTTTTTGAGCTGTGGCAGCAAACTTCAGGCTAGTTCTACTGATACCTGCACTAAGGATTGGCTTATCCTTTCTTTAGCTTGGCACAACCTTCTCTTTCTTCTGTCTTTTGCCCCAGAATTCCTTCCCTAGAACTGCTGGGTTGTTAGATGCAGCTGTCAGAGGGACAGATCAGTATGTGGAACTGATTTCTCAGAACCCTTGCCTGCTCAGTCTATATGAGAACCTGATTTAATTAGTGCTACATCAGCACTGCTGAACTTAGGGTTTGTATAAGGCACGGACAGGAGGCATCTGTGCATGTGCTCAGCATGTCCTGGGAACCAACTTCATTTGTCAAGTCTCGGTTTACGTAGTGGAGATCACTGTTATGATTTTGGGGTGATGTTACTTGTTTGGGGCACACCAAACTTAACTTACACTGATCTGAAGAGCTTTCTTGAATGTGACTGAGACTAATTTTGGTTTGGTTTGTATTTCCAAAAGGATGGCAAGTTTCCTTGCAAGGTCAAAAACCTGCCCCAGATGTGATTTGGGGAGGTTTCAATTATAATTTCCTTTTACTGAAAGAGAGGAAAATTAAATTGAGATACACTACTGGTTTGTTTTAGCAAACTCCTGACAGATCATACTGTTGTCTTTTATATCTGGTCTTGTGCTGTGTAGAGTTAATAAAGGCACAGCCATTTTTTAGGTATGGGCTACCACAATAGTAGCATGAATGGTGTTCATTATTTCCCATATAGTCACTTAACTAGCTTACTTGACTCCCTTGCTATATCTGCTTCTCTCTGTTGACTGGGAAGGATCATTCATTTCCCCCTAAGGTGTGCTTATAAAACACAGCAGATGGGTTCCCCTTTAGAAGCGCATGCACAAAGCTAAATGAGGTGATTAATGTCCTGTTTATAAGAGGTTAAAATACACATTATTCTCACCTTGGCCAGGGAACATTTTCTTCTCGTTAAACTGTCAATTGCCATGTTTTGTTCTTCACAGGAACCATTCTCAGCTCAAGGTAAGCATGTCCAGACCTCAACTTTTAGTGGATTTTGGTTCAAATCCTACCTGAGATGAGTAGCAAATAATTTAGATTCCTTAAAGACATGCAGTAATGTCCAGTGAGAGTGTTTAACCTTGGCATACTTGTATTGCATTTGGTGCTTAGTGTGTTATTGAGGAAATGGTCAACAACTGCCAAATGGGAAGTAGCATTCTCCCTGGAGTCATCCACAGCCTGTTTTGGCAATGAATCTGCTCCACTTTTTGTGAACTTCAGGCATTTCTAGGGATTTCATTTATGGATCTTTATCTGTCTTATTCTTGTTCAAATAAACAACACGCTTTAGCACTCTCGCGGGCAGATATTTTTAGTGTGCGATGTACACAAGTTTGATTGATTAAACTAATCAGTTTGCAAGTTTTATTTGACTCTTGCAGTAAGCCTGTGAGTAACACCTCCTGAAACGTTAAAAAAACTCTCCAGCCCACCCAATCAACCAAAACAACATGCTTATTTTGAAGGTATTAATATTTCAAGCTACTTCAGAAGGTGCAGGTTTCCTGCTGTGATCTTGCTGGTATAAGGCCCATCCAGTGGCAGAAGCAGCACAGGTGCCTCCTGCAGTGCCCAGCTGTGTGACACAGAGCCCTGTGGGTGATGGCAAAGATGAAACAAGTTGTGTGAGTTGTCATGTTCCAGTGGAACACAGCGTCCTGCCAAGCTGCCTTTCAATTACAGCTTGGGAAAACAGCTTGGTGCCTCTTCTGGTGTTACAGCTTGGAAACTCTGCCTTGGTTTGCATGGCAGCATAGGCTTGGTGGGGTTTAGTATTTTAATCTTAGGATGAGATATTAGAAACTATTCTGGAGATGCTTTTGATTCCCTATATTAACGTAAACTCTAGTTTTAATGTGGCAAAGCACAGTTTAGCTATCCTGTGATGATATTGTAGAACTGTGGCATTGCCTAAATACTTCAGAAATGACGAAGACAGAGGAAAGCTGTAGTGGGAACTATCAGAGGAGAAATATGGCTTAAATATATGGCAAAGGGCTGTTTTTTTCTGAAGCATAGGATCAATTTCAATAAATACATGGAAACAGGGTTTACGCCCTGATGTAGCAAAGGCAATATCCTATCTCTTCATAACTTAATAGAATATGAGAAATTGGTTTTATAAAACATGAACGGTGTATGCTGGATTTTTTGAATCAAGTATTCCTCTAAATTCTCACATCCATGTTGTTGGGGACTATCTAAACATTTTGAAAAAAAGTGCATTTTGAGTCTGGTGAGTTTTCTGAGCAGGTTGCTTCTAAGCAACTCCAAAGTGTGAGTCCAGAGACTTTTAATCAAGTGAACAGTTTGGTTTATAGTTAAAGATTTCCATTTATTTTAATGGAGTAATAGATTTTATATCCAACAAGGTTAACAATGAGGTCAATCAACAAAAATACTTGAGCTATGTGCAAACTTGGCAGAGATATTTTCAGACTACAGTCTGTGTACTCTGCAGTCTGACTTCAGATGGTATATAAACTTTGGGATTGCCAATTTTCTCTTTGTCTTTTATCACCACACACTATAAGCCAAAATTCATGCCTTGATCTGTGTACTGAGTCCAATGTGCTCCTTCAACATTCTAATGTTAGCTTATTTCTCTTGGGAAAGTGTCCCACTTCACTGCAGTAAGAAATGGCTTTTGCTTCTCTTCTCTGGCTCAACTGCTCAGTTTTGTATCGATTGTTCTGCTTTTTCAATCATTTAGGCTCATGAGTTGCCTTCTTATTTCTCTTTTTTCAGAAATCAGATTTCTGCCTTGCTTTCTCAAGTGGCTTAGGTAGTTTAATGGATGGAAGCCACACAACTACTCCTCATTTTAATGAACAATTCAAAGGAAACACCTAACCAAATTGGGAGAATAGTGTATCAATATTTCTTTTTACTGATTTAAGACCATTTAGAATTAACTGCTGGCATGAGGCTTCAGTGAAGCAAGCTAGTAACATTTGCAAGGAGTCTGGGTAGATATGTGGTAATACCATTGTGGGTTCTTTTCTTAAGGTCATGTTTGCAGAGTGTTAATGACTGAGCATTACAGCCTGAAGGGCACATTCTAGCACAGAGTGTATCCTTCCAGTCCAATGCAGTGTGTACCTCCTTGGCTGTGACAGAAAGCAAGCTCACTTTCTGTGGAGCATCTCTATCAAAGAAATGAGATACTGAAGTGGCTGGTGTGTTGGGTTACTCTCCTGGAGCACATCAGTAATGAATTTCAATGTTTCTAGCTGGAACAGCTCCAGGCAGTTAAGGCTAGTAGGGCTGTAACAACTGAACCTGGATTGAAGATTTTGACAAGCCCACCATCCGTAAGAGGAAAATGGGCACCTGCTGGTTTCGGCTGGGATGGAGTTACTTCTCTTCACAGTAGCTGATACAGGGCTGAGTTTTGGATTTGTAACAAAACCAACATGGATAACAGAGGGATAATTTCCTCACTGCTGAGCAGGGCTCACCCAGCAGCAAGGCTTTTTCTGCCTCTCACCCCACCCCAGCAGTGAGGAGGAGACACAGCTGGAACAGCTGAACACAACTGAGCCAGGGGACATCCCACACCTATGGGGCTGTGCTCAGTAAAGCTGGGGGAAGAAAAGGAAGCAGGGCACGCTCAGAGTGATGGTGTTTGTCTTCACAAAGCACTGTTCTGTGTGATGGAGCCCTGCTTTCCTGGACACGGCTGTCCATGGGAAGCAGGGAATTAATTCTTTGTTTTGCTGTGCTTGAACGAGCTGCTTATGCTTCACCTATTAAACTGTCTCTTTCTCCCTTTTAATTCTCTCTCCCATCCCACTGTGGGGGAGTGAGCGAGCAGCTGTGTGGGGCTTGATTGCTGGCTGGGGTTAAACCATAAACATACTCTTTAAATTCTGATAGCGTAATAAAACTGCCAACTTAAGTAATGAAGAGGATGGTGCCAGTATTGTAATGACACTCATACCCTGGCAGGCAAATCAGTGGCTAGAGTTGTTCAGATACAGTTTTCTTACAGAGCTATGGATTTTTTTTTCATTTAATTTTATGACACTTAAATGGAAAATGAGGCAGGGAAGAAGGTCTTTCAATATGTAAGAGTGGAGTTGACTTACCTTGATATTTCTTGGGTTGGTGCCTACTCTCCCAAAAGCCACACTGATGTAAAGAGCACAAAACATCTATAGCCTACTTATCCCCTTGTATGTATAGCTGGGAAAGAAATGGTCTTTCCATTTTAGGAGAGAAAAATGAGACTTCTTTCCTTTTTTGGTTTTTTTTTTTTTTTTTGCATCCCTCCATGCCCCATCCTCCCACCCTTTAAACATTGAAAAAATGCTGGAAGCTTGAAAATTCACAGCTGAGATCCACAGTGTTTCCTCTCAAAATTGAAAGGGTTTTTTGTTAATAATTTCTGTCAGACACTAAAAGCTGTATGGAGTTCAGCAGCAACGGACAGAAGCAACTACAGTTCACATCTGGTTTGTACTTCCTTATCTCTGAATATGAGTAGGATGATTGAACAGTTTCTTGTTTAAGTTGGACTTTTTGTACTACTGTTCTTCAGCAAAGGGCAACCACAAAAGACTGCCCACTTCTGTTCTTTGAGACAAGAGTATCCCCAGTCAAGGCCTCTAACCAGGGTAAGTTTTAGGAAAAGAGAAATTTCTCGCAGCCACTTGCCTCTGAAATGTACTTAATTCCACAGTTTCTCATTTTCTTTGATTAAGGAACATGCAGTATTGTAATGAAACCATCCCTGGAGGCTTACAGAGTGCCCCATTTCCATCCCATGTGAGGCAGAGGGTTATGCTGTGAGGTCACAATGACCTGCACTTGGCCGTGCACTTGATACTCCTGTGCTCTGTACATTGTGGTTAGATTGCAGTATTGACTGCCATCTGATCAAAGTCTCTCTCACACTGATAGTCAACCCCATGACCACTGAAACAGCAAATTAAATACAAAACCTGCCAGCTGCTTACAAAAGCCTTTTGCTGCTCTTCTCAAGGACTGCACCTAAATGTGCAGCTACATTTCTGTTTATAGTGTGTGTTGAATTTGCTTCTGCCATTTACTACATACTCAGTCTGTTGAAAGAGGGAGAATATTTTCCCCAAGTGGGTGTGAGGATGTGTTTTTTAGTTTAATCTTTGCAGTGTGTGGTTATGTCTTTTTGCAGGAAGAGAAGGGCTGTCAGGACAATTCAGAGATGGAGGCCATTTGATTTTTGTCTTTTTCTGAAATTAACATAGGAAAAAATCTTCAGTGAATTGCCCTGAGAATAACGTTCCTCTGTACACTTGTCTGGAACGGAATTTTGTCAGGGGTCTGATGAAAGATGAAAATGGGGAGGGGGAAAGAGTAACTGGCACGGCTGATCAAAGTGTATCAATTCATAAATAAGGAATGCAGCAGCTTCTGAAGATCTGAGCTTGTAGCTCAAGCCCCTGGGAAGACTGTGCTGCAATGACTGGCACTTCTCAGATAATAACCTGACACGGTAAAGGCCCTGTTTTACAACAAATTAAATACTCTAGATTACCTTGCAGCAGAATTAAGTTCTCTATTTTGTGAATTTAATTTCAGAAGATACATTAGCTGTCCGTTTGTCTCTGCCTATCAACCTTCTGCCATACATTCACGCTCTCAGAAAGGCAGATTTGGAAGAAAACTCTGCCCACCCTCAGTGATCAGCTGTGGGCTCGTGTGTGCATGTGTTTTGCTGTTCTTGTTAATACAAGAGCAGTAATGTTATGTTTAACTGCTAAGTCTTTGGGGCAGTTACTAATACTCTCCCTGAAAGCTACTGAGTGTTGGAAAAATCTGCTTTCCTCTCTTTCAGTGTGTGCACATCTCATTTAAATCTCCTGCCTCGTTGTGGGAGCCAGGACACTGCATTAAAAAGCAATAGTTTTGAAACTGCCTGTTGTTCTGATGTCCCTGTGTTGTTTTTAAAGACCTGTCACCACAGCTTGTTTTATTTGCTCTGCTCAGTTCTTTTTCCAGAGTGGTCTGATAGGATTAAAGACAGAAAGTTTGCAAGAGCAATGTTATAAATTATCTCAGTAAGTGTGGATTTTTTAAAAAGCTAATTCTCAGCATTTATCCAGAGGAGCCTGTTATTTGCTTTAAGATACACAGCAACAGTAAAGGAAATGGTGGTGAGCAATTATGGAAGAAGCAAGGCTCTTAACCATTCTGTACAAGTAATGCCTTCTTTGAGCTTTAGAGTTTAGCAGGAATTTATTTCATTTATACAAAGCATCGCAGTGCTGCCTTGGGACCCAGAAACAGAGCTGGTCTGAACAACACACCCCAGGTACACAAATAAGTCAGACTTGGTTTGTTATGTCCTTACAGAACTAAACCTGCACAGCCATGGTGTTCACTGTTTCTTTTAATGCAGCTCAGGATCAGTCATCATACCCTTTATCCTCCTTCTTTCTTAAGCCATATTCTGGGTTAAAATTCTATCCTTCTCACCAAAATATATTCACAGATTTCCATGAGTCATTGGGCATGGAGATTCAGAAGTGAGGTGGGTTGGTTTGGGTTGAGTTGTTGGGATTTGTTTGTTTTCTTTTCTTGGTGTTAATGACTTGTGATTTGTTCTTTAAAACACAAGCAATGTTCTAACTTTTAGGGACTTAATGCCTGAGGACAAAATGGCTGCTCTTTTCTGAATACTGGAATAGTGCTAAAATATGAAGATGCTGAATAGAGAAAATAAGAGGTTTGCTATAATAGTGGTTCAGCTAGTATATTTGGAGAGTTCAGGAGGTGAGAGGGAAAGGGGAAGAGAAGGGCTGCATCTATTAGCATTTTAGCAAATTGTAATTGAGTGTCCTAAATGGGTCACTCATTTATTTGAAAGCTATGGTTAACATTTTCAGTAATCGATAATGACTTCAGCTTTTCTTTTGAAAATGGGTCACTTGGATTTCTGCATTTGGGGTAGGTCAAAGGTGCTGGAGTTTTAGGGAAAGGCTACTCCTTGATTGAGAATGAAGGAAACTGGAAAAGGTGGTCTGTGACAGCCTGGTGCAGTCTGTCTGGCATTTTACTCACAACCAGAATAGCATGCACTAGTGGTGGTGGTGCAGATAGTTACTAGTATTTCTCTTATTTTTGTTCTTCAAATGAAGCAGTGTCAGAGCATTACACCAAGAAAGAGGTACTGAAGAGAAGTTTTTCTCAACTTCTGGTTTATTTGTCTGACTTTTGGAGCTGTTTAAAATAGTGATAGCCCCACCCAGCAGCACTCGGTAAATATCAATTAGTGCTTGCTGAAGTAGCACAGATTTCTCCAGGGGTCTTCAAAAGTCAGCATTAATTTAGAGCATAGAATCATCCTGAACAGTAACTTTCTATTAAGATGAGTTTTCTTCTAATTTCTGTATGATGTTCCAAAGTTCAATCTATTCTTTTCTCATTTCCTAAAGACTACGCATGACTGACTTCAGCTATAGGATTTTGCAGTTAATCAGAAAGAAGGGTCGAATTCCTTTCAGCTGAAGATCAAACAAAAAAATCTGCCTGAAAGATTATGAGGATTTTTCCTTTATAGTTTAGTATTCTGTAGCAGGTTCTTTTCTTCTGTATTCAGCACTGGAGATATTTGAGTGCCCTGGTACTGATCTCCTCTGTGTATGTGCTTTTCAGGAGCTTTACTGTTTTCTGTATAAAATATTTTCAAGTTTTGACATAGAACTATGACTGTTAATACACTGACAAATGTAAACGTTAATAAGACTGCCTGGCCTGTAGCATATAGAATATCTTGATTACTAATTGACAAGGAAAACCATTAATCAACAGATTTGCTTGAATACCATTATGAAGCTTTGTCTAGGAATTATGTAGCCACTGGGATGAAATCAGTCTGAGGATAACACTCTCTTAAGGTGCTAAAAGGGGGCACATCAAACATGAGTTGTGTTTTAATAGGTTCATATTAATTTAGGGAATGAATTGCATAAGAAATGCATCACAAAAAATTAGTTTTATGTGTCAGTAACAAAAATATTTCTGTAGGACACTGGTTTACTAAAACAGGTTTCAGTAACTTTGCATTCATCACATTTAATAGACAGATATGGACTTGATGAGGGGCTCACTCACAGGTGTTGAATGTTTTAATTTGCTATCCTAGTGATCTGCAGCACTGAACAGAGAAAAATTACTTGTTGCATTCTGAAACAGATGGGGAAAGCAGTAGGTTCTCCTTTGTATTCAAAAGTATTTCTAAATATGAACTCTAACGTTTGCACCTTGAGTGATTTTTGTTGGTTTGTTTGGTTTTGGGGTTGATATTGGTTTTTTTGTGAGATATTTGTCAAGCTGGTATTTTTCAGCCTGACACTGAAAATATTGGATATTGGAGATGAGGTGGTTGTAGAGGAAAGGGGAATCTTCAGTGAAAGGCACCACAGGAGCACAGAACTAGATCCTCAAACGAAATGCTGCAGGACAGGGATCCTGGGTGATCCTGCTCATTGGCTGAGGGGGCCTGCTACTCAGAGCAGAACACAGACTATAAGAAGGAATTTTTCCAATCTGGGAGTTGTGCACTATTTTCTTCTCAGCTTCCTTGAAGGTGCTTCTCTCTCCTGTCTTTCACAAGCTGCCAAAAAGCAAATTAAACTACTAGCCTGAAGAAACAGAAACGCTAAAGAAAAGCAACGTGTTTACTCTGCATATCAAACTGTTCCTTATCACAGGCAGGCTCGGTGCTGTCTGTGCCCATAAGGAATCACGTTCTTTGGCAGCCAACACCGGCAGGTCCCAGATTGCCCAAGGCCTCCCAGCTCAGTGAGAAGGGGGACCCGGTGCTTTGCAGCTGTTCCAGGGGCCATGGGATTCTCAGGACCTGCAGTTTAGGAGTCATGGTCCTTGTACAGTTTTCATTATTGTCCTTAAATTGTTTCTTGAGGATAATAGAATGCATTTCCCTTGATGACTTGGCAGTGTCTTTATTTGTTTAGCTTTTGTGCCCCTTGGATGAAGAAAGCTTTTCCCACAGGATTTTTTCTTCTTTGCCCTTTCCCTTCCTTTTATAAATGTGCAGTCCACCCATGTGGCTTAGAATTAATTTATAAAAAAGAATTTTCAAAATCTTGTGTTGCAACTGTACATTTTTGAAATAAATTGCGAAAATGCACATCAGGAACACCAGGGAAGAAAGCTGATCCCACCATAACTTAGTGTTGTATGGAGGGTGACTCTCTTCAAGTGCGTTTATCTTTCTTTTTGAACTTCTCTCAGCCTCCCTTCTGAGCTTTTCCTCACTTAAGAATAGTAAAGTCGTATTTACATCTTGCTTTAATACCAAAGGTACTTAAAGACCTACATTTCTCACCTACCTTGGTCAGATCTTATTAATTTAGGGAATGAGTTGCATGGGAAATCCATCATAAACTTTCAGGTATGATCACAGGGGTAAAAAAACAAAAGAGGTGGTGACACTATTTATTAAAAGAGTAAATTGGAGGGGAATAGGCTATTTGTTTTGTTCCATGTCTCAGGTGAAAATAATTGGCTCATTAATCACAATATCAGCTTGGTCATTTTAGGAAGGTCAGACTGAAGAGTGAATAGAAACAAGGCACATGATTTTAAAATTTAAAAAGCATACATTATGAACATCAGTGAAAGAAACTTGAGGGAAAAGCTCCTGACATTGTTACTTTATATAAGCAAACTTTCAGGAGTAAATGTAATTCATCTGTGTTCCTTCCCCTCAGTTAATTGAGAATTATACACTGAAAACATATATGTATATACACACATAGACATTCATATGACAGCATGAAAATTAATATTGATTTATTTCCTTCATATTTGCTGTGTGATTATTGCTTTGGCTTTGCTACCTTTGCATGTATCCACCATTCCTTTCCCAAGCTATCTGCTATTACCTTTGAATGCACGTTGCTAAAGCAGGGAGAGGCAGAACAGAAACCCTGAAAGCTTTCCACTCTGCAGGTTCCCTTAGTGATTCAGATGTCACCATTTCCTCTGGTGAGAAAGGTTTGGTTTTACCCTCCACTCTGAAATGGCAAACTTTCATAAAAGCATTGTCTTATTTGGGTTTTCTAGAAAGTACTTTGGAAAGTCTCCTCTGACTATACAGAAGACAGAGAAGTTATAGCAGTGAATAGCTTTTCCTATCATATTTAAAGCTAATGCTGTGATGTCGAAGGCTTTTGGATGGGGGTGGCAGTGTCATCTTTCTGTCTCTTCTTTACTGTCTGGCCCTTTGGTGTTTCCTCCCCTGACTATACACCCCAGTATTATCTCTGATATGGCCTCCTGAGCAACATGAACCCCAGGACTGCAGCAGCACAGATTTCTAACTACAACCTAGCTCATGATTGCTCATTTTTGCTTACTGCTTTTTTGGGTAAGCTCAGTACCTTCCTACTGAGTGCCATTTATTGTCAGAGGATGACCAGAGGCAGGCACAGTAAGCTAACATGCACTAAAGCCAGTATGGGGTTTTGGTGGACAGAATTTTCCTGTTGATCTGTACGCAGTGGAAGAGGTTTTACCTTTTGTATTGACTTAGATACTCTGGAAATACTTGTGCTACAACCAAAAATTGTCTTGAAATATAGACAGGAATTATCACATGTGCAATCATCTACCATGAGAACAGATACATACAGTTAAACCCCTACATTTCTGACATTCTTTGGATTATGAGTATTTGTGAAAGGTTCTGGAACCAGCTTGGTTAAATCATCATTTGTTTCTTCCTAGGCCTTTTGTGGCGTCATGGTTGAAGTCCTAGCCCTGACTTTTATCAGCATAAAAGATTCTTAATTAAAGTTTTAAAGCTAGGTGATTCTCAGATCCCCCTGGATGCTTAAAATACACCATGTGCCTTCCAGTGGGGTGCACCAGATTAAGTCCTGTGCATACTATATATTCATGACTTTTAACTTGATTGGGAATGAGCACTATCTAAATTGGCCACTTTTTGACAGAGATTCACAGAAATAAACTCCTGAGGTTTCAAAGATGAAGAGAGGAGTTGTATTCTGTCTGTGGAGCAGCAGTGTCTATACATTGCTGTAAAAACACTGTTCCTTAAGATTCCCCTGGAAAAATCTAAATTAAATCTGATGCTGTCCTATTTTGATCTATTCCTTTTGAATTTATGGGGGGGAGCTACACAGAAAGCTATTTATGCCCTATGTGAAATAGCATTGTTATTGATGAATTCTGTCAAATTAGTTTATTGCACTGTACCTGCTATTCTTTATCTGAAAACTAGAGAAAACTATTGATAGCCTAATTTCTGTCCACATGTGTAGTGAATTGTTTAATTTGCATTTGAAATTGGTGAGTCTGGCCATGGGTGAGAGTGGCCAAGTGGTGCCCCCTCTGTGCTCACCGAGGAGCTGAGAAGGGGATGTGATACACAGGTGTGAGACATTGCTGGGATTAGCCCTCCCATTGATTTTTACCTGCCCCTAGTCCAGCTGTAAGTGTTTGGAGCCCGTTACACCAGCGAGCTGACAATGATACTGCTGTGTGAAAGCCTCACTTCTGGACTAAGGGCAGGGACCTTCAGGGTGTGAAGCTGGATCTTTGCATTCTGAGTCCTCCAAGAGCTTTGCAGGTGAGCCATGTCTGCATGTCACACTCGAGTTCTTCTCTCTGAACAAGCCAAGCTTAATATGTTGCAGGGCAAATCAGCTCCTACTGGGATTTTCTATATCTGAAAGGGCTGCAGTTTGTTTTATTTCCTTCTCTCTTATTTTTTTATTCTCACGTTTTTCATTTTCTTATTGTCTCTTCTTTGAAACATATCTCAAACGTACCTGATTAGGAACTTGGATGTCTGAGAGTTCACCCACTCCTACCTATGGTATCTTCTAGTCAAGAAAACGTTACCTTTTATTTCAAGCAAGGTTATTAAGGAAAACTCATAGAGACAAAACTGTAGGCAATGTAACCTTTATCTAGAGAAGCAAACCAAAAAGCAGGCAAGATTTGAGAAATCAGGGAAGTTTATCCTTTCCTTGAGAAAGGCAGGTTAGAAGGCTAGTTTTGAAATTGTCAAGTACCTATTGCCTCTCACCTGGCAATGACCAGGACTTTAAAAGCTGCCTGGACTTCCTACTGTCAAGGAAGATTTTTATTTATTTAAGTGTGAATTTCACCTCCAATGAAATCTTCCAGGCTTGATGACTGCCCTAGGAGTCATTGCAGTGGCTTTCTAACCTTGTGGAAAGGAGGAATATGCAGCATGCTCAAGTAAAATACATGTGAAACCCACATCAATTCTGAGCTTGTAAGAGCATTTTCCAACTTAGTTATGACAAGGTTGGCAATATTTGGGTCAGGTCAAAGCTTAAATGACATTTTAATTCTTCATGGGTTTGTTTCTTTGGGGTTTTTTAAAACACTTCTGTCCTTTACTCTGTTCCTTAGGCCACTTCTAGATCTGGTTTTTAATTTAGAACCTACATAAGGAGAGAACCTTGCATGGTAGAAAGGTGCTGGGTTTGTTTTCCTCTTTTTAAAAAGACTTGTAAGTCTGGAAATTTGAGATATTCAGAACACATGGATGAATGCCAGGGAGTTTTGACAGTTCCCTTTGCAGGTCCTCTATCAGCACACCATGTTTGACAAAGGACTCCAAAATGGGAAAGTGTGCTTTTCATTTTATCCTCAGGTTCACCACTGTGCTGTAAAACTAAACTGAAGAACTCTTTTCTTGAGAATTGACTCTTAGACATGTAAATAATAAATTGCAATTTATTTTAAAGCCTTCCTTATCACATTCCTGTTGTCTGGATGGAGCACAAGCCAATTGAAAATATTGAAAAATATTTATGTCTTGAATAAGCTCAGTGTAGTAAAGACTCAACTGTTTACTAATAATGGCTGTTACTTCTGGTGAAGGAAATCCTGTTTAATCACAGGAAGGTTCATATTAGCCAGCTGGTGTTTCCTTTCTGATTTTCATTCAAGAAGACTGTAGAGGACAGGACTGTATTTAGCAGGAGATGTTTATGTACATAAATCATTCAAACAAACATCTGGAAATCTCAAGATCAAAGTGTTCCAGCAATTGTTTAGCCAGTTTCCACATAAACATTATATCAGTGCATTTTGCCATGGGTTATTACAATGAAATGAAGAGGAAATTATTAGGAAAATACTTAATTGGTTTATTTTCTGAATTGGTTGCTGCTTTTATTGATTGCCTGAGCGTTCTAAACTGGGTCCTCAAGACCCCTTTCCAAGTTGCTTTTCTGAGCCTCTAATTTGACAAACTTAATCTAACCATTGCTTTGGGGGCAGCCATGAGAACACACAGCAGATTCTGATTGTACAACGAAATTCTCAGGCACCAAAGTTCCAGTGCTTAAAAAACTTCTTGCCAAGAGGACTTGGAGCAAGTTCTTTAGCAATCTGGCAATTTTTCTGTAATATGGCTTACAATATATGGATTCTTCTTGAAACCCCAAGGCTAGTGTTGCTAGATTGGGCTTTTGAAAGGACTTTGGTTATGGCAGATGTTCAGAGAGCAGCCCCAACTTTCACATTGCCTGGCTGTGCTCAGACTGAATATGAGCTTGTACTTAAAAATTTGATGACCATTAGTTGCTCACCTGCATCAGTGAGTGTCATGTTGCCAACAATTTCCCCAACATAAGGCAACTAAGGTAATCCAGAATATTTGCTCCCCAAACCAGGGTGCTAATGGTTTATAATGAAGTTTGTTTTTCATTTAGGCATTTTCCTTGATTAGGTTTGTATTGTCCCACTTTTTGTGATTTTTTTTTTCCTGTTAGTAAAATGACCCAAATAGTACATATTAACATGAAAGCTGTTTCTGAAGTGGAATTAGGAAGTTCTTTGTTTCATGCTACAAAGCTGTATTACCACCAGTGCTTCTCAAAGGGAAAAGAAATTTGATTATTTTCCACCATAAATGTAATGGCTTTCAAAGAACTGTTAATGCTGATGAGTTCATCAAGCATTTATCATGCCCAAGTCATCAAATCATTCCTCTCTGAAACTTCACTTAGAGGGAGAAAAAAAAAATCAGTCCCTGGTATTTGTGTTTAGAAAGCAGATAAAAGTGCTGCTGGAGATTATAGTCCAAGTGCACAGCTATAAATGGAGCAACTGTCTTTGAAGAATGATGCTCTGTACTTCAAATAGTGTTTGATGAGCTGCTTACAATGAAAAGCCCACAACTGGCACTTACCTTTCATCCCATCCCTTGGTTTCCTCAGCTCTAGAATATTCAAGTGACTGCTTGTGAACTCTGAAATCACATATGGAGTCCAAGCATTTCTACCTCCAGCATTTCATTGTGTTGTGTGAAGAGGGAGGCTTTCTCCAGAGGGAGGCAATAAGATGAGTCCTAGGGAAAAGTAATGAAAACCTGCTTTTTTAGAGATTCATCCCTAGCTGGTAACATAAGTAGGGCTGGCAGAGAGACAGTGCACACCCAGCATGTGCATCCCAAGCGTTTGTGCAGAGATGAATAATCCTGTAGACATCAGTCAGATGAATCCAGCTCCCCTTCTGTCTTGATTATGTCTGAGATTCCAGAGATGTTGGCTGCAGTGTGCCAGATTTCCCTGTGTGTAATAAATAAATTCTCAGAGGAAATACCTTGCTAAAACCCTTAGCAGGCTCAGGCATGATAGGACAGACAGGCCTTGAAATGCTTTGTATTGCAAGTTGCCATTTCAGCAAAGTAAAATAAAGCACAAAGTTCATTAATCTGCCATTTGTTGTAATTGCTTGTCTAAAGCAGAGTATTTCCATGGATTTCAGTAGTTTTCATTGGTGCACAAAAGGAGAATGAATTCTAAGATGTGTTTTCCTTTCAATTAGTCTGATACAAACCACAATTGCTGTTAAATAGTAAGTATTTGTCTTCTTACCCCTCTAGCTTGTACTGTAGATTTACCAAAAACATAGCTACTTCTCAGTGGTAAAAGGGCCATGGTAAAAGGTACATGTAGAAAAACTTCTATGAGCTGAGAAATCCACCTTGGGAAACTTGGCTGAATTTTGGGAGCTTTGTTCAGGCCTCCTCAAAAGGTGACAGCTGGTACCTACAGCACCAGACTTTCCCAAAGGGTTTTCAACATTTTGTTTGGATTTTTGGTCCAGATCAAGTTTTTAAGGGAGGCAACTGTAAAATCTTTGTTTACAGGAGCATTCCCTACCTGGGAATAAGTAGGTAAGGTGCCAAAATGTCTTAAGTCAATCCTCTTTCCACAAAATGCATAAATCTCTCTGTACTGTGGCATAGATGATGTACCCAATGGGTATTTTAAGTCCAGTAATTTTCTAGGGTTCGAGTGCTCCATTTCTCAACCTTCATTCTACCTTTTTTAAAATGGAACATTATATCAGGTGACCTTAGTTTATATCCTCCAAAGGTCTGACTCCAAACATGAAACTCTCGCTGAGATGACAATAGATTATGTTTACTTTTAAGATTTTTTGCTTGCGTGTGTGTTCTGGGGTTTTGTTTTGGAAAAAAATTGTGATTTATCAGGTCCTGGCAAGCTTTGCATTATCCAGAGTTGTATGTGTTGCCCATATAATACACTGTATTGCAGAGATATTTGTCTTTGATCCCGTTTAGTCAGGGAGTTTGATGGCTAGCGTAGTGTCTCTAACTAGAAGTTATAGAGGAGACAATGTTTAAGTAAAACTTGCATTCCACTTTCAAGTGGTTTTTTTATTCAGAGTTGTAGTTCTACTCTGTTTCTTTAGTTTCTGTCCTGTCTCCCCTCCTCCCCACAGGAATTACCTGTGGAAATTATGAGGAAAAAATGAGGAAATTACCTTTCCTCAGCAAAACAGNGTTCCACTTTGAAGTGGTTTTTTAATTCAGAGTTGTAGTTCCACTCTGTTTCTTTAGATTCTGTCCTGTCTCCCCTCATCCCCACAATTACCTTTCCTCAGCAAAACAGTAGCTGCCTAATGCCAAATTATTCCCTGTACAAAGGTGAGAGGGGACCCTTGCTGTCCCACCTTGGCTTGCTTAATCTGGAATTCCTTTGGGCCAAACTGTGTCAGAGGGACAATTCCTTTAAGTGGTGCACCATCCAACAAACACTGAGCTTCTGCTCTGGCATCACCTGTGGATTCCTTGTACAGAACTTCAGGGAGCTGTTTATGAACAGTCTTTATTAAAACAAGACAATTCCCACATCTGTAAATCATACATACTGTCTTCTTGGAGGTTTGTAATGCTTTACAGGTTTGTGTTAAGTTGGTATTGGCGATGCTTGTCTTAGCTAGGATTGCACTGAGTGACAAAACTAGAGTTCTTCAGGGGAGGGAAAAGCATCTGACTTATCTTCTGAGTCCAGGGAGCTGTGAAAAGCTGCAGTTCAGAGATCAATAGCTCCAATTATGAATGAGAGTCCCATTTCCCTCAACAGTGGAGGGCAGCGAGAGTAAATAATTTTTTTGTGAAAAGTTGCTTGTAAATCCAGGCAGGCCAAGTCCAGTTTGAATAGACTGAGTCAGACTGACAAGTGCTGATAACAATGATTCCATGAGGACTTCAGATTTTACAGATAGAGGGGAATGTGTGTTTCTACGCCAAAAAAAAGAATACTTTGGAGGAGTCAGTAACTGGGAGATCACCCTACTTAGGAGATGACACTTGCAGCAGAAGGCAATTAATTCCACAGGCAGATTGTCATCATCCCCCAACAATGAATTAAAGAAAAATCAGACAGTGTACATTCATTATCAGATTTTTTTGTGCCTGCCATATATATGTTCCTCTGCAGTTGCTATCCAGAATAGAGCATAAGAACTGCAGCTTGTACTAATATATGGAGTTCAGTCGTGAATTATGGATCTATTCAAGAGTTCAGTCAGTAAAGTTACATTCTCTTTTGAAGGTCCTCTGTTTAATCCCCTGAGGTGTTCAAAATGTGGTGATCCGCTAGCCCTGTGCAAATTGTATTTAATCAGTTTTCAAACACTATGAAAGAAATATTTTAAAATCTCTCTTTTTTAAGGTGTGGGAACTGTGGGTAAGATAGGCCATGTGCCATGATAGATAGAGAGGTCACATATAGCCTTTGGCAGAAATTTTGGCGAGGTATTTTCTCCTACTCCTAGCATAAGGTGGCATCTCTACCACTGCTGCAGCAATCAGTAAGGCACACTCTAGGCTTTGGTTCTGGTGGGGTGTAAGCATAAAATATTTTGGCAAAAGTCTAGTATAGTCCTTGCCTATATTAAACTGAATTTTCTGTTTAATTCCCCGTGCTCTCCCATCCGTCTTCTACCAGTACCCATTTCTGAACCCTGAGGGCTTGGCAAACCTTTCCAAAAGGGAACACAAAGGCCATTTTCTGAGAGTACAATTTTAATGTGGAATTCCTACCTTGTAGCTGTTTTGTGCCTGTGCAGAGCAGCATAACAAATGAGAGTGTGTGATACTTTTAAACTCTGCTTCTCTGGCTTCCTGGGGTAGGCAACAACAGAAAACATGAAAAAGAATATTGAAACCCATTCTAGCTTTGTATTTTCTAATTATTAGTGCTGGGATTCAACATTTAGCTTATGGGAATTAAACTGCATGAAAACTGGGTTTTTTAACAGAGTTGAGATTACGCACCCCACTCAATATTATTTGTAACACCTTAGGGAAACAAAATCCATCAGAAATAAAAAACCACTGTGTTTGTGCTAATTCTCCTTGGACTCCTATTGATAGTGTATGATTTAAGGAAAATTGTAGTTGTTTGATGACACGTGATGGAGCAGAGGTTGTGTTATGCAGTGCTCTATTTATGTCTCAGAACATACTGTTGCTTAGTTGTACCTGCATGTTTTATTATGCATGACAATAACAAGCAGTTGCTTTCATGACACAGTAAAGCAGAACATTTAAGACTGTAGACCAGTAGGCTTTCAAATTGTGTGTGTTTATTTTTTTTAATAGTGACTTATTAAGAAACTACATGTGGGAAAATGAGGGATGGGTGGACCACGGCACTCTGGTTATGTTTTTGATTTGTGTTTTGTGGGGTTTTTTTTCCATTCAGTCCTATCATATCTTTTCATGTCAGTGATTGTGTATGGATAAAAAATCAGATATTTCATTTTGCTTAGGAAGCACCAAGCTATCTATTCTAGCTCTTAGAACTGTACAAAGTGGTATAGAGCAGATGTTAAACTACATTTTTTCATCATTTATTTTCTTACAATCATTTTAAAACCTTGTGTAGAATGTTCCCTGCAGCCAGGACAGCCATTCCCTCCCTCAGAGCCTTGTTCTTTTCTCGTAGGTCAATGCCTTTAGCTCTTCTTTGTGTCCAATCCCTCCCCCTGGCCTTCTGCCTCCCTTGTTCTTTGGGACAAGCAACACGTGTTCCTGTAGCTGCTCCAGGCTCTGCTTTCCCTTTGTGCCTCTCCAGCTCCTCTCCATTTGCTTTATATTTTTGCCATTAATTTGGTGTGTTCTCAGCCAGTGTTCTTCGTGTTAGGTGTTCCATTTGTCAGCCGATTCGCGAGGCAAGCATGTGAACTGAGGTCAGGAACACAGAACTGGGGCAGTCTTGGGGCAAGGTTGGAATTTTTAAAGATAAAGGAACTTGATGGCGTGATTTAACCAGAGGGAATTCAGAATCTTTTAGGAACCAATGGTGTCGTGTCAGTTATTAATATTTCAAATAAAGCTAACCCCACAAAACCAATAAACAATAACAAAAGCAGTCTGAAACGAAGGAATTTTCTCCCTCTGTATTTCAGCTTTTTATTCTCTTTTCTCCTGTACCCCTAGAAACCAGAGAACTTTAATCTAATTTCTCTTTGCTTCATCCTCTGGCCTGTCATCCCGTTTCAGCAGATACAAATAACCTTTTCTTCAAAAGACCTGTTCTGAGAAATGTAATTTCCTCTTGATCACACCGGTGCCTGAATTGCTCATCGTGGTTTAATGCGGGGTGGTGTCTTTGTATTTCAGCCTAGGCTGCTCAGAATAAAGACCTTACATTACAAATGCTTCTGGCTCTGCCAGGCCAGTGCTGCCAGCTGTATCTCTGCTAGTCCTGCTTGCATTCCCTAGCACCATTCCTGTTTTCTTTTTGATGCAGATCTTGCCAGGCTACTTCCGTTATAATTTGCTTTCTTTTGAAGCTGCAGCATCTTCCCAAAGCTTCTTTTTTTTGCTACTATCTTGGCTGATTATACCCTTCTCTTTTTATTTCATTTCCCAAGTGATAGAATTTAGTTAGAAATGTAATCGCAGGGATGATTTGTGCCTCTGTGCGTGCCTGCACACAAAGAACACCTGAGAGCAGCCAGCGCCCTTCACTCTTTGTGCATGTAGTGTTCTTTCCCTCTGCTTTTATTTGTCTTTCAAATTGTGAATTCCTCAGAGCAAGGAATGACTCCTAATGTATTTGTAGAGCAGTGGGTGTCCTGTAAGTGCTGTTGCAAGAGTATTTATTAGAAGCATTTCTCCTCAGACTGAATGCCCTGAGAGGACACAATTCAACTAGTAATGCACTTCTGTCATCCCAGGAAGGTACCAGAACTCTCCAGTTGTGGGTTTCTTACATAAATGCCACTTTCCCAACAGGGCTCTGCAGCTTTTCCCTGACAAACCAGCACTGGCTTTACAGTGCCCTGAGTGACTGGTGATGGGACAGGAGTGAGAAACTATTTATTTTTTCCCCAGGTTTATTTTCAAGGCACTTACAGGTTTGGGGTACATATTGTAATAGGCGTGAAGCGATGAGTGATTTCAGCAATTAATTTTATTTATTGATATAAAACAATTAGTGATTTCATTTATTAAAGTAAATGGAAAAAAATAAAAAAATTAGTGATCTTTATTAGGGTGATTTTAGCTCTGTGATTCTCAGCTCCAACGCCAGCTCTTTTGGAGGGTAAGCCCAATAGGCAACAGCCCTAGGGCCGGGCGATGTGTGGCCAGTCCCCGCTGACACACACTTGCCCTGAGGTGACAGCCCTGAGGCTGGACGAGGTGACCTGACCCGATCCACACTCGCCCTGAGGTGACAGCCCTGAGGCTGGACGAGGTGACCTGACCCGATCCACACTCGCACTGGCTGAGGGCCAAGGCGCTCCTTTTATCCAGTTCTGGCTGTGTAAGCCACGCCCATCTGAGCATGCTCCGTAGCGTCCAGCTATTGCATCATCCTCCTTGCGAAATTATAGTTAAGTTCTCAACTAGGTCCGACTGAATTAATTAAGAGGGGGGGCATCATGATCTCGGGGTTTTCTCGCTTTTGGAGTGATTATGGAGGTCTCATCTGGTGTTGGAGTCTTTATAGAAGCAGCATATGTCCTCTCCACGCTGTGTTCCCTTTAAGATGATAGTTCAAAGGTGCCGAGTGCTCTTGCTGCTTTTAACACTGTACAGAGGCTGCTGGCATTGTGATTTTCTTGCCGCCTGTAGATCAAGATGAACTAGGGCTGCAGTTAGTATGTGCTCCTGAACGGGACAGAGGGATCTAGGGTGCTGGCAGGAATTTGGATTTTTGGAACTGGAAGCTGGCAACAACTAAGGGTTTGGGGTGTTTTTACTGGTTTCAGGGCTGTGGGTTCCTTTTGGGGGGGGTCTCTGGAGTGTTTTGTCGGTGTTTGTACTGTGTTAAGAAAGAGAAGAAACTTTAAAAATGTGCTGTGTGTTTTGGGGGAGGGGAAGAGGCATGGCACCCGGCCGCATGGTTTTTAGCTGCACTAAGAAAGAAAGGAGTCACTTTACTGTCCCCAAGCATCTTTAAAGAAAGCTTTTTCTTGCAAGGTTTTCGGGCTGCTAAGAAATTCTCGGGGTGTGCTGCTTAGCCTTTGTGGGGGAACAGGGGACCGCGGCTCCTGTCCTAGCTACCCCCTGAGGCTTGCTAAAGAGAAAAAAAAATTTCGGTTGGGAATTGGTTTATTTCGCTGAAAACTGGGGGGTGTGTGTGGAGGCTTTTGGGGACAGGAGAGGATCCCAGCCAGCCAGCGCAGGGGGGGGAAGGGGGAGGGTGTCTGGAGTTGCCAGAAAAAAAAGAGTTTTGGCTTTGGTGCTGCTTTTTCTTTCTTTCTTTTTCTTAAAGAAAGAAAACTTTTAACTTAATAAATTTGCCCAGGCATTCGTCAGGAATTGGACATTGAGAATCAAGGTCCATCCTCGGTTTGGAAAATAAAAGAAGGGTGAACTAGGTCTGGAAAAACCAGTTTCTAACAAAAAGGCCAGTTCTTACATATTAATGAGGAGTGATGGTTCTGTCTCCACACCGACTGCAGGAAAAGATAAGGAACCGGGAATACCAGTTTTTCTGATAGAAGAGGCGCCAGCTACTTACATCTCAAAGGAAAGGATCATTATCAGTTCCTCACAGCCACAGACTGAGTGCATTTTAAAGCTTAACAGTTAAAAACTATTCTAAAGTTTCTATCAAATATAATTCCTACGTTCAGCAAAATACAAAAATAAAAATAAAACAATACTTGAGTTGTTTGATTTTGGCAAATTAAAATCCACCTATCACAATATTTCTATGTTCTTAAGGAGGAACTTGCCAAATTTTAGTGCTATGCTCCTGTCTGATTCTAATTTCCATTAGTAGAGAAGTATAAAATGGTTCTGTACTGCCTCACTTTTACCCAGTGAAATGTATTTGGGTGAGCTGCTCTGACTCTTATCCTGGCACAGTGTAATGTTTCTATCTGCATAATACTGCATGTATGTATTTCAGGAGTCAGATCATCTCACGGGTTTTTCCTTAAAATTCTGGTTCACTGCTTGTAGATGACACTCCGCACCAATACGTTTGAAGGGAATGTTATTAGAGTTGAATCTTTATGGTGATATAAAATGAACATACACTTCAAAAATCATGGTCTGCTCATTTCCTACTCTGGATTAGTTCACAGATTGCTGAATCACCTGGACAAAGTAGTTAACTTCTTTATGCCTCATTTTAACTCATTGTACAGTAGAGATAAATTAGTTGCCTATTTCATAGGGATGTTATAAAGACTAATAAATTATTTAGGCAGCACTTTAAAGTCCTGGCATAAGTAGGTGAGGAGTATTAATGGTGAAAATACTCAGATACACAAATGGCATTTGGCCACTTAACAGCCATTTCTGCCTCTGAAAATGTCTCCCTGGCTGTTGGTGGTGTGATTTGCTGCAGCATTGTGACCTGGGGGAAGCTGCTTAACACTCTGCCAAACGGGAAGACTAATGACAGACCTCAAAGGCATTGCATCTGCAAATGGCTTTGAAATCCTCCCACAAGAGGGGCACTGGCTGTGAGCTTATTCCAGCTGTTGTAAGGCATCGGACAGTTTGGGAGAATGTTTCCACCTGTGCTTCTTGTTGCATGACAAAGACGCAGAATGTTTTCATTCCAATTACCAGACGTATTAATTAACATATCCTTTCTTATACTCCGAAGTTACTTGGCAGAGAACTGGATTTGTGCTGAGGGTGTGATCCACACTTGCCTTAGAAGTGACATTGATTTATTTTTCTCACTTTCTATAATGTCACACCTAGCCTCTGTATGGTAAGAAACAGGGAAGTCAACTATTTGGGTACTATTGTTTCAAGATGTTCAGATAGAAAACCAAGCCAAATGTCTTAAGAGATAGGAGGGGAAAAGCATGTTATTAAATACTCATTTTACAGCTTAGTAGCCACTCAAGTACTGATGGCTATGAGGACAGTTAAATACAAAGACTGACAAACACTGTGAGGTCAGTTGTTCAAAATGCCTTAGAAGATGGCCAGAAGACCAGAAATGAAAACGCTCAGAGTCAGTAGGAAGGGGCCAAATTAGCTGTGGTGTAGCTTAGAGGAGAATTTCCCTCAGCATGGAGTTTTGTTTCCCTGGGCAAAATTAGACTTCGTAAAGGGACCATCAAAGAACTTTGCACATCTCTATCACAGCACTCCACCTGCTAGCTCCACAGTATCCATTATCCAGCTGTGTCACTCGCAGACTATCAATAATGGTGAGGAACTGCTATTTTGGCTTGGTAACAACAGCAACATGCTGCTGCAGTGGTTAAAGCAGGTCCCCTGGAACCTTTGGCTGGGGATAGAGTATGCACCAAGCTTCTGTGGGGTGGCAGGCACGGTGGCAGCAGGAGCATTTTTTTTTGCTTCATGAACTATGGTTCCACTGCAATGACTGAGAAACACTCTGCTAAAGTACGCTGAAGAGGGGAAAACCCTTGCCACACTATTTGAAAAAGGAGTTGTTAGGAAAGTCACTCCCCTGAAAGTTGGGGGAAATGGGCTTTTATTCCTTCAGAAAGAAGGCTATTTAATGGAGCTGCCACTTGAGTGTGAATGGGGTTAACTGCTGGCAAAAGGAAAACAGCACACCTTCTCCTCCAGCTGTTTCTAGTAGTGACTGTACCTATGGGAGGGTTCAGAGAACAAAAACAGTCACATCTCCAGGAATTGCATCCCACGCTTCCATAGCTAATAATTTTCTGGTGAAGCTGGAGCTTGAAAAGGGAACCAGGTGCAGCAGAGATATTTTTCTTTCTACACAGACAAGCATATGCTAAATGAAACCTGGGTCATGGCAGGACCCAGTGTTTAATCAACTAATCACTGAAATTAAGCACTTCTTTTCCTCTGAACTAGTTCAGTATTTTCTTTTCCTAATGTATAAGCATAATTTTACTGCTTTTTTCCCTTATAAATTAGCCTGGAAGTCCTTGTAGACTAACAGTTTCCACAGAGCAGTGTTACTAAGTTTGGTTTCACAGAAAGCCTGCAGAATAATGTTGGCCAATAGAAAACAGAGTCTAAAAACTTGAAGTGAAAATATTTCACTTAGGAATTCAAACAATGAAGCTCGATATTCTGACGTATCTTTATTTGCTTATTTCCTTTAAACTGTGAGACCTAATCAGTATTTCTCCAGATACACTTTAAACCATATAATGCCATATGCAGTTTTATGAACAGTCTGACTATTGGAAAAGAAAGATAAAAAGTTTTTATTTTTCCCTCTTTTTTTTTTGCCTCACTCTCTTCTTCTCCTGACTAATTATATCCAGTCTCTTTCTTCTAAGATTGAAACATTGACATGTATCTTTTTTGTTGTTTAATCCATGGCAAATGTAAATAGTTCATTATAATAATATAAAATTAAGTTCAATATTTCTGTGAAATTGCTGCTGTACCAAAATGGTCAGCAGTTACACTGGATCAATTCTGAAAAGGTAAATGATTGCCAAGTTCAAATAGCTGTAATGTTTCAACTTATAATTATACAACATCATTAGAGACATAGTTATGTAATTTTATTAGATATTGAATCCTCGTGGCCATTCTGGGGTTTTGCCCAGCCTGCCTTCAGGAAAACTCTGAATATTTGTGCATTGCTTATTTCAGAAATGTGGCATTCTGATTCAACAGCAAAGAGCTGGCAATAGGTGTATTGGCTCCCCTGGTCTGAATGCATCACTGCAGAGGAGTAGTTAGAAGCAGGTAATTTGGGGTGATCAGTAGATGCAGGTCACAGAAGTGCATTTATGAAGGGCTCTTGATGCAGAAGGCAGTAGCACAAGCAATCTGGCCTGTGAAAGCACCTTGGACAGCATCCAGACTAACTACAGACAAGCTGAGGAACCTTGCATTAGATATCGGGGTGTGTTATATTGGCTGCAGCAAATGGGGGCTTGCAGAAAATGCTGCTTCAAGCATGTACTGCTGCCTCTTCAAACCCATTTGCAAATGCTTCCCTGGATGCAGCAGTTGCTTTATGTAAATATATATAGTGATAAGAAATAATATATCCTGTGAAACAATTCCTCGGGAAAAAATGCTGGGGAATTTCTCCCAGAGGAAGTCGTACTGAATGCAAAGGCTGTGCTAAATTACCAGTTTCAGAACACATTAGAAAACTAAAATGGTGTTCTCTTCTGCTGCGTGAGAAAGGACAGCAGTGCTGCAAAGGTGTCTGAGAACGTGTGGGACTGGGGGGAGCAGGGCTGGCCTGGAATTACCAAGGTGTCAGGATGGATATTTGCAGAATGGTGACATCTGCTCCTTCCAGAAACAGCTGGAAAAGCCCCTGGATCCCCACTGTGACAGCCAGTGGCTGTGGTGCAGTTTTCAGGGGACGTGGAATTACTAATTTTCTAAGGTGCTCTGAATTGACAGAGTGGAGTGCTAAAAATATCCATAAGATAATTATAGATAATTGTGTTTGGGACTTTAAACAAAACTATTAATAACCAGAAGGCTGTGCTAGCTTGTTTTCTCTGTGACCAGCTATTAAACATGTTATGGTCTTTCAAGGCTGCAAAAATCCCTGTGCAATCCCTCTCTGCACCATACCCACCCACATACTGGATGTTTTTCCATCATCTTGAAGTGAGTTTCGTATCTTGTGCCCTTTGTATCCACTACTTAGCCCAAACACCCTCAGCACCCTGCCCGACATGTGGCACAGCCCGGCTAGGCAAGAGGGAAGGCTGAACAACTGGACAATTCCTTCTCCCATAGAGAGCTGTGAATTGTTTTCTGATCGATGAATCTATCACTCCATGTTTCTGCTGCAAGATGCTGCACTTCAAATGGACAGATTTGTTACCACTGTGTGTCTTGCACCCTTTGCCAGCAAACTTTCTTCCCTTCTCTGCCTTCTCTGATCCTTCCCAAGAGGAGGAGCAAGTGTCTGCAGCCATAATTGGATGTGGTTGTCCCTTCCTGGTCTGTAGCTGCTGTTCCAGGCAAGCCAGCTGCTCTGGTGGCATTCCCTGGATGTGTGGAGTAGATTGGGAACTAAGGGCACATCTCAGAAATGACAACATGAAGCAAAATTCAGCCCCTGTCCCCTTTACAGTGTGTGGTGAGTAAGGAGATGAAGGAAAATATTTTGATCTCTGTAGTCAGTGTTGCCTTGTGCTGTTACTGGTCACTGAACTTACATAGAAGACAAACAGGGACTCAAAATGCCTGCGAGGTACAAGTGATGTTTTCCTGCCAACAAGCTGCTACATTACATGTTATCTCTATTTTAGTAATTTTGTTAGAACATTCTTGAGTTTTATGTGTGTATGTGGACTGGAAATTGGAGAAGCATATACAGGACCTAAGGTATTAATTAGAATTGTTATTCTTCTGAACAATAAAAGGCACTCCCTTTTATTCTTGCAGATCTAAAATCCACGCTCAAGGGTAACAGCTTTAAAAAAAAAATCAGCTCTTTACAAAAGTCTACTTAGCAATAATGAACATATTGATAGTCTGTGGACAAAAAAGAAATTATATTCCTTACTACTCTTCCAGTTAAAAGCAGTTGTTATGGCAACTATTGCAGTACCTTTGTTGGTATTTCTACTGTACTGTTTGGAAGAGGCAAAATTCTCTTCTGTCAGCTGCATGTGACTGACAGAGCAGGAAACAGAGCTGCCCTCTTGCCAAGGAGCAAGGTGGGGTTCTGGTAATGTGTTTTAAGTTAACCTCAGTCTCCCCTGGGGGTCGGGGAAGCAGGGGCTGCCCATAAATGCAGACAGATTGCACAGACAGACAGATGATCAGGATGCTCTTCCCAAAGCTCTGGGTACCCAGAAGGCCTGGCTGCAAGTACAGCCAGCTGCTCTCACATGTCAGTCTTGGTAGCCAAATCTCCCTGTGCTGCTCCCAGGAGTGTGATGTGTGTCACTGATTGAGTGTCTAGGGATCCTGTCCAAATACCTGACATGACTCAGACAGAAACTGCTTCCTGTGTGCTTAATGGGTAATGTAGGAATTCTCTGCAGCAAAGTGTCTCCCTCCGTGGGCAGTCCCCCAAGTGCAATACTTTCCAGTTGTGCAACTAGGTTTGGATGGAGGTTACCTGCAAACATGTGGGGGTTGTTTGGATTCAAGCCAAACTTAGACAAACTTTTTTGTCTTTTTTTTTTTTTTTCATTTCAGATGGTTGTTTTATGGTTTTCAGCTTTTTTTCTTTTACTAGTTTTGCAGTGGTTATTACTCTAACAGTAGAGCACCTGGAAAGGTCAGAAAGATGTTGTTGTTTCACAGACAACTCGTGGAATGTATCACAGCACAGGGGTTTCTGCTCAGTTTTTAAAGCAAGGGTGATACAGGTGCTATTTCTGAATTAAACACTGGACACCTGTGAGGTGCAATGTAGAAGAACATCTAGAGTCAGGGTCTGCATTGTGAAGAGTTTCTAAGTTTAGCATCAGGAGTTCAGCACCTGGTGAATGGAGGAAGGATGGAAGATGCCTAAGTTGCAAAAGATCAGCAGCTTTATGAATATCAGCACATGCCATGAAATCAATTAGCTTCGGGGCATTCTAAGCTGTCTGATGCACCTTTTCTTCCTCTCTCATACTGTTTTTCTGCACCTTCATTCCAGTTGGATGACTGCTTCTCTGCTAGGGTAAATAATAAGTCATCACTGTCTACAGTTGTGCTTTGCACCTTCAGCCATGAGCTCCAAGGGACACTCGTGGCAGCAAGAGGCTGTTCTGGTTTGCTTTCTGAGTTCCAAGTCTTACATTCTGTCTTTACTTATTCAAGAAGTTCTAGACCACTTTGAAGAGACATCCATCATGTTAGTACCACTTACATGAAGATAGAACATTGATTGTGTGTTTTATGAGAATTGAATTTTTGTGTACTAATCAAAGATCAAAGAATTTGAGAGTGGTCTCTGATTATCTACATGACTTTAGGAGCCAAATGCAAAGTTTCTCACAAATTGGCACTCATGAAATCTATTTTCTTGAATGTTGTAGAAAGCAAAAGTGAGCTCTGAAGTGCAAGCAAACCTCCTTGTTCATTCCATGGTAGCAACGTCTCTTGAATGAGAAGGTGAGAAGCTCCATCCAGTTATACAGAACTCAAAAATTCTGTAGTGACAAAGCCAGAGAACTTAGAACATTGACTCATGCACACAATGGCTTCTCAGGCACAGCAGGGGAGAAAGGAAACAGCATTCTGAGCTGTAAGGTTTGGCTTTGAGTAGGCTGTAATTTTGAACAGACTTTAATCTTCTTGTTCTTCAGTGTTTTAATAAAAATAACTCTTAAGCACAAAGTGATGCTCTTTTAGCCTAAGAGGTGGGGCACAATTTAATTAATTAAGGCTGACATGCTTCTACTTTGATCTGAAATGACCAATTAATGAAGAAAATTGGAGAGCAAACTGTACAGCATTATGTAATCACTTAAGGAGGAAACTGTCTTGGTATCCCAGAATTCCTAGTAGTTGCAGCATGGAGCAATCCGAGCCTGTCCTATTCCCTCTTCCTGCAGTGAAAGCTGTGCCTGGGTACAGCCAGAATTGCTACAGATGACACTCCAGCAGCTTCCTTCCAGCAGTCTCACTATCAGAAGGGCAGATGAGCAGCCACTGCTTTAAGAGACTGTTGAACTCTCACCCAGCTGATCATTTTGAAAACCTTCAGTAGTACATACATACCAGGGTGTGCACGGAGGGGAAGAGTGAAGGGTGACTTCTCAGCAAAATCTGCTGGAAAACTCAATTTTCCTGTACCTCTGGCTCATGTAGTAATCTTTCCTTAACAGTGCCAGGCATTATATTGAGGTAAAAGAATCAGGTGTATCAATGGGCCAAAATTCAATTAATAATCAAGAGTCAGGTTTTAATAACCATGTTTCTCCTGGAAAGTATGTCACTCTGCAAGTGGTCCCACAGAAATGGATATACAAAAGAAGATGATGGCTCTCGAGCTAATTTGGTTGTCAGCCAATATTCCTCTTTCATGGAAGGGCATCATTTTCCATAAAATAAATGATAGCTTCTGAAGGCAACATAAAGCCTAAGGGACTAGACAGACTTCTGATACTACACCAGTAAAACTTGTCCGAGTTTAGATATGATACACAACGTTCTTTTCAGATCTTTTCAGCTGATGATTCAATCTCTCCCAGGAAATTTCAGTCAAGGATTTAACATCTTTTAAGAAGAAGAATTATTTAAACTGGCCCTCCTTGAGAGCAGTTATTGATTGTAAGACCAATAGATCAAGTCATGCTATGGAATAACAAAGTGATTTAAATATGAGCTGGTTTAAGTCTGAAGTGACATTTTGAGTATTTTTCTCTCTCTGCTATCAAAATTTGGAGTAAGAGAGGCTTTTTCTTTGATTGCTGAGTACACAGAAATCTAACATTGAGATGCCTGGGCACAATATACACAAGTTGGAAAAATTGATATGGCATGTGTAGCATTCAGCTGCAGGCAGAAGGATTAGGTATCGAATACACAGTCAGCCAATGTGGCTGCAAAGTAATTCAGTTGAAGTTTGGACTCTGCTTTTTAAGAAGGGGAATGTAAGGCAGATTAGAAAAGTGATACCTGCTGTTGAGACTGGCTTTGTGATTTAGTGGTGGTTTTGTTTTATTTCTGGTGTGATATGTACCAGGCAGGCTGTGCTCAAGAGCAAAGATGTGAGAAACAATAAAAATCAAGTTTATTCACTTCTACAGCATGGTGATGATCCTTCTTCGTGTCTCAGAATAACAAGCTCTCTAAATGCATGCCAAATTTGATTAGACATGTCCAGCATAAATACTTAAAGCACAAGACCTGTTTTGGAAAGTTCCTGTCTGTAGGATAACTTTTAATTCTTGTCTTTGCAGTGCTTGTGTTGTACTTTTTGTACTGTTTAGAAAGGTGTTCTCAGCATCCAGTTGGGCTGGCAAGATCCAATTTGAGTGGGTTTACAGTGCACATGTGAGCTCTGACCATCACTTGCAGTCGTGAATAAAGCAGGGGTTCTTCCTGGAATTTAGCAGGAGCCTTGCTTGGGACATTCTCTGGGGATCCAGGCCAATTTCCCCCAATATGGAATTGATGCTGTTGCTCAAAGTCAATGTGNCTGGGCTGGCAAGATCCAGTTTGAGTGGGTTTACAGTGCACGTGTGAGCTCTGACCACCACTTGCAGGCGTGAATAAAGCAGGGGTTCTTGCTGGAATTTATGCTGTTGCTCAAAGTCAATGTGTGTGTGTGCCAACTTCCACTAGGTGAGGATTCACGCCAGTTCCCATCAGGTGTGGGCACAGCAGCACAGGCATTTCAGTATGGCCATGCTAATGTTTGGCTCTGGATTTGAGTAAGAGCTGCTCAGGGATCCTCAGACTGGGGGAAGGGGCAGCATGTCAATCTGGCATTTGTCACTGATTACTCAAGATGATCTGTAGACATGTCTGGGACATAATTTTAGTATCTCCTCTTGGAACTTGGAACTCAAGAAATAAAATAGGTACTTTTTGCTAAGTAGCTGAACAAAGCCTAGAATATAGACCATTATAAAATAATGGTAAATAAAAAAATATGATGAACAGAAAACCCTTATTAACAGAAGCTAAAGTAAGAATGTAGCCTTTGGTGGACTATTTTGAATTCTCTGACCTAGCTGAGAAGTGGCAAACCTCCACAGCCAGGTTGCTCTGTGCTGTGCTTGAAGTTTGGGGAGTAGATTCACTCTGCTACAGATTTACAGGTCGTTGTCTTTGGCCAAGGAGATGAACTTTTGTGGCCCAGAAGCCCATGCATGAATTGCTCTTGGATTTAGCTGGACAATGTGACTCCCCTTTTGTGGATAAGGAGTGAACAAGGGATTGCTGGATGGCTGTGGATTACGGTTATTGCATGCTCAATTTTAGAAGAGGTACAGTATTGTAGGTTTCTAGGAGTAAGAACGAGTTACTGTTTGAAGTTTTGTGTGCTATAGTTTATAAAAAAAACCCAAAACCATACCACCTATACAGACTACTTACCAAGGATGTCATCAGAGTTTAAAGGATGGACTTAACCTTTCAATACTTTCCTTCAGATCTGAGCAGTCCTCCCTTTCTAAGCTGTGGTTCAGTTCCCTTAGAATATTCAGTTTCTTTCCTTTTAAAAGCTTAGTGAAAATTATGTTTGCCTCTGGCAACTAATATATATATTTGTTGTTTTAATATTGTAAGGTGAAAACGTATTCTTGTAACTGGAAAATTCATGTATGCACCTCACATGAGGCTGCTTCACTGGAAATAATACATTGTGATGAAAAGCATATTTCTGTGGTATTAAAAGAAGTTTCCAGGTGGTTTGTCATACAGATCCCCCACTGAGACTATGTATAACAAGACTGAATTCAGGTGAAATAGTCACTTCCACCTGACAACACAGAGCTAATGTTAGTAAACAAAAATACATTGCTTTGCTGTTTTAGCATGTAGCTGTGAATGACAGTCCTGAGAATCGTGTTCTGCACTTGGAAGGAGTTTTAAAGCCAGGTGTGTAGCAGGGGGGAAATTTAAGAAATACTACTGCAAATCAGTGGTGAAGACACTGTTAGATAAAGGCCATACTAATTGCCTCCCAAGCCTCTGTATTAGCACAGCTATTCCGTACTCTGGTTTTGAGAAGTTATTGTGGAAAACTCTAAAGGTTTACTTGAATAAATGCTGAGACAGGGTGGTGGTGTGTTCTGCCTTTTTGCCAGTGTTAAAAGCAGACGTAGTGCTGAAGGTGTTCTGGGTAGCACAGTGATCTATATAACTGTGATACAAACAGTCCATTTTGGTGTCGTGTCTGCATGTCTGTAAGACTGTGGTTGGATGGAGTGCACCTTAATATGAGTTTTCTCATTGTTGTTGGCCAGCAAACAGTTTGTGTGTACATGCACACTTATGTTTCACATAGAAATTGATATATATTTGGTGGTGGAGAGGTAAATGTACACACAAATATGCATCATTTAGGTCTGTAAGCAAAACTGTGGCACGTTCTATTGATGCATGACATTGAAATGTCAGTGTTTCCCTTTCTTTGTATCTCCAGCTGAGCACTCAGTGCTATCCAGTATAGAATGACCTCTGACAGCTACTTGTTTAATCATCACTTTTGCAACTGGCTCTTAATCAACTGATATAAAAAGGCTCAGTGATGGGTGTTGACTGATTAGCTGCTTTTTAGAAAAGATGCAGAATGCAGTACAACTAAAGCCTGATGTTGGAAGATTAAATTTTGGTCTTTCAGAAAGATGAAACAAAGAAAAAGCCACCTCTTCTACAGCAAAAGAGTACAATGCCTAAGCCCTGCTCTGCACAGTCCAGGCAGGTCCTGAATTCTCCTGTCAGAGTTCTAGCTGGGAATAAACAGGTAGGGTCTTGGTACTTTTGTTGAGTTGCCAGGTTCTCCTTATAAGCTAGTAGATACAGCATGGTTACTTGCCAAGAAAATCTGATCAAAATATACTGGGAGTCATTCTCAGGCAGTAGGAGGGAAAAGGGATCTTTCTGGTCATCATCTCTGGCCATAATCAGCTAAGGAGCTGTATTACTTCTGGAAAGGTGTTCTTTTTTTGCCCTTAAGTGCTAGCTTTCCCTCTTTGAAAAAAATAGTAACAAAAAAGACAAACAACTATTGTTAAGGAATATTTGCAGATGTTTTTGATCCTTTGAGGCACATGACGAATCATTTTTCCAGAAAGTGAATTGAGTTTTATTTTTCACTTTGTGTTGTAAGATTGTCTAGTGGAATGTGACCATGCCCTTCAGTTCTGCTTGTGCAGTTGTTTTTCTCTCTGAGGCGTGTCAAAGAAAGTCTGTTTAGAGACTTTAGGTCTCAGTGTGCAGTAATGGTGATGATGATGCACACTCATAATTTCCACTGTACCAGTTTAGTGGGCTTACCCTCAGATTTAAACCCCCTTCCTTTGGTCTACAAGTTATCACATAAAAGTGTTTGCTCCATGATACAAAACAGAGAGGAAAGCATGTTATAATGCATTTATTTTACATTTAGCTGAATTGCTGTAGTAAAAAGTAACGTGTCAAGACCAGATTTATGGGTTTTTCCACCCACCAGATGTTTATTTTGTTAATTTCCCTGGAATTACCAGAACTGCAGAATGATCAAATTCAAACCTGCAGTTACCACTGAGGGATTCCCTGGAACGTTGTTGAAGCAAAGTGTTCCTCAGTGAGGCCCCCTGGGGATCGAGGGGAGCAGCATCCTTGGAGCTGGTGTTCAGCAGGGACATACAGATGGCTGGGGAGCACGGAACATGAGTGTGGGTTCAAACAAGGAGCAGTGGGTTCAAACTGCAAGAGGGGAAGTTCAGGTTAGATTTATGGAAGAGTTTCCTTACTGTGAGGGTGGGGAGGCCCTGGCACAGCCTGTCCAGAGAAGTTGTGGATGCCTCACCCCTGGCAGTGTTCAAGGCCAGGATGGAGGAGGCTTGAGAAACCTGGTCTGGTGGAAGGGGGTTGGAACTAGATGATCTTTAAGGTCCCTTCCAACCCAACCCGTTCTATGAGTCAATGTTTTGGTGAGGTGATGTGGCTCACTTAAGTGGCATGGGGTAACAGTTGTAATTTTTTCCACTTAGCAGTGAACATCAGCAAGCTGCTGCAATGTGACCAGGAATAACCACAATCTTCTCGGGGCTAGACACAGGATATTCATTTTGGTTATGAAATACAGCAGTTCAGAGCTCAGCACCTTTTGTCAAGTCTTTGCCAGGTGCCTCCCTCTAGTGCTCATAGATAAAATCATCCACAAACCAGAAAGTGAGGGCTCAGTGCAGTAGGCCTGTAGGACTCAAGAGGAGATGTTTTGTCTACTGTGCTACCTGTTTTTTTTTCCTTTTGGCTTCATTTCCATGCACTGAAGCCTTGGTATCTCTGCTGAAAGGAAGCTTAGTTTCTCTCATGCTATACTGTATGTGTTCTGCACTTCTCTGACTGAACATGTAGCTTCCTCCTCATTCATCTGGAATGACTGTGAGAAATAAAATAAGTCAAATTGGCCAGTGGTGGAATTTGGAACAGCTCAGAATAGCTCTGCATCCTGTGGACAGAGCCCTCTCCCAGGAGAAGGAGGTAGGCATGCAAGAAGGTTGGCTTGCTCGTGTAGCCATCTCTTCTTTTCTCTATAGAGTGGAGTTAAAGTTGCTTTACCTTGTCTTGCTGTAGTGCCCTGATATACAGATTATTGATGCTTTTTTAGGGTTCTAATTTTAATGGGAGGTTTTTCACTCCAAATTTGTTCAAAGTGCAGGTGTCCAGTCCATCTCCACGGGCTGGGACTGTTCAGTTGTTGGCTCAGTGCTTTCTTCTCTGAGAAGCAGATGTATGGTAACTATACATAGCAGAAGCTTGAACACCTAAAATTAACGTGCCACAGGGCTCATTAAACAGTCACAAGAAACAATGCTGCTCATTCTGAACAGGAAGCCAGTCTGTAAAAGACAGTTTGGCACATAACCAGCTCCAAAAGAGGTTAGGACTGTTACTTAAGGTAACACACAACAGAATAAAACGAGCAAATAGGGTAATAAAAGAGAAGGGATTTACATACAGATAAAAGCAGCTGGAAATAGACACCAGTAATCCCAGTGTTCTGGTTTATCTGATCAAAAAGGTTTCTTTTTCTCCTCACCCCAGTCTTAGCTGAGATTAAGTGATATGGCATTGCATTCATACCTCCTTCAAGGCAGGGAGAAAGGCAGAGTGAATTCATACCTCTTGCTCTTGGATGGAGCCATTTTTATCCAAGTCTGTGGTAGCCAGGGAACAAAAAACAGTTGTAAGAATGATGAAGAATTGGAAAGAAGGTGCAATCATTGAAATGGAGGCCAACCCACTGAGAAATGTCAGAGTTTATTTTCTCTTTTTCTTCTAGTATCTGCTGCTTTTCTAGTGTAGCTTTCCTCTGTTCTTTTTCATGAATTCTCTTCCCTGTGTCACTTGTGCCCTGGGGTTCTCTCTGGGGTTCTATTTAGCAATGCAGGAGAGGCAATGTACGTGGCTGCATATTGCACACCTCCTCACACCATACCTCCCTCCCCACATTGGCACTCTAGTAGCTGCAGTGCCTGGACAGAGCTCCTGAGAGAGAGAAGGGAGAAAATCCCCCCTTCCTGGAGCTACCAGTGCGCAGGTAGGAGGACTTTTTATCACAAGCCTGGAGAATGACATTACTCTGCAATAACTTGTCAAGATCAGGCTTGGGTTAATGAAAACAACGAAACCAGCACTTAACTTCCATATGGATTTCCATGGAGACAGCTAGACAGCTAAATAGTGTTTGGACTTTTTTATTCAATAAAAGTTTGAGTTATAAATATTCTCCATTTGTTTCCTATTTACAGTTGTAAAATATTTTAGGGTAGCCTACCCGTCACCTGTCATTCAACGTCTCTATAAATGCCGTGAAAACATCATTGTGAAATAAAAACATCTTATTTTCAACCCACAAACCCCATTCCCACACACTCACAAAATAAAATCAAAGAGACCAAAAAGAGGAGAGAAGGAAGTGGGGGATGTGGAGCGAGAGGGATACAGTACAGCAGGCGGCAATGCAGGGTTTGCTACACGGTAGCAAAAGAAATGGGTACAAAATCGAGTCTGCTATGATGGCAAGCTCCTCAGGACATTTGTTATAGACCAGTGCTGTCCAGTGCACTTCTGAAGGACGAGCTGGAATCCAAACTCATTGTCATTGTTTTCCTGCAGTTCCAAGCAGCGCTTGGATTTTCGGTTCTGGATAGGACCTCCCTTCAAGGACAGGGAAAAAGAAAGAGAAATGTTTGGTTAAACATTGTGAACTTGTTGCACTGCTACTCTGTGGTAATATAAGTTATAGAACATCCCAGTGCCCACCTACAAAAGCCCACTGCTCCTGTGAAAAATGTTTCAGTTAGAGACAAGTAAGCACTAGGCTGGATTTGGAATGAAGGTTCCTTTGTCACAGGCTGGTTTAATCTCTGATGCAGTTTGGAATGGCCTCAATTGCCTGGTTTCCATCTCAGCAAATGGGATTTCTGGAACTGAGCTGTGTTTCTTGCCATGCATTTTAACCATGAGCCAAAGCTTTCCTGTTCCCTTCAGTTCCCTAACTTTGTGGCTCTGCTGCACCTCTGAACACCAAAGAAAGGCAAATGAGGACAAGTGTCTTGGCAAGGGGTGTCCTACACAAAAGACAAAATGGAAAAAAATGTTTATTCTTTGAATATCGAAGTGTCTTGTATAAGCTTATATCGCTAATCCTCAGTATTGAGTCTGTTCAATTCTCAGCTTAATACTGCCATATTAAAGCCCTGCCTTCACTGCTGAGTTGCATCAAGTCTTAAATCACTGGGGCTAACAGCTGTTAACTATAGATCTCAATTACAACTAAATTGTCATGCAGCTGACATAAATTATATTTTTGCCCCCTTTAAAACTGTTTTTAGTTGGTTCTTTCATCCTCTCTTCTGTCTAATAAAGGTAATAGATAATCTGGGAAGTTTCGTTCAAGATACACAGAGTGGAGTAATTGCACAGAAGTCTGACAGTGGCTTTCCCTAGAGTGCCTTGGACCTGTGTAGCAGAGAATTACTGGCTTAAACTGCAAATCAAAGAATGAGGTGTAAGTCAGTACAGATTAGTGCATTTGAAAAGTGAACGTGGAAAGAGCAGCTGCATTTAAATTACTTATTTGTACAATGGGGGGGAAAAATAGTTGCTATAAAAAACCCCAACCATGTACAAAAACCCCACCATTTCATAGTTTTGTTCAAGTCTGTGTCAAACCTTGCAGTAGAAAGCCATAACTGGGAAAGGTTTCTGTTATAATCACAAGTATGTTGGCATAAATATACTGGCTGTGTGTTCCTCAGACTAGGGCAGCTCGTGCCATTCAGGTTCTGCTTCGCTCAGAAAGGTGACTGGGGGGGCTCCTCCTGTTCTGCCAGCAAGGCTTAGTAACTGCTTTCTCTAACGGGTGACTTTGAAAATAACTTTTTAGGCCTGGCTAATACAATAGAGAATTAGGTTTGACTGTAGCTTTGGCTAAGTGAGACAATTTCTAGAATAATCCACAAAACTTCAAAACATGAGACTCCTGTAAATCCTCATGGTAGGCCTGTGTGCAGTGTTGATACAATCTGCACTGATTAATTTCCTAGACAGACAGGGATACAGAGGTATTTTAATATACCTCCATAACGAAATGCTGAGTGAACTGTATTTCCCCACTGCTGTATCACTGTTATTGACATTCATATTCATAACACTAGTTAAATTTGGGTGTCTGGTGGGAGCAGAAACTCTGAGCTATCCAAAAGCAATAAAACTTGCAAGACATGCAAGAAATGTGAAGAAACTGGGATGAAAAATTAGTCAAAGCATTATTATGTGATATTTATTCACTTACCCTAGACATGTACCCTCCACCCTCTTCCTCAGCTCCCCAACACCCCTAGTTATTCTGGCCTTATAAAGCTCACTTTAGTGAGATGATTTTTTTTCCCAAATTTATTTAAGGAGCTCTGAACTAGGTTCTTCACGCATAGAACTCTGAGGTAATAGATATTTTCTCATGGCGAGAATAAACAGTTGTTCTGTTTTCTTCTAGCCAAACATAGTGTTTCAGTCCTTAATGAAAGCTGTTGAGTATGTTTTTTTCACTGCCCAGGCTCAGTGTTGCACAGCACTCAGGGTCAGCTCCCTGGGATTAAACTGGAAATTGGAAATTAAGTTTACAAGAGTTTCTGCCTAAACCCAAACCCAAGATTAACTTCTTTAGGTTTTCAGCTGATGCTGGAGGTGCTTGTGTTGCTGTCAGTTACATTAGCTCATTCTGAATCTTTCATTTATTGGTTGCCCTCATCCCAGTTTCAGTGCTGACACCCTCAGCTCAGATCTTGCACCAAGGAAGCTGGAGAAAGGTCCTGCATTGTCTTGTTATAAAGCTAACCTGTTATGGGCCACTAGTTCAGGTCTATTACTTGCCTGGCTTTTGAACTTGGGATATGAATCTGGGTATGGTACTTTTAGACTGTGCCTGTCATTTCTAACTTACTGGTGTTAAGGGGAGGAGCAGAATTAATTCTCTCCATTCCTTGTAAAGCATGACAGCTTTATACATGTAAAGCTACAACTGTTCTCACCCCAGCTCTGTGAAAAGAACTGCATGGTGTCCACCTTGACAACAGCTTTTATGCTTACAAAGAGGATGCTCAGGTTTAGCTTCAGCAGCTGGGCTGGGGCAAACACATCATGTTGTGAATCCCATTCTGTGGTGCCTGCTTTTCCTCCCCCAGGGCTGTGTGTGGGGCCTAGGTCACTTAGAACTCTGTTAGGTACAGGAGGCTGCAGCACTAAGCTATAAATGTTGCCAAGCTGAGCGAGAATTTTTCTGCCTAATTCCCATTTGTTTCAGTGGTCAAGGGTTTCTCTCACCTGAATGGGCCCAAATGCTTTGAGGATTTGGGAGGATGCCACAGTAGAGACCAAATTTTTTTCTTTATTCTAAAACTTGTAGAGCAGACCTACGTGTTACACTAAATATATTCATGTGAAACACTTTAATACAGGCAGCTACATAAACAAAGTGTAAACCACTCCTAAGGAAAACCAACACAAGCAAGCAACCAAAAAAACCACACAAAAAGCTCCCCTCACACCTCTTCCCTTTTCCTGATGTGTCCTCGTGTGAAATCTGTCTTCTATTTAAACAGAGACTAGAGACTCAGGAGATAAAAAGCCAAAGCAGCTCTTTTTGATGTGCTGGAAAGCACTCTGCAGTGGCTACTGAAAATCACCCTGCTGAGTACCTCGGAGCTCTGCATGGAATATAAGAGAGACACCATAGTTAAGTGGCAGCTAATATGTGGGAACTGAGTGTGTAGATGCTTTTAGCAGGATGTGGTTTTTTCCCACAAAAGACAAACGTGAAGGCTCAGACCCTGTTAGGAATAGGACAACTTAGCTCCTAAGAGATGTGAGGCCTGTGCAGAACCATGGCTTCATCTCTTGGAGAGGATGCAGTCTCCACAGCTTTGCTTCCTTTCAGTAGGCAGAAAAATGAAGCAATTGCTCTGAAATACACAGAGGGAAGTTTGTATAGTACTTAAAATTTCCTCCTGTTAGTCTACTTAACTGTGTTCAGTCCTCCTCATGTGCCTAATGCAAGCCTGGGACCATGGTATTGTATTCTGTTACCTCTGCATTGGTGGCAGTGCACCTTAATACACATTGCAAGGCATGAATTAGTGAGCTGTGCAGGGATTAAAGCCCATGAACTGAATAATTCTGAAAGCAGAAGGCAGGCAGGACTGATGCCCCCAAAGCTAACACTACTTTTGCTCCTCTGACTGGCTTGGCCTCCAAATAACAGTATTCCCAAACAGCCCCTGCAGTCTGTCAGCATCTTTAGCATTTGGAACCCTAAAGCCAAATGCATGCAAAGGTATCCTTTGATTTATTTATTTATTTTTAAGAATAATCATTTAGGAAAACTTGCATTAAACTCTCATAGTCATGTTTACCACATGCTTGGCAAAATGGTTTATTGTACTACCACACTTCAGGCCAAGTGAAAGGTGAAGTGCCTAACTGGTTTGCTTTACCCATTCTAGGCAAGACCTTACGAATTTAAAGGCAAAAAAATTGATAGCCTAGGGTAATGCCTTCAATTGTGAGACTAAAATATAATTCTGTGGGCTGAAACCAGGTCAAGAGCAATCCTGCCCAGCTGAACAGAATTAGGATTAAGATTATTGATGACGAGAGGCAGCTCAATGGCAGTTGAAGTTTCAAGAGGATAAATGAATATCTAGGTCAACTACTTTCTGAAAAACAGACCAAACTTGCCAGCACTAAGAAGTTTGGCTGAAAATGTGCTTCAATTTGTTTTGCAAAACCCATCAGTTTCTGAGAGAAGCACAAATGCTCTCAACTCCTGCTGGTGGCCTCAGAAAACTGATGGAGTGCTTCATAAGCATCCTCTTACTGTTAACACTATCACAGATCACACACCCTGTTACACAGAGTAGAAAGCAACACTTGTGACTTCCTTTAGAGTTACAGGACTTTCTGCACATCTGCTGTATGTATGGGCTTTCCTTTCCTTTCACTGTAATTTATTCACTAATAAGTGTTTGAGGACACCTTTTGATGTGCCTGCAAACCCTTGCAGTGCCAGGATTGCCCAACATGCCCGGTAAGCAGTCCCATGGGACTCTGTCATATGGGAAAACCAACTTGCTTTTAGCAAGAGCAGCATGTTGCAAGTATATGCTTACATATTCTAGGTTGGAGCTAATAAGCTGTGCAAAATAATTTGACAGTCTTTGCTAACTGTTCTATGGTTTTGGTTTCTTGGGGGTTGGTGAACACAGTTACCAAAACTCCCCCTTCCTGCATTTGTTCTGGGGGTAAAGTGGGATGGAATATTGGTCTGTGCAGAACCTGTTTTAGCTGAAAGCTGTCAGAGAGTTTCTCTAGTATCTAGGCCACCTCCTGTCTAGAGGGCTACACATGGGACAGAGCATTGGTACAGCTTTCTTTGTAGATACCAGAGACAAATACAATTATTTTGTAAAGAAACATGTGCAGTGTGTACACACCATGTAACCTGGAGCTCCTGCCCCCTGTCCTATTGCTGCTGCACACCTGGGGTTTCATGCCATGTTACACTCCTCAGGTAAACTCCTTTCAAAAAAACTCCATGTTCTGACTTCATGAAAAAAGATGCATTAAGAAATTTCTGTAAACATATACCAAGCCCAAAAGATCTGAACAACTTATGGGTTTACTTGAAAAAAACTTTACTGTATGGTTACTTATCCTTTGTGCTGAATGACAGGCCTTTTAATCAGGGGACATTTACTGGCTGCCGTGTAAAATGTTGGTTTACTTCTGGCTGTATTTAATGGAAATTTCCCATTATATTTACTCTCTGATTTTCTTCAGTAAGAATTCTCTTCAGCAAGAACCAGGTAGTTTTCTTTTCTCTGTTACTCTGAAGGTAGATTGCCATGGTTGTGTTTTGATATATGAACTAAAAAGCACTTGGCAGGAAAATAACAGAGATGCTACTTCATGCAGTTTAGGTGTTCTACAGGAAGGATTCGAGTGTGGCTATGGGGCACCATTAAAGCAGAATAAATAGTTCTCAAAATCTACCTGCCTTGGCCAATTTAATCACTGTTTGCTCTTGGCACATCTGCTAGATGTGACCTGTGACATTCCAGTTGTTCAGGCAGGTGTGATGGGGGCTGTGAGCTGCCAGCTGTTGTACTGGGATTCCACATTTCCCAGAAAAAGCAACACAGGAAGGGAAAACAGCAAATTGGGGTTGTTGCTTTAGACTGAACCACGGCTTCATAAGCCGGTAAAAGCTCTTGGGCATGAAACTTTGAGACAGGGTTCAATCACTTGTAAAACTGAGGGATGTCAAGTGAATGCATTGCTGGAAATCAGACTGATAGCTGGTTTTGAGTTGCTCTGAAGTCTGTGCTTTCCTTACAGAGTTTAAACCTATTTTCTGCTCATCACACTAAAGCTCGTGTTATTCTACCTTAAGAGAGGGAAAAAAAGAGCTTTTACCAGCTTGCCTAACCATGGATATTTCAGAAAAAGGTCTTGCAAGGTTAATGAGTGCATCCAGTCTCATATCACATATACTATATAGATCATTGCATTCACTAGTCTATTAATTTTCTATTTGGACCTCAATCAGTGACCTCAAATATTTACATGTTCACTCTGCCTTTGAGGCAGGAAGTCTAATCTTCTCTGTTGCTTTGATACATTTGAATCGAAGAATTAGGGTGAGGTGTAGGAGACACAGATAATCTCCACTCCAAAGAGAACATTTGATCTTCCCACACATTTCCACAGACTACTAAGGAAAATTTTAAATTTTCAGTAACTGCTAGTACACCAAGTTTAAGTCTAAAAAAATTACTTGAATTTTCCAAGTCAGTTTTTCCTCTGTGTGATCACTTCTGTATGGATGTTGATGCAGTGAAGAAGTATTCCTAGGAAAAAGGGAAGAATTTATCCCATACAGTAATTCACATATCTTCAGTACTGCCCATGGCTTGGAAATGCTGGATGCTGTTATTGGATTTGGATTTTCTGCTTTATGCTTGTAAAAAGGATATAGGTATATATAATATACAGGTAACTGATTAATTCCTTTTCAAATCTAAAGCACTCTGATAACTATTTCACAATTCTTTGTCAAACTTGTGTGCTGTAAGTAAAGCAGACTCTGTAACATACTCCTTGTTGTTCAAACCTTTCATCAGTTAATGTTAACTATTTAAATAACTAATGTCAACTATTTAAATTATTTCTCAGTGAAGTAAATTGCTAGCTGTTGCTTTTCTTCAAAGGCACTTAGTTCCTAATATATTTGATAAGTACTTTGAAAATAAGGTGCATTTATGCTATTTAGTGATTTAGTTATTTATTTATAACTGTTATTATGTGTATGAAGTATTATATATATAGCAGGGTTATATACTAAAAAGCTATTTAGATCCCTATTTACAGGTGGATAGGCAAATGAGAATCGTTACTAGACACACTTAAAATGTGAATTTATTTTTTTCAATACTAACCCAAACTAATTGTTATGTACAATGTAAACTGAAGTGGCATTAGAGTGGGGATCAGCCAAACCATTTCTTAAGGAAAAAGTAATTTCTTTTCCTCCTCCTGCACTCAGAATCTGTTGAGGAGCCACCCAAATTGGTCTTACAGCCACTTGGTAGCACCCAATGCATAAATACTATGAAACACCGTCTGGCAGTGGGATTAGACACATCATTCAACAGTCAAACCATGATGTAGACATAAAACTCTTGTCTCATTCCACTACCAAGATGTCTGAGCGAGTGTTCAGGTTTTGGATAATCATAAATGCTCAATTTTTACATTGCTGCAGCAAATTTTTGATACTGCAGCTGTGAGAAATCAAACGATGCAGCCTTGTTTGTATGTCCAGACCAGGTTTTAGTAGCTAGTGGTTTGTGCAATCATCTTCTGTTTTGTTTAATCTAGATTGCTAAATGAGCATAGAACAGCCCAACACATCCCTCTCAAGGTGTAATAATTAAACCTTCAGGATGTAGAAATACACAATACTGTTAATTAAAGTATTAAAATTAAAGCGACTAAACCTGGCAAAAGGCAACGCAGTTTCAAACACAATGTAGCTGCAATAGAAAACAAATTATGGAGATATAGCATTAAAATCAGAAATGAAATGTATGGATTTATAACTATCACTAGTATTTCTCCACATATATATGAAATTTTATCACAGATTTATAAAAGACTGCAAAGGCCCATTGCTAATAACAAGATTAAGAAAATGATACCTTGAAAAGAAATAAATTTAAGCCTTCCCTGAAATACCAAGGAGCTCTTCAGAATATGATATCTGAAAAGGCATTTTTCCTCCAGAAAATGAGGATAAAACTAAGAAAATGGAAGGAGGCTTTGGAGTAGAATACATTAGCCAGACTAGAAAGATCATTAAACATGAATCATCACTGTATCAGCAATGGCCAGGAAATATTCTGACACACTAGAAAAACATCTGCAGAAACAAATATTTTAGGTATACAGCATAATTTTTAAAGTTAATTATTGAACACTGTTCCCAGGGATGTGTGTGGGTGTGGTAGAGTGGGAAGCAGATTAAAAGGGAATCCTTTATCCATACATGGCCCCAATAATTACAGCTAAATGCAGAATTTACAGCTGAACATATTGTTTGGTTCTGCTTTGGCAGCAGATCCAGACGATGGTGTATTTTGGTGATCTTCTGAGCGCTGGGATTACCTGCTCAGTCCTCAGTGTTTCGAAAAGGCAAAGCTGCTGTTCAGTTTATAATGCTGTGGGTGGCTCTTCTGACCACAGCTGCTGTCCTGGGTAACCAGTGACCAGGGCAAATCATTTAGAAATAAATTGCTTGCCTTTTGGAGGACTGACAGTCATAGTTTATTTTCATAGATTGTGCCATGCAGTAGCTGCCTGCGTAATGAAACAATATTTTTGATACAACTAGGAAAAAGATGGGAATGCAGGAGACATGGGTTTTATTTGCATATTTTAAAAATACATTTTGTGAAAAGCTCAGAAAAGCTAGCTTTTCCTCTTTCTTTCACAGCTTACATATAAATGACTTCTGCAAGCAACTCAGGCTTGATTTATCTGCCTTGATCTAGGCTTGCTTCAAGTTGTCTAAAGTGGAAGACGGAGAACCGCAACAAAGATGCTTTGAAGCGTGATGGAATATTCAGATGATGGGGAAGTTACCAAATATACAAACATGAAATAGAAACAGGACTTTGCTTAGGGTGTGAATGAAAATTAGTGGGACCTGACTTTAGTGATCGAAAAAAAGTATGAATCCCTGTGAATAGCAGTGAGAAACTGGTAAACAAACTTCGGAAGAAAGGATTGTTAGAAATTTGCAACAACTGCTGAGATTTATGAGAGTACAGGAAACCTGTTGCCTTCATGGTTGCAGGCATCAACACTCAGTGGCTGACTGGATGTTTTGGAAGGGCTGAGTTAATTTTAAGAGTGCTGATAAAACAACTCTGTGTAGGCGTGCTGAGAGGATCATGCATACAAATCAAGTCTCTCTCTTCTCGAAGAGAGCACACCAGGGGGCAAAAAAGTAATCCTCCTTCTGGTGCTACAGCAAACTGCTGGCTCAGAACGGAGCTCGTTTCTGTGAAGCAGCAAGCACTGACCAGTGCCTGAGGCAGCCTTCTGGATGAGGTAATTAATCTAGGTAATGAATTTTTTGATCTCTAATGCAGCAAATTGTGTATTCCTAGGTTTTGCCTTTTTTCTTGGGTTTTGAAGGGATCATCGTTTTGGTATACAGAATCACACCATTGTTTAGGTTGAAAAAGATCTTTTAGATTATTGAGTCCAAGTGTTAATTCAGCACTGCCAAGTCCACAACCGAACTGTGTCCCCAAATGGCACACATACACATCTTTTCAATACCTCCAGGGCCAGTGACTGCACCACTTCTGCAGGGAGCTTGTTCCAGTGCTTGATAACCCTATGAGTGAAGAAATTTTTCCTGACAGCCAATCTAACCCTCCTCTGGCACAACTTGGGGCCATTTCCCCTCATCCTGTCACTGAGAAAAGAGATCAGTACCCACCTTGCTGCAACCTCCTTTCAGGTAGAGTGACAAGGTCTGCCCTGAGGCTCCTTTTCTCCAGACTAAACAGCCCCAGTTGTCCCTTATCAGATTTGTGCTCCAGACCCTTGCCCAGCTCTATTGCTGTTCTCTGGACATGCTGTGGCACCTCAATGTCTTGCTGGTAGTGAGGGACCCAAAACTGAAACACATGGACATCATGAACCTGAAGCTCATGCCTAAGAGCACCTTATTGACTTTCTCTTCTCCTCCTAATGGATGAAAATACTGCTCTAATGTAGCATACATAGAAAACTAATGTAAAGAAGACAACTTCCCATTGCTATTTACCAACTTTAGCACAGGGGATACCTAGTTATTCATCTTCAGCCAGAAAAACAAGAAAATCCATTCAGCACAATCAGGAAACCCAAGATTTTTATTCTCCCCCAGGAAAGATGAGATGTTTTCTGCAGACATAATAACAAAATTCCCAAAGATTTATGGGTTTTAGATGAGAGCAATGCCTGTTTGTTTGTGAGACATAACCCCTTTGGAAAACAAAAATACTGAATGACAATTTTATTTCTTTTGTGTGTGTGTGTTGTATTCAATTAATCTAGGTTTTCTAACATGAATGCTCAATATGAAAGAGGCTTAACTTATTTTAACCCAGAAACTGAACTACTTGCATTGTCATTATATGTTTATGATTAAACCATTCTCTAGAGCCCAAAAAATAAATTGAGTGCCAAGTGAAGAAAATTAGGAAATGAATTTGCACTGGTATTTCAATTGATCTGCATACACTAACATGGGAATTTAGGTTGGGCTCTTTGGGACTCTGATCACAGTGTCTAGTTATTGGAAATAGCTTTTTCCCCAGTAACCACACAAAGCTGATTGTAATTGATATTGGGAAAGCAATGTCCCTGCTGCTGCAGCACAAAGCTTGCAGTTTACTCAGACAATAATGGAAATAATCTAGCTTTTTGTCTGTTATAGCAAGTGTTAGTGCTGTTGAGTTCAAGATACCAGTCTTGATGGCCTGATCATTTCACTCAATAACAAACTCTCTTTTCTTGTTGTCTACATCATTGTTTCATCCTTACTTATTTGATTTCCAAGGGACATGTTTCTTATCTTTGCATCTTGGACTGCAGGGGGTTAGTTAGTAGCTAAACCTTGCTTACACAGAGACTGTTTCTGTCTCCATTGGAATTAAAGATGCAACTTTACTGCCTGGACCTGGCCAGAGTTTTGTTTCTCTCTGGGAAGTTAGAACGAACAAAAGATGTATGCTAAAGGCAGAAATCCTTCCATCCACAGCTGAGAAGTGCAAAACCCAAGAAGCAAGTGGTGCAGTAATGCAAAGAGGGGACCAAGAGCAGAGCTCAGATCCACTGAAACTCAGCCACTTCATTTGGTAAGTGCTGTTACCAGTCAAGCTGCAGGAAACAATGTGGATTTGGCCATCCTTTCACATGCCTGATATTACAATGCCACGCAGTACCTTGTCATTAGCAGCTCTCATCTGCGATTTTTGGATGGAGCCTATCTGGACATCCCAAATTAGGAAAAATCAGGCAGAACCAGAACAAATAATTTCTTTGTAAATAAATGTGGCATTGAAAATTATATGCTAAAATATGCAAATAGGCTATCTGTTTTGAAGGAAAAACATGGGTATGTGTTAACTTCCTTCGAAATTAATTCAGCAAGAGTGTCTTTGGAGCTTAAATGTAGTCCCCAGGAGAGTAAATACTGCATAATGTGCTATGCTAGAAAAGAATTGAAATGCACCCACTAAAAGCTCATTTTCCTGCTGTATTCACACACAAACTTTCTAGCTGGCAAGTTCTACACCTAATTTGCAAAGATTAAAACTTGCTACTAGGAAATTATGCCAAATAGTAGACTAAACTTCTCCAATGAAATTTTTGATCACCACTAGCTACAGCAATAATTGCCAACAAAGTTTAGCATTAGTTGTTAAAACACAATACTATGTGGTAATATTTGTATTTCTTTTTTTTTTGGTATGTGTTTTTTGCTTATATGTTTTCATATTTATGTTGAAGTCAAGTATTCGAAATGGAGAAAGACCCAGTGCTCTCAGATTTTTGTACTTCTTAACAACTCCATTCTGCTAAAATGGGACTAAAGAGTTTATAGGCTTGGAGCAAGACCTAGTTCAAGAGAAATGAAAAAGAAATAGTTTAACACCTGTTTCTTTAGATTCATATTGTCATATTAAAATCTGACAAGAATATTAAGTTGCATATGAATTAGGGGCAAATTTAGAGCAAAATGAAAATTAAAACTTTAACTATTGCTTTCTCATGTCTAAACAGAACAGTGGTTCAGATTCCTTGTTCTTGGGCTGTAATGCCTTGTGCAGTTATCCATTTAGTTAAAATAAAAAGTACAGGCAAGCTAGGGAAATATTTGATCAAAAATGGGCAAAGAATATCTAAATATAGAAGAAAGTGCTGCTTATGTCCTGGACCTCTACACGTTTCACTGGGGGCCCCTGGGGTTTGTGGAACTGCTCCTTTGGGTCTGAGGTTCAAAACTTCACACTTGGCAACAGTGGTTATTTAAAAATCAGATAGCCTCACTAAGAATACAGGGCTTGACCTACTCTGTTGGTTCATTTAATTGAATAATTAGGTTCTGTTTTTCTTTGTATTTCTCCTGCAGGATCAAAGTCTGTATTTCTTTTAACAGGATCACAACCCTTTCCTGTTCTGAGCTGCCAGGCAAACAGCACTGCCTAATTAGATAGCTGTGTAGCATGTCTTATACTACAAATACATATTGAGACTATTTGTATCCTTTATGGTTAGAAGTACAGCATAAATCCAAATCCTTGATACATTAATGATGCTGTTTTTCTGTCCTGTGGCTCTCATAATGGAAGAAGCTGATGCAATTGATGGGGACCACTGTTCCCTTAGACACACAGAGCTCTCCTGAACTGAATCCCTCTTGTACACTGCTGTCCTTGGCTAATGTATGGGCTGAGAACTGCAGTAGGCATGAGAAGGAATTGTGCTGCTGTTTCATGGTGTTGGGCTCTGCTTATGGAATTGGTACGGATGTTCTCTGCTTCCTCCAAAGGCACCAGTTTAATCCTGCCATACAGCTTGCATGCCTGTACTTTTCTGGGATGGGGCTGTGCCTAATGGTGCTAGCTAGCAGGAGTATGGCACATCCTACATTTTCATAGAAGAAAGGTAGGTAAGAATAATTCAAAAGCCAAAGTCTGTAGGAGGAATAAGATGTAAATGCTTTCAGTAATTTTAAGGTCTAGTCTTTCTTTATATAGCTAAATGGAGTATCTATTTAATCCATTATCTAATACCTATTTAAATGAGATCTAGATCATCATATTTATCTGTCCAATACTGTAACAACTCAGTAGTTAATTTTCTTGTCTGTTTTCCCTTTTCCTTCCAAAGCAATTCCTACCATGATATTTAGGAAATGATACATATTGTCACTACAGCTGTCAGCAACAAATTTTGTTTACAGATTCTCAGGATACCACAAACCACCCCCTCCAAACATTTCTGAACTGGAAGAGCTCCTGTGGAAAGCTGCAGCACTGACTATAATCACAGTTCTCCACAACATGCAAATCTGTGTTATCAGTGGGTATGGGACCAGGACAGGGCTGTGCTGAGTGTCCATCCCTACAGATCAGACACTTCCTATGGCAACCACATTGGAAGCTGAATTACTTGAACTAAATATGCTGTACTAAAGAGAATTCAACATGGAACAGCCTCAAAAGGATTAGTCTCACGGTTTTAGGTCAGCTGTGTGTCCTTTCTTATAGCTCTTTTTACACAGAGCCCTCACCTGTCATGTTTTTTACAAGAGCAGATAGTGACAACATGGATAGTCTGGTTAGCATAAGAGAGTCACAACCCTCTCCAACTAAAAAGAAACATGAAGATACTTCAAGATAAAGAGTAATTACAGAAAAACTCCTTCTTTTTGCCTTTCTTACATGTCTGGAGGACTCCTGACATGCTGTAAGTGTACTTTCTAGCTGACCTGCTGCCACCCAGGTGAGGCATGTACAGACATCTGACCTTCCATCAGCAATAAACCTGAGAAATCAGACTCTGGAGACTGTGAGGCTTCTTTGAACCCCAAACCAATGCCCTCCCTCGAAAAACCTGACTGCAGCATTTAGAATGTGCTATTTCTTCTGCACATGAACAAACTTTTAATAGGATTAGAGTCAGTTCAGAAGAGCATGGTTTTGGCCATAAGCAGCTTCTACTGAAAGATGTCCCGAGGCATTACCTGTCCAGGTGTGCTGGCCTCCATCTCCTACATCACATATTGCCTTCTGTGTCACCCAACAGACCATGTAACACAGTCACTGCAGCAGTGCCAGCACTCAGCATGGGGACAGTGACTGTCACACACCTGCTGACCTGACTCTTCATTCCAGCACTCAGTTACTCAGGGAGCTGCCAGCACCTCTTGCTTTCGTCATAGTTCACAATGCCAGAGCTTCTTGTTGTCACATTTAAAGTATTATTCTGGCAAAACTGTGACCATTTTACTACCATGTATTTCTTGTCACTATTTTTTTTTTTTTTGCTATAAGATCTAATTTTGTTCTGATTAAAGGAAAAAGTGGTGAGACAGCCTGAACTAGATGAACTATCAAACATCTAGGAGACTTACCAGCACAAAAATATTTCCAAAATAAACATTGCCCTAAAAGAAGACTTGACAAACAGCATGAACAATAAAAGTCTTGAACACTACCCCATTGATGCGAGTCTTTTCAGGGCTAATTTACATAATTTGGCATAATTACAGCTATAAGCACTTGAAGAAGCTTTGGAAGAAAGAATGTCACCAAAGCCTCCATTGTATTGGGTCTCACTGCATTTGGCAGCTGTACAAACCCATGGAGCATGGAAATGTGCTCAGATAGATCCTGATTATACAAACACTTAGTGCAAGCTTTGAATGCTCAATGCAAGTTTGTCCTGTACAGAAAGACAGCAGGGGTAGTGGCTCCCTCCACTGACTGCCCATCCAAACATGGTTTTGCCCACAACGTAGCAGGGAACATCTGGCTGCAACTGAAGGCACCCAGGGAACTTAAAATTTTAAAACCCAAGTAAAAGATAAAGTTTTAAAATTTTGAGATATATATACACATATTTTTATATGTATGTATGCACACATGCTTCTGCTCATACAAAGTTGTGAATTAATAATTAAATACTACTGCAACAGATCTATGGAAGCTGAGGATGACCCCATTTTCTACTGTTGTCATAGAGAATTCACTTGTCATTATACTTCAACAGTGCAAGAGAGGTGACAAATGTTATCTGAAGAATAGTTTTCAAAAACCTGTCCCATTTTCTATCAGCCAAACTGCTATCCATGTCCCACCACAGACTACTGTGGTGCCTCCAATATTATAGTGCAATACAGTGTGTTTCCTCATTCAAATAAATTCAACTTAATCATCTGGAATGTAGGTGAAAAATGCCAATTTTTGCGCTGGCCAGAGGAAACTACTTCAATGGGTTTATCCTCCTTTGGGTGATCTGTCTGTTTTCCTATTCCCTTTCTGAGAAAATTCTCCACTTGCACAGCTGTATTTTTAATTATCTACAATATCAGACAGTCTTGTTCAATGGCTCAAAAACCCAGAGAAGCCCAGGCACACTTGCAGCCAAAGGAAGGTGCTATAAAAAGCTACAACCAGCATCCACATTTTAATTAATAGTTCCCAAATTTCAAGACTACAGACCCATCAATACTTACAATCCTGCTTACTTGCAGTAGTTCTGCTCCCTGCACAATATGGAAAAGAAATACCAGAGCTTTAAAAAGTAATTAAACCCAGACTTTTTTCAGAGACCGCTTCCAGCACATTCACAAAAACACAGCTTTTCACCAGACTAAATGGGAGCATTTCAAAGGGAGTTGATCAGTTGATCTTGGCAAGCCTTGATTACATTCATTAGCTTTCTTCTAGCTTACAGAACATACCCAGGGCTGTGTACCAGGCTCTATGTTGAGCAATAATGACATTTCAGTTGCATTGGGTATTAACAAAATCCTTTTTGAACAGAAAACTTTTAATTATTTCATTTGTCTCGTAATTTATCCTAAAGAAACAACTAATTAGCTCTCACTTCTCCTGGGCCGAAGTTCCTTTGTAGAAGGAACTCAGAGTCCATAGAGTCTAGTTTAACAGCACTGCAACTTCATTAGGAGATTATCTTTGGAACATGGAATTGAAACAAACCTAATGCAGATAAATACAATTTTTGAAGCTTTTAATAGCTAAATAATCAAGGAATTCTACTGCTGCCCCTCAAATGAGACCTGAGATAATCAGTGTTACAAAACAGCAGCAGTTTCTTGGAGTAGGAACTATTAATTTTCACCAAAAGGTTGGGGTTATATGGAGCAATCACTGAATAGGTGGACAATATTAAAAGATTACTGAAATACTCTTTAAAGAAATATGTTAATGATTCTTTTTAGAAGTGGTAAAAAACCCTAGTGCTGAGATGGATATGGTGAGGTCCTCCTTATGACAAGACTAGTGTTAAAATTTGTGAGAGGCATAATTAAAACTTTGCCCTTGAGGGGACTGAAAGTGAAAGCTGGAATGTCTTTCAAATTTAGGGATTTAAGGCCTGCTGCTTGAGAGCTACCTTTGAAAGACAAATATCTGGATTTCTTTCAAGTATAAATACTAATTATATTAATAGTATGCTTTACTAATTGGTGACCAGATGCTCTCTGCACTAAGATTGATGCTAACCTGTATTAACAAGGTCCTAAAATATGCAGATAATGGCTGTTATAGAAAAATAAACTAATGAGTTGACAGAAAAGATACCTACAATCCCACATGGATGTTACAGAAAACATTAAATGCAGGACTACAGTTACTTCAATGGTAAGCTTCAGCCTGTTGGCTGGAGTACACAAGTAGATTTGTAGACTCAGAACTGCAGAGGAACAACTGTGAGAGCAGCAAACTCCCACCAGCTATGACATTTCCCCAGAAGCTAAACCATTGTTTTAGAACAGCAATGTCATTTCATTGATCCAAAACAACCAGCCTGTTACCACCTGACATGGTAGCCTTCCCTGGTCTTAAACTTACCTTAGGAAAATCTCATCTGCCTTTGAAAGACCAAATTTGACTATCTTTAGCTTTCAGCCACTGGCAGCTGTTTAGCCTTGAGGATAACCTGCATCCCTCTGAGGCAACACTGGTATGCTCTGAGTGACCCTGGCAGTTCCCCTTGCTGAGCCAGGCAGTGACCTCCACAAGCATCACATGGCAGAGTGTGTCTTCCAGCCCCAGCTTCGCTGCCTTCTTTAGAGTCCTTCCTCAGCTGTGGGCACCAGCCTTGGACTCGGGGGCCCACCAGGATTCTCAGCACTGCAAAATCACTTCTCAGCCTTGACTTGCACCTCTTTCTGTCTCTCTCTCACATTCCCCCCCACACATACCAAAAATATTAGCCTTTTATAGAAAGGAACCGCTAAAGTAGCTCATTATGAGGCTGTTATTGCTAATGGCCCGCTACTGCCTTTTCAGAATTGCTACTTCTAAACAAACAAAAAGACTTCTGTTCCTTGTTCCTGCTTTTGGTTTTTGTTTGTTTCAATTTTCTTTGTTAAACTGAGATAATTCCGTGCCAGTATTCTGCCTTAGAAACAAATTATTTATGGCAAACTTAGAAAATACAATACAAGTTTTGTACCCTCCTGAGGCAGCTGACATTGGGATCAAATCTAAGCAGCAGCTTCCTGGCTCTGTGCAAAGAAAGCAAGGACAAATCTGGTTCTGGTCTGTCACCAAACAGATTACTCACACTTCAGATACAGAAACAGCTTTTAAACTTTCTGAAATGTCTGCTGAGTAAGAATTACCTGAGTAAATTGCCAGTAAAGCTTCATTCTCTTGGCTTTGGCATAATTGCATTCAATGAGCCTGGGCCTGCTGTTCACATCCACCAGGCATCTGTTGTCATCATCGTCGATAGTGGGACTCAGAACCCCCACGTGGAGCTGCTGACTGCTTGTGTAATAAACATTCTGCAACAGGAAGCACAAACAAGATTTGTGGCCTCTCGACAGAAGCAGCACTTTTACCCCAAAGCTCATGGCAAAGATAAATACGCTGAAGAGCAGCAGGCTGACCCCAGGGCGGCTTCTAAATTATTTTCTTGCATGCAGGAAGCAACACATTTTAAAAGTTGTTCTCAATTAACAATTAACTGTTCATTGTTATCAAAAAGTAAGTGCTGGTTAAATATTTAGGAGGAAATACACAAACACAATTGACCTCTGTCTCAACGTGTGCCTTTTTATTTCTGTTTCCTATGGCCATCCTATGGTACATCCTATGGGGGTCTTCAAAGGGCAAGATAGACGCCCTCTAGCAGGGAGTGGGACTGGCTTGGGTATGGCCATCAGCTCTGATTAGACTATTTCATCTGAGGATAATACCCAGCTGGAGAGGGAAGGAAGGGGAACAGCAGCACAGCAGCTCAGCAGGAGGCATCTCAATCTTTTATATGACAGGTAGATAAATGAAGGGTTTCTACAAACAAATGCTAAAAGCCACAACTGAGCCACAGCTAGCATGTACAATAAAAAGTTATTAGCAACTGGTGACAGACAGATAAAGGCAGGGGAGAGAGAGCAAAATGGACATTTTTGGGGGTATTTGTCCTCATTTTATGTTACATGGCAATACACACAGACACAAGAGACTTCAAGAAGGGACCTGATACTGGCTGCTCTGTATTTCTAGCAAAGGAGTGGCCTCATCGGCCTCAGTGATACAGCTTCATGTGAAAAAAACCCAATCCAAACCAAATAAACAAAAAAACCAAACAAACCAAAAAAAGAAATTTGAATGCGGAAAGCAGTCAATACAGGGATTGAATACAGTCTAAACAAATGGTGGTGTTTCTGGGCAAGACTAAATGCCCTGCTCACCCTGCAGTAACACTGCCAGGGCAGATCTGCAGCAGATGCAAACTGACAGAGCTGCAGAAAAGTTAATGAAGTTCTCATTAATGGTTTAGGCCAATCCAGGGGTTTGCCTCCCTTAATGAAGTTTCATTTTTTTTCACCCCACAGAAATGATGGCAAGTGTGAGCTGGCTGAAGTGAGGTGAGTCTAGGTTTGAAGATGTTGAACAGAGAAAAGCTGAATAGTTCAGTCAGGCCTTACAGGAGAAAAGCATAGTAATAAAAGGACCTAGCAGAGCATATTTCCAGAATGGTTGTGTTGGTTATGACAGACTGAAATGAACTGTAAGAACTATGCAAAGACTAACAAGACCACAGCCCAACAGACTCCATCCACAAGTCAGGTTATTAACATTCCTGCAAGCAAAACCCAATGCCTTAGAAGAGCAATAACTATTTAGAATGCACTTTCTAGACAGACCAACAGCAACTCCTTTAGACACATTTACAATCTACTTAGATGTGCTTTTTTTTAAGAGAGACTAAGGCAGTGATACAAAAAGACAATCTTTAAAGGGGATTGCTATGACACATTAACTCTACAGACGAACATTGTGTTGCAGCTTGTTTGCCTCTTACCTGAAATTACTACTAGAAAACAGACAGGGAAATTGTCAGTTATTTTCATTTTCAACTAATAGGAAGGGATTTGTTATTTCAGCACATTGTTACCACAGAAAACATGGTAGAAGAAAATAAAGGGAGTTTTTTGTTTGTTTTTTCTTAATGATACACATCAGTCACTGGAAACAAATGAGCAGGCATGGCTGTAACTGAGAAGTGCATGCTCTAGCTCAAGGTTCCTCATGTAAGAGAAAGGGGTGTACCTGCAAACACCCAGGGCTGAGCTGTTTTTATTATCTCAGTCCCCTCAGCCTTTCCCAGGTGGCCTGAAGGCTGAATGATCATTCCATCTTCTGGACAGAGCAAGCTCAAGTCATAGTAAAGCTCCACCAGCATTATTTCTGATGTCAAAGCAGCAATGGTTCAGCCTGAGCATCTTTCTGGGCAGCAGCAGAATGATGGCTCTGCCTGGGGGAATTACTCAATTCAGTTTGTTGGCAAAACTCTACAGAAGTAGAAGAATCAAAGGCAATTATGCTTAATGGATTTAATTAGCAGGTTGCTACTTATTTTCAGAGAGCTCAGCCTACCTGCTAATATTACTTAATTTTTCATTGTGGACTAGTTAGAAAAAGAGGTGTGAAATCTCGAATTCTCACCTAGTATTGAGAAAGGCACTTTTCAGCTCATAGATGGCATGTAAAAATAAGCTCAGACTGAAACAGACCGTGCTAGAGTGGCAGTCTGTCCAACAAGGCTCTCTCAAGAGGTTGCTTTGCTTATCCAGTAATATGGATAATATTTAATTATTCTATATATTAAACATTTTAGTATCTTAGATAATAACACTATATCTTATTTCATTTCAGAATTGAAAACACTGCACAACCCTGCAATATTAGTAACTTGACTGCTATGCTTTTCTGCTGGAGGAATCACACCAAAAGCACATAGGCTCTATAAATTTGACTGGAGCAGAATGACAGCAAACAGCAAGGTACTGTCTTGTGTTGCACTTGGCCAGAAAACTTTCCTGAAAAGCTACAGAGAGCCCATGGCTCCTTCCACCCACCCTGAGAACAAAACAGACCCTGCACTGAGAGAACATCATACTATGATAGGATAAAGGAGGACATCCATTTGGTAAAACAGAATTAAGTCTTGACACTCCTGATTAACATTTTTCTAAAGCTGTTAAACATGAAACCATGGTAAAACCTCTCTTAAATAATTTCATATATTACAAATATTTTAATTGCTTTCATGCTGTATCTTCCTGTTTCTATTGGATTTCTTGCATATGCCAAAATACTTTTTGAGTTTCTTTTTTTAATTTGTTGCTATCGTGCGGGTTTTGTTGGTTTGGGTTTGTTTTGTTGTTTGTTTGGCTTTTTTTGGCTTGGAGTTTGGAGTTTTTTGTTTTGTTTAAAGATGGTACACAACTTACTTGTTTGGAGTGGGCTGTAGAAGATTAACCATCTGAGTTACATGAACTGAATTATCATCTCATAATATACGTGTTCATTATGCACACATATGCCTTTTTATTGAGCATATTTTGAATTGACCTTCAGGTAAAATATGGTCATGCTTTAACATCTTAGGTGTAGCCTTACAAAGACCAGTTTGCACTCATAATTTAAACAAGTTGTTAAATATATTAATGGTCACTGCAGTACTTCTTCAAGAGGGAGCTTTTAACCAGCCTCTACAAGCACACTAGCTGTTTCTCAGTCTGCTTCAGCCCCAAATGGACAGCTGAAGCATTTTTGTTTAAAACACTTCAAAAGATATAGGGCAAAACACATTTTACCCGCAACATCACCATCAACTAACCCAACAGGATAAAAATTCTGCAGTAATTCAGGAAAGTGATCTTTGAACAACCACTCCACTGCAGTCTTGGAAGTCCAAATGACTGAATATTGAATATGAGGGTAACTTTGAAAATTTTCCTCAGAACTTGGACCTTTCACTTCTGCTACAGCAGCAAATGTCAGAGCAGTTCTTGTTCAGGGGACTAGAGATTCGATAGACAAAGATTTGCTCGGCTCTACTGCACTAAAGACGCTTGCTGTTTGCTGACTTACAGCATTCTTTCAGCGTTCCTGGGCACTCTCACTGAGGATGCTGCCTTAGCAAAACAGGCACACATTTTCACATCATCATCATCACACACGTACTCCCTGAGGAGCTCCTGCATTTCCACACAAAGGATCTGGCTTGGATATTGGTACCAAAGCACAAGGCTACAACTCCCTTATTCTGTAACAAAATAAGCCTCCTTACATTTCATTAGTCTGGCCTAGCCCACAACACTTCACCATCTGGGTTTTCCCCACTGGAACGGCATTGATGTACAACCACATCTCCTGGGCATGTGGAAGGGAGCACCTTTGTTCAGAAACCAGTTAGGTTTGACAAAAAGCGACGCTACAAGGACTGAGCATTACTGTCAGTGAGAAACTGTTAAAACCTAGGCAGAATTTGTGATGTGCAAAGTGTCAGAGAGTCTTTGGCACTGCCACATCTCCTTCAACCACACTCCCAGCAGGTGCTGCTCAAGGGTGGGGAGTGCCATCCTCACCCACACCTGGCTCTGGAGGCTGCCACGGGCTGCACGTCCAGCTGCACTCAGTGACCTCAGCAAGCTTCCTCTGCAAGCCTGGGGCTCACAGCACATTAAAGTGACAGAAAAGAATTGTTCAAACCAAACCCGTGTGTTATTAGTCTGAAGATTTGTAGCAAGTGAATGATTAAAATAACAGAAGCTTCCTCCCTGGCTCAGAAGAGAAGCATAGTGGTTGCCTTCAAGCCACATAAGTAATCTCTCTATAGTTAATCTTTCTCCAGACTGTAACAAGAGGATTTTTATAAATTGCTTCATAATTTTTTTGATATCTGCTGAGAAATTTGGCCTGCAAATTGCCTTAAGCCTGTAAACCAGTATCTTCCAACTAAAGGACCAATTACGCTGTAGCTTTCTTGAATTTATTTTCCTAGAAGTACGCTGTAGAAGGCCATTGCTTCATTTCTGTTTGCTCCACTTAATAAGCTCTCTGACCATACAAGCTAAGACAAAATACAAGACGAGCAAAATGAGATTGGTATCACACAATTACAACTCATAAAATGGTTCCCAAAACTCTTCCTAAGGTGAAAGCGTGACGTTTAGTCAAGGCATACTTTTCATTTTTTAAAAACTTTTTTAAGGACAACACTTATTTGAACTAAAAAGACAGCTAAAAGATGAAAACATGAGTGAGTGGTAGTTGAGAGCTGCCTAGCCTAGAAAGAAATCATTAAGAAATCATCACAATGACAAGGAACTATTAGAGAAAATTTGATGTATGAAATGTTCTCCCCACTTGCATTTCAGGTGAACTAATCTGCTAAGTGTTATTCTTTTCTATTTAGTATTCTAAAGCTTAACTTTTTCTGAAAATTTGCTTGAATATCAGGAACACTTCAAATCTTGCAGTGAAGATGAGATCTGTATACAGTGCTGCTACTCAGACCAACACCAGAATAAAGGAGAAGCAGCCTCACCCTTTATTTGCCAGTGGACCAAGCCATACCCTTGCTCATTTTTTGGGAATGCAGGGACTCTCCCTTCCTCCTCATGCAATCTCTTGTAGCAAAACAGCATGGAAGAGAAAAAGGAGAGTTTATGCCTGGAGTCAGAGTCTCCCCTAAATCCCAGTTGTTACATTCAGAACAAGGAGTCCTTTTGCTCTTCTATTCCACCTATTTCCACTGAGACAAATTCTGCTTTCAGCTGTAATCCTGAAATATCACTTGCACAGCCATCTCACTGCCAAAGAGTTCATCCTCTTCTCAGCTAGTACTCCCTGGGAAAAACACTGCCCAGCACAGACATGCCCAGGGCATGGAATGAACACAGCACAGAGCAGAGCTGGGCAAGGATGCTCAAAATGGGAAAACAAGAGTCTGTGGTGAGAAAAGGTTAGAGCTGAGCTAATGCATATAGAATCTAGCATATGCATATAACAAATACCTCTTTGCTGATGTCAGAGGTCATCTGACAAGCTTTGGCTGCCTTTGTTTTCCACAGGGGGAATGATGCTAAGCACAGTTTGCAAAATCCCCTGTTCATTCATGCCAGCAGGGGGATCCAGCTTAGCCAGACAGGGCAAACCAAAAAGCTGGGACAGACCTCACAGGTACAGATCAGTCAGTCAGGGCCTGGCAAACTGCTGCCCTGTCTAAAATTTACCAACCTGATTGCTGTGGCAAGTTTCCTGTAGGGCAGGAATGATAATTTCGGTGCAATACTCACATCTTACATGTTGCAATAGTGCATACAGAACACATCCTAAATCTGCCAGGAGGGCAATGTAGGCCCAGATAATTCAGCCAACTTTTTTTGCCACTGAAAATATAAAATCTGCCCAAACTCCCATGATGCTGTAGGATATGTAGGAAGGTAAATGAGCTCTGCTTACTTGGGGATGAATACACAGCTTTGGCCTCTCACTGACGTGATGCAGAGTTTCTATTGTAGAGAAGTTTGCCCTAAAAGGTCAAACTGTGATTCCCATTGCAATTAACACTGGGATTCCACTGACTTTAAGTGCAATGAAATTTTTTTTGGCTCCAAGTTTATTATTAAACTTTGAAAAGCCACCAGACTTGATAAAGACTTCGGAGCTGAAGTGGGTTGCCAGTTGCAGTAAATTATTCATAGGACCTGGTTTATCATGTAGCAAAAAGTTACACTGAGATGTTCAACTTAACACAAGATGATTATCTGAAGGATAAATTGCCAAGTCCCCACTGGAAGTTTAAAGCAATACATACCAATTTTCAGGCTGAAAGCCATTTGTAATCCTTATGGCAATGTTCCCAGATGAAATCACGCTGGAGACTGGTACATGACTCTGCATTTATAATGAGCAAACTTAATGCGCACCACCAGAAGTCTTTACTTTACTCTGCTTTTGGCATAATAACTACGAGGGATAAGAAGCCTGATTCACCACTACTTTATTCCATCTTTGAACCATATTTTTCTCCAAATGAACCCACAAAGCCATTTATTTTCAGGAGTAGTATCTTAACGTATTAGGTCCAAAGTCTCACAGCAGATTCATACTTGACTACAGCTCCAGCTAAAAAGCAGTCTGGTGGATTCCAGTAAATACAGACTTAGCTAACATTGCCATTACTTGGCTATTTATGATGTCCCTGACTTTTATTCTGGCATTTCCTGTTACATAAACACATCTGAAAGAAAGAACTTTCCAACCCTGATAAGAAATGTTCCCCAGAATCCAAGTTCCCTTGAACAACACAAACACATACATCACTAAGATAAAAATCAGGTGTTTTCCCATTTACTATTCATGTAGGAAGTGACAGAAGAGGGATGCTGTGCTGTAGCCACAAACAACAGCATCTCTATGTCTTGTGCTGCCCTAAAACACCTCCTGCTGAGGCAGTCACTGTGTAAGAGCACAGGCTGAGAATTACAGAAACTTACCCCTACACCATAGGTCAACCCTTATTATTTTTCTGAGGCAGGTTTTCAGCCTCATGATATAAAATAAAAACCATTGTAATGATATTTTACTGAGAATCTATTCACTATGAAACTTAGGGAAGAGCTGACAAACAGCTGACAAACAGTCTCCAGCACAAAGGTAACACCATTATTTAGACTTTAATTGACAAGTGTGTAAAAAAGACTCACTACTTCACTTCGATGTTCAGAGATTTGTATCTACTGAATTAAGGCACCAGCATACTGATTATCTGACCTACTTGCTCTTCTTCATGCCTGTGCACTAATTAAGACCTGAACTCTGAGCAACCGTATTTGATAGAAATAAAACCAAGGTGCTCAGAAACTTTAAATAATACAGTGTGGTGCTATAAATACAGGCTTAAAGGCACAAAAACTTGAACATTTTAATAGAAAATAGACAGGTACTAAATGCCAGACCTTTTCTTTTTAATTTAAATTCATGAACCTATATTGCAGTAGAATGTCTAATTCTAGGGTTGTCTACTTTGGTATTCTGCTTCGGTTTCATTTAAAACAAGCAAACAAAAATCCTATTACTTAAGCTCCACTTTTTAAATTGACAAGAACTGTCAATCTTTGGTTTTATATATAAAATGCTTTCAGTATTTACTGCCATAGTTCTCCTAATGTTAATCCATGTCCACCAATGCCTCTTTACCCTTCACAGTTTTCTTTGTGCACTCCTACAGAATCCCACATCTTTCTTACCCTCTTTCCTTCTCCTTCAACACACACTCACCAGGACACAAACAGCCTTTGTTCCCATATGCTGATGCACTGGTCCCTCCATCACACCAGAGCTGACTCCTTCTGGCCAAATTAAAATGTGAACTATTTCACTGCCATCTGTGTATAAGCATTTGGTAGCTCAGCACCAATAACTTCAAAAGCAGATTTTTTTACCTTTTCATAGCTAGACCCCAGTGCTTCAGATTACTATGGGCACAGTCACATTCAGGTAATCATGTCTTTATATAATGCCCATCTTCACCTTAAACCTCCTCCAAAGTCATCAAATCTTGCTATATAGCCTTTTTTCCCGGCACTACAATACAGCTTTTCTACTTAAAGTTGACCCTTGCTGGCTTCCTCACTGATGTCAGCACTAATGCCCTCTTCACATCCATCCTAAAAGCTTCTGAAACCTTAGTTTTCAGGTTGCCTTTCAGGAAGACAATATCATTCCTTTTGTTCTGTTTTCCAGGCTGCATAAACTGCTTGTCTTCATTTTCAAAGCCCTTCTCAACCTTTTGTTACTCAACAGTCTAGCAGGTATCAATAGGTTCTCCTCCAGCTCCTAATTGCTGGCCTTCATTGGTCTCATTTTTCAAGCAATTATTCCTGGAAGCTGAGAGAGAAATAATGCTGGAATCTTCCTCTGCCCATTGCACAGAATTTCTCTTCTACCCAAATGCTATGTCAGTATCTCCTGGCATTCCCTTCTCCTCTCTCCCACACTCTCCTGTTTCTAACAGTCTATTTGCAGACTTTAGCTCTTCGAGTCAAGGATGTACGTTTTATTCTGAGGTTGTAGAGCACTTAATACAATAGACATCTGGGTCACTATTGCAGCGCCCAGAACTGCAATAATAAGCATAGCAGTGAAAAAGATCTAGTGCCAGGAATAAGTCAGGGAGCTCAGCACTTCTCAGAAAATGGTTTTAGTGGTGTTTCTGAATGTTTGCTAAAATAAATTGTGCGATTTCTACCATTATTACTTTTTCTAAACTGAATTTGATAAAATTTGTTGTCTACAAGGCATAAGCCAGGGCAGACAAATGACAAGCAAGTGCCACACCTTCTTAAGATGCTTTATGGTAAAACATCATGATCTCACAGGTTTTGAGGTTCTGAAGTTTATAAAGTGACCTTCTTACAAAGATCTTTGAAAAAACAAATTGAATGCCAAACCAACTGCAACTAAAGCACCTATTTAGAGACTTTGGTTACAACGGACTGAAATATACCAAAATTAACATACAAATTGAAGTTGAAGTAATAGTTTAGGACATCCCAGAGTGTCATGGCACTCTGAGAGAAGGGAAGCTCTGAAGGTTTCACCTAGTCCTATTAGCAGTGCTTCCTTCAGCAGCAGGTTTAATCTCCCACTTGACCTCCCAACCACTCTGTGCTTGGTGTTAAATGATTATACTCTGGAAGTCTTATTCTGAGCATTCCTAAACTCCTGAATTAGTGAGGAACACAACACATACAGCAAGCCACGAGAGGAGCAGCACCAGCTGTCTGGAGCACTCCCAATGTTCTAATACAGTGACAAGGGACAAAACCATGTGCAGTGCAGCAGAGGGCCTCAAACACCAAAACAAGGAAACAATTTTCACTGTGTTTAAACAACAGAAGTGGGAGAGAAACTCAGCACAGATGCACAGCACTCACATAGACAATTTTCTTCATTGTTCTGTCTCTCACACAGCTTCAGGAACTGTCTTACAGTGCAGATATTGCCAGCTGGGAGCCCCATCTTAAAGGCTTATTACTTGCAGGTACATTGTGCATTCCCACACCCAGAACATTCAGTGCTGCAGTTTCAGTGATAAGCAGCAGTCCTCTTACCAAGCTCTGCCACTTGAGCTGCTCAGTGGGTACTTCTGCAGTCTGTTCCCAGGTTAGAATTAGTCCCTTTTCAGAGTAAAAGCCTGACACTATTTGCCTCAGGTTTTCACGTCATATACAGTCTATAATTACAGAAAAGACAAATATAGTCTAGTTTCATGCTCAAGCCATAGAGGATGTATTTCAAGTCTATCACTTTATCTGATTTCTTTCAATCTTTATTGTTGGGCTCTCTCTGTTGAGACTGACAGAAACTTAGGAAGTTTTATCCATCCCAATTGTATCCTAAAAGAAAATTTCTTCCCTGAAACATTTTTAAGCCTTCCAAGGCAAGTGGAGAAATATACGTATCTTACTATAATAGACCCTTTCCCTGCTCACCAAACATCTTGAAGTAGTGGCTCCAGTGTTTGCAGGGTGACAGCAAATGACACTCAGAGAAGGAAGGCAGCATCTAGAATGTAAATGAAGAGCCTCTATACTGTGACCTCGTGCAGAAACTGGAGCTTCGATCCTGCCTCTGTTCATGAATAAATTGCAAAGTTCACAAAGCTCTGGAAGTAAAATCAAAATGTGTCTCAGGCTGGAATACTGGGTTCACAACCCAGATATTCCTCTTTTCTTCTGCTTTTCTGGTCTCCAAGAGAAGGGCAAAGAATAGCATCACCTGGTGCATTTCCATCAGTAAATGCACTTTCAGTGCTAATGACATTTTTTAAAGGGAAGATGGAAATAAAGAATGACATTAAAAGCAACCATGCACCAAGATTTCTTACCTTGAATACTTAATTCTTAAGACTTTCTAGACTAGGAACAAATAAATAAATACAGCCATTTAAAAAGCAGAAAGTTGCTTTGATAGCAAGCAGGACATTAATGCCAATCCAACTGCCCTAGCTGTGAGGGAAGCCTTACAGTGCTTGGCTGAGTGAGCATCCCTTCTCTTGTGACTAAGAACAGTGCCAACTTCAGGTTGTGCCCCTTGCAAACCTCGGCAAGAAATGAAACTGTAAATTCCGTGATATGCAAAGGCACGTTGCTTAATTGTGCAAATAGTACGATGCCTCCACCCTCCTCATTTTCATTCACTTCATTTCTGGGCCATTCAATCACCGTGAAGGCTCCCATATAAACTCAGGCCATACAGGCACCCACAGGCCAAGCAGAAGAGGCTCCGATTTCTGAATAGCAGCTTATCAGATGGATGAGGCAGCAAAATAAAATCAACAGCTCTAAGCCCAGGTTGTTTAAATGACCTTCAAGTACAACAGTGAATAGCTAAAATAGCTCCACTAAGCTCCAGGCTGCTGCAGTACCACTGGGCTCTGACGCTAAGCTGCCTTCATCACCAAAGGCAGATTATGGCACAGATTTCCCCCCGCATTTTCTGCCTGTCTTAGGAGCCTTTATTTTAATATCTGAAGTAGATTATCCTATAACAGTATCTGCAGGACACAGACCTCAAGAAAAGAGAAAGCTCGCTGTCTTGCTGTTTAGAATTAATACAAAGCCCAGGCATATCAGTCACTCATAAATAAAAGTGACTGAATATTTCCAATATAAATAATGGTTCTTTCAGGGCTCTTGTAAGTAAATTAATTTTTCAATATCCTTTTGGTTGTTCTAAACCAACAACAATTTCTACTGTTAGAAGCTTCTCAATTTGCATTTGAATAAAAACACTAATAAGGATTTTTACAATTGTCTATTGTACAATAAACTAGTTAGTAATTTGTACAATTTGGCGCAGCTGATTGTCCCCAAAGCAGAAATCTGTGTCCCTGCATGGGAATGGTAGTGTTCCCAAAACCCACAGCGAGGAGACTGTAGATCCCATGGTCTGCAGTCAACTTCTCCACCAGGGTCCCCACAAAACCCAGGACGTAGCTGTGGTGCTGTCCTCACACTGCCTCAAAGCTCTGGGATTTCTCAGCCTAAGAGACATCTCTCCTCCACTGAAGCTCTGCTCACAGTAAGATTACTACATAGGGATATCTATTACCCTGAGTGAGTTTCTCTCCATTGTACTTATTACGTTGGTCTGTGACATGAATTAAATGTGGGAAAACCACAAAAGAGCAGGGCTAAGTTCTACCCAGAGCCACATTAATTGCACTTAGCTTTTCCCCCAAACAAAACCAGACAGGAGTAAAGTAAAGGATTTTCAGGCAACAAACTGCTGGTCCAGATGCCTCCTTGGTACACATCTGGAGCACAGAACTACACACAAGTTATTTCCTTTGGCACGCTCCTTTCAGAAACCACTGTTGTTATCCTCATAAGCAGAATCACAGGGGAGCAATTTGTCAGTCTCCAGCACAACTCACTCTTGCAAGTGACATCCGACTTACACTTGTCAGATTCACAGCAGGAAGAAACTCCAAGAGTTACAATCACACTGCCCACAGTCTGGATAATTCCGGGGGAAACCTCACGGTCTGCTTCAAGCCAACAAAGCCCTTTCCTTGTGAACTAAATTGCATCAGCCCTAAAAGCAGGCACCTGAAAATTTTGTTCTTGCAACATTCAAAGAACCATTTGGGGGATGAATGGGAAGCTGAGGTGACAGGCTGCATCCTCATCTGAGATGCTGAATCACACTAATGTACCTGATCCTGATAGAGCGTTGAGCAGTCTCTTTATCAAACTAACTTTCCATTCTCTCCAGCACATGGGGCACCAGATTTATTCTCCTGTTGCACCAAGTGTCTCTCTGACTTGTTTGAAGCTGCTCTGCATTTAAAGCCTGATTCACATTTCACGGGTGTTAGCCAGAAAGCATTTCCTCAGGCATTGAGTGAAATCCTTGGGCCAGCCTTACTGAAATTAGAGCTTTAGTCACTGTCCTGTTAGCCTGTAGTACCCAGAGTTTATCCTTCACTCTCAGCTGGGATGCTCCACCCCAACTGCTATACACACTACTGAATCACAGCTGCCACTGAAGAGGAAACCATGTCATGGGTTACTCTATTTGGTTATAGTTACCTTGTATCCTTAATGCTTGGCTCGCTCACTTTAAAGAATAGGTGTCAGAAATATTAGTTTCTTTTATATCTATCTTGAGTCTCTGAGAACTTCTAGCCTTTTGGGAGAGTGATGATTCACTGAGGTCATGGAACTTTTTTCCTGATAAAGAACTTCTCTTCACCCCTGTCTAGACACAATACTTGGCTTGGAGTTAGCAAATTGGGAAGGAAACAGGATTATTTCAAAGTCACTTATCTGCTCATATTAGGGACTCTTCACTTGCTCAAGATGAACTGGGTTTCATCTGCTTTATATGGACAGAATAGGGAAATAAAACATCATGAGACACTTTTCTTGGCAATTTGGTCTAGCTGATCCTGCTTGAGCAGGGGGTCTGGACTAGATGATCTCCAGAGGGCTCTTCCCACCTCAACTGTTCTGTGATTGTGGGAAAGTTTTCCACAAGTACAAGGCTGAAAACAGTCAGAGAGCAACAAAGTTGGAGGGACAGGATGAATCCTAAGAGATAATATTTGTCTGATTAACAAAAAAGTTTTGATTTTTAGAGGTTTGACCAGTTCCAAGGACGTTGAAGAGAAATAAATATCAAACCTGCCACAGTTCTTGTAGGTGGCATTTTTGTTTCTTCCCAGTGACCGTAACTACAACCTTATCTCAGGGAGTATTTATCAAATATGCATGAGGAGCAAATAGAGTCTGCACTGGGCAGTCTAACTTATTTGAAAACATACCACATAGAGTTTTAAAAATATATTTGGAAGCTAGAAATAGGCATTCTGCAACAAGTAGTTAATCCATAATTATTCAGCACGGCTCCTCTTGAAAGTGGGAAATTAGGTACTTCAGAGTATTAACCATGTGTGTCACACACCTGGCAGAATGACACAGAGCTCACTTGACAGCTCATTTTTAAATGTGCCTTGAGTGCTCAAGAAGGCCCCAATTCTCACAGTCTATCGTTATGCAAACACTCACAGTTACTCCTGTTACTTATCGTATTGCAGTAAAAATGCAATGTGGGAGAAAGCAATTTGATTGCTCCAGAAATTCATAAAAACCCCAAATTCATAGTGGCTAACTGATGAGCTGTTCAAATCAATCAATCCAATAGGTAAAGGGCTTAGTGTCATGACTGACTGGACACAAATAATAAAGCATGATTAGTCATTGTCATAATTCGATCCAGCAACACGAGGTGATTATCTGATACTTATATAATGCTGACATCACACACAGTTTTGAGGTCACTTGGTACCCACTATTTGCCCCATGTCATGAAAACACTGCACAGACACATTACAACAAGGAAACCTGTTCATTACACTCTATTACACTAATGCAATAGGATTTGATAATTTCTATTTGAACAATAGAAGATTTCCTCACACGAACATGTTTGAGAACAAATAAAAAATTTAAGGATTTGGTTCTGTGTTAATATAAAATAGATCAAATTAAAATTCAAACCCAACCTGAAATTCACAGCTCTGATTTATCATGATCTATTCTTACATACCATCCCTGCCCTTTGGTTACAGATCTCCATACCAAATGTAAAGCAGCATAATCTATAAAAGTCCCAGGTTTAATGTGGTAACCCATCTCAGTCTTCTCCTGGTTGTTTGTTTGGGGTTTTTTTGTTTTGTTTTGGGGGCTTTTTGGGGTGTGTTTACTTTTGGTTTTTTTAGTTATTTAAGCTTCATGTTATTTTAACAAAACTTGTGAGTTCATAAACTCTGTGGCTATTTTTACCTTCCCAAATTGATGCCACTAGTGAGTCAGTCAATGCAGCCCTCCCAGTTTTAAGGCTAATTTCAGAGTTTGAAAGCACTAAAAATAAATGCTGAGATGGAATATGCGTGCTGCATAAATCACTACATCTTTAGCACAGCGAGAGCAACAAAGCTCCTGTGTTGGCAATCAGTGCAGTTCCCTGCTAAACAAATACAAAGTTCATGCTGTTGTAACACTGGAATGCTTTAAATGCAGTGCTCAGCTTTTCCACTTGATTGCTCTCAGCCTCTCTGGACAGCCAGCAGAGTCCAAAGGCTTGGCATAACAGAGCTCTCCCTGTGTAATAATCACACTTTAAGAGAAAAGAAAAGAAAGGATGCAGAAACACATTAAAACCTCCCCACAATGTCTTTAAAGGCAGAGCATTACTTATCTGCTGTTAACAATCAGTGTTATTTCTGAACCCTCTAAACTGAATCCAAATTCAAAGCAGTCCTAGCTGTGATTGCCACTTAGTTGACATGTGAGGAGATTTAAGAGCCAAAGAGGACCATCAGCTTTTTCCCTCTGCTCTTCCTCATGCCATGGCCTCTAGACTTCCACCTGCTGACCTCTGCTGACTTGTATCACATTAAATTAGAGTTTCCAGAATTGTGTCACCTTAGGTGACTTCACCAGCTGTTATCACTGCTTCCTATGATGGCCACTCTTCTGCTCTGATAGGAGTTTGCACTTTATTCCTAATGGGTATCCAACTGCCTTTAATTCCTAGCCATTGGTTCTTGAAAACATGTGCAAGTGTCTAGTATCCTGTATTTTCTCTGGGGAAAATACCACTACTCTGTAAATATATTCAGGTTTAGATTGAGCTCAACTCTCGCTAAGAGCTAGTTTGATTGCTGATTTCAAATGAATCATCTGATAAACATAGCTCTTTCCTTGGCTTACAAATCAATGCAGGGTTTTTTTTCAGTTACTCATAAATATTCAATCAACATTTTATGTGAACAAATAATTTCTGACATTCGCTTTGGTTCCTGATTGGACAAATGATAGTTAATGAGCAGAGGGAAAAAAAATCCCCTGTTCACAGAAACGCACTGTGGATACAATCATTCCATAAACATTTCTGCAAATAACTGTACTCTGCAAGTGGTGAACAATACCAGGGAGAAAGTGAGCTGGAGCTGAACTGCTGTTCAGAATCTGAATGAATGCTGTGGAAGTAATATGGCTCATGTAATTACAGAGGGAGTTAAATATGCTTTCATGGGGACTGAACTTGGTCCATGAATTCTAAATGAGCCAGTGGATGACTTCAATTAATGGAATGACATAATAAAATTATCAATAAAACTAAAGAAACTCTAAAGTGAATCTTCCATCTACTGTATTAACTACCTTCTCTAACAGTTAAGCACACACTCTGATGAACTGGAGAAAGAAAAATCTGACCTTCAGAACTCCAACTCCACTGAAGTAACCAAAGAGCCAGTATAATATCAATCAAAGGAATGCTTAAATTGACAACCATCTGACAATTACTACATCATCAGTCTCCAAGTGCTATACATGTGCTCCAATAACTCCCTTGCTTTTATGCTGAATTTATATTGTAAGTGACAATTGGTTTTAAAAAGTGCTGATTGAACTGCCAATTTGCAATGGGAACAGATGTCTTTGAAATACGGATAACTCTAGCAATAGCTACGTAACATGCAACTCTGATCTATTTCAAATGAATGCACTCACCAAACATGAGATGCTGAAATAGTATGAGATTATGACACACTGCAGGTACCCAACACAGCCCTAAATTAAACCATTTTCAATGTAGCAAAAGAAAGCCCTGCCCTTCTCTTTTGTTTGCCCTACATCACCCTGTACAAGTAGTGCTCATGTGCAACGTGCCAGGATTATCATCTTGAAGCCCAGCAATATTTCCCTTTCATGTTTTCAAATGTTTTGATATTTTAACTTGCTCAAATCCTTTTGACCAAAGCTATCCATACAAAAAAATCTCTTGCTATAACACAAGAAAAAATATTGCCTTTTTATTTGCTAGATGAGAACAGTTCTGAACTATTGTATAATATTCAGGCTAACAACTCTAATGTCTCCTAAATTAAAACTGTACATGAGAGCTTGAAATGCTCTGATAATTTTAAATTCTTAGGCACTGCACTTGCTCTCAACAGTTTGTTTTAATTATATTTTCAATGTGGGGTTTTTTCTACAGATATTCTGGACAAAATGCCTTATAAATGTAAACTAGAGAGGAAAGTTCTTGTAGTGACCACGAGAAGCTCTGTAACTATGATTTGAATCTTATAAAATTCAAAAAACTATCAAAAGAAGACATTAAATAGCCTGAAAATAAATTCCTTTGATATACCACTTTCCCCCTTTCTGCATCAGCCTCATCTATTTAACAAAATGCTTAATGGATTGTTTCTAGTCAAACTATAGAGACAGCAAATATGCGACCCTCTCCTCCCACGTCAATAACAGACACATCCACAGTGGACAAGATAACCAGGAAAGATGGAAACGATGCCAAAGTAGGATTTAGTCACATAGAAAAGCAACAGAATTCAAGATGAAGAGAATAAGCCAAAGGTGGAAAGGCAAATGCAACACCTAAAGCTACATAGAAAATATGCCAGATAATGATAACATGACAAAACATGAAGTGAAAATACTCCATAAATTATTTTTCAAAATCTGTGGAAAAAACCCCTGTAATGTATAGCAGCATCGATGAACCAGCTTTTCTTTGAAACAACAGCAATAATAAAACCCACCCAGGAAGTCCCAAACTGAGCAAGGCCCTGGTGTGTCAGCCTTGGGCTCCAAGAGAGGGGTCAGTGGGTGACTCCCACTGCACCCTTTGCACCCCTGTGTGCTGCCTGGAGCACTCCCCAGGCTCACTTACTAAGACTTTTTGCTGACATGATGCATCATTCTTTTCTGCAGTAACATGAGGAAAGCTGAGTTTATCAAGTCTAGGTAAATTACATCAGATTTTTTGCCTGTTGAAGTTTCTATTATCTCTGTGGAAATCCTGCTTTCCTAGGCAAAACTGAGAAGCTGAATGTCTTTGATAGTCCTTTCGGAGTGCCTTCCTGACATTACTTCTGATCAGCATTTGCACTCTCTCCTCCCATTAAAGGTTAACTTACGCTTCTCTATCTTTTCAGCACATCTTCTAATAGAAGTAAAATTGCATCAGTACCTGTGCTATGAAATATTAAGCAGCACTGCTATCATGAAAGAGCTCTTATCCATTCTCTGAGATGAGCATTTCCCTTTTATTTAGCAGAGCGGATGACTGAACTGATATGGCATATTACAGACAACTGCTTTTATTCCTCTCATATTTTGTGGTTGGGGGTTTATTTGCTGTTTCAAACACGTGTCTTCTGTGACACTGGCCAGGTTATCTCTGACTCTCCTGCTGGAGCTACCTGCAGAAATGAGCAGTCATTTCTCACTCAGAAAAATGCTTCATAATCAGCCAATATTAATTAAAAAGACCTGGCTCTGAGTTTTCAAGTAATTTAAGTTCTTAATGTTCTTCCTCACGGCACTCAAAGGAATTGAATGACTTTTTGAATTCTTTCTTTTTAACTTCAGCTCAGGTCCTGGAACCTGAAGGTCCAGATTAGTACTTTAGCCAGATCACTAGTTTATAGTAGTATTTTCCTTTTTCATTATTCATGCTCACCCTCAAGAGATGATCCTGGGCACGGGGGAAGAATTTAGATCTCAGAAGCATCTAAGACATTTTAAAGTTTTTTGCATTCTAGACAATTCTATTGAAAAAAGGAGAAAATTTCTTCAAAACAAAACCATTTCTCCAAGACTACAAAAATCCTATATGTTCCCAAATGAGAAAATCAATGTTACTCTTAGGAAAAAAGATTATTTTTCAACTTTTTCATTTCACCATGCAGTTTCAATTCCAAGTGATCAGTTATCTCAATTCTCACAGGCATACACACTGGTTTTCCACTACATGCTTTCAAACACAAAAATAAATAAGCAGAAATATCCGTCCCATTGTTTCCAAATTGAGAGAGGTAAAAGACATTTCCTCTGATCCAGAATAATACAGCTCTACAGCCTTTTTCCTTGCTTTGATTTTCTTTGATTTGAATGAGGTAAGCAACACAGAAGACTGAGTAACATTCATGCTATCTCTATCAACAGAAAGACTCTTAGAATCACAGAATTACTGAGGTTAGAGAAGACTTTTAAGATCATTGAGTCCAACTGCAAACCTAACACTGCCACAGCAAGTACAGAATGAATGCACTCATTGCAAATGGCTCAGTACAAACCCTGCTCCAAAACGAGAAATCAGATTGAAAGGTTCTTTCTCTGCTGCTTTGCACTACAGTAAATAATGAGAATTTGGCCAGAATCAAATTTGAGGAAAAATATTAAAATAAGAAAATAACATGCAATGTGAAGCCTTCAATCACAACACATCCCCAAGAAGAAAGTGTTGCACTTCCTGTGCTAAGCCAAGAAGGACTGGTTGGTTTTGGGAGCCTGTGAAACATCTCTGTAGCTCCCTGATGCACCTGTCATATATTCTATAGAGGTTGCAGCTTTGGAAAAGTGTTACTGGATTTAGTTTCTCGGGCAAACATAGAAAAACTCAACTTTGAAAAGGACTGTAGAAAACCAACTCCAGATTTTGCTTCCCTTGCAAACAAGGTCACAATTTCTATTAACTTTACCATGATCAAAACCAGGATTAACACACTGCAAGAAATTAGCAGAAATATAAATAGCCTTAATAAACTACTCAGCAGGAATGTCTTATATAAGACATTAATTGCCATAGCAATTTACAGAATATGTTTAAAATAAAAATTATATCTTATTAATGCTTATAACTATCCTTGCCAGGCAGTTGCACTGACTCTCTAAATTATCTTCTGTTACACAAACCTCTACTGGACTGCGAAACTTAGATTTAAAAAAAAAAAAGAAAGAAAAGTTATTCTAGTTGTACCAAGGAATGGTTCTGCAGAGAGCAGATCTCAGGCCAGGCTGCCTCATCCACAGGCACTGAATGTGTCTAACATTTGCCTTGAAGAGCAATGTGACACCAACCCTGAGCTTGCCTGTAACTGAGAGCTGTTAAACAGCTGCTCTGCCTCCTTTCATTGCTCACAAACACTGCCCAAAGATGGGTACTGGAGCCATCTCATCTTCAGGGCACTGAGTTTTCAGCTCTGAAGGGTCAAGCATTGATCCCTCGGCAGGTTTGGCTCTGTCCTCCCTTATTCCCTGCCAAGCATGTAAAGCTGCTGGAATCAGCAGCTCTGATGTGGGGCCTCCCTTTTTTTTTGGCACAGAGTTCTCAGTTTGCAATGTTTTTACACACACACTTCTGAACAATACTTTTAAATAACTGAAGAAATGTATGTGTTTCACAGTAGTTCCTTAGAACACTGACCTAAGTACAATATTCCTTACTCTAAGTTCAGTTTTCAGCTGTAGGAGAAAAAGAATCCATATTCATCCATAAGGTAGCTCAGAATCTGAGCCATTACAGCTCTGTGCTATTCCTAAACTCCAGGAACTCCTTTACCTAAAATTTTTCAGGACAGCTCCTGTTTCTGCTTCCAAATTCCCTTAACACTCATTCTGACAAAGCATGCGGTGGTTCTCACAGCTTTCCTGGCATTGATGATTGTCCAATACAATTTGAATTTCATTAGGCACAGGAATCTAAAGAGAAATTTAACATAGCAACAGACTTACTAAAATTAAGGCTCTATTAAAACTCAATTTTGAGATGTTTATATTTGTAATGTCTCAGTAACTTGATGATCATAGTAACTTCAGAGACGTCTGTTATTCATGTAAAATAAGCTGACAAATTTATTCTGCTCCCCCTCCAAATTATTTTCAAAGCAATTTTAATTATTTTGATAATTATTTGCTGCACAGCTATGAATTGTTCCCTCTCCTGGGTTTTAGAGTTTTGACTAACAACTATACAGTGTCTGTGATCAACCCTATAATTTTTGAGTGGAATATAAATGCCTTCAGTGATAGCCATCTTTAGTCACATATATGTCTTTGGTTACAAATTAACAACTATCTGCATATGAACAAACAACATGCTAAGAGGTTTGGTTGAAGAAAATACAGGTTTTATACAAATATATATGAAAAATATTTTAAAAGGAGCAGTCATGAGAACCATACCAGGAGCTTTTAGAAGTTTAGAAATCACTGGGAGTTTTTGTAACAGCTTTTTCAAGCACTTCACACACTGTGCCTAGAATACACCATCATTTTTTAGGTCAGAGTCTCGTACAGCGTGAACTGGCACAGCTCTACGTGTTGGCACGACTCCCCTTCGCTGCCTTCAGTGGAGATGCAATAACTCATACCAGACAGGGCCACAGTCATAGGTATCCAAGTGTCACTTCTGCAATCTCTTTTAAGAATATGAAATTATATAAATGGGTGTCCCTTCTCACCTACATTTCTTTCTCAGCGATTTTCCCAATCTAGTCTTATGACCCTGGTCGTCAGCTTGAATTCCTAAAAATCTGACTGGTTTCTATTGACTTTCATATCACTGGATGAGCTTTGGGGTTTAACTGCTTATAAATTGAGAATTATATGAGCCAGAAGCTATTGAACAAGGGACAGAACTGCCCATTATCCCTCAATCACATGCACTTTTCAAGGTAAGTCTGTCCTTAAAATATCTCTTGGTTGATTGATAGTTTTTGTTTATTATACAATAAAGTCTCTAATAATGTGTTGCTACATTAGAGAATCTTCTAAATTAGCAGCCAGGAGTGGTTTTAATGCAAGTGACACACCATCTACAGCCTGCCTTCAAGCTCACAGGCCTGGTTAAACAGCAGGCTTACCAACAAACATCCTAGAATTAGGGAATGAGTGCAGCCAGGCATCAGCAGGTACTTCCTGCAACCACAAGCAACCATCTTTTCCATGTAAAACGGGGGCACTGCTGGAAATAGATCTTTCAAGGCGTAAACTTAGGACTGAATTGTTGCTTTACTTCAACATGGTGAAGAACTAAAACAGTACCTTTATCCTTTTCTGCATAATCCCACACAAACTTTATGTTTTAGGTACTGTTTCGCCACTACTGTTGTTCTGCCTTCTCAGTGATCTCCTCTCACTGTCTCCCTTAGTGCCAGTTCACCCCATTTCCCAAATTTTTCCACTGTTTGAATATGCACAGTGCTCTCCAGTGGATGGCATCCTAACTCCTGCAGTGGTCAGGCTCCTGGGGACCAGGACAAAACACAGCTCCCCTGGAAAGCACTCTCTGAGGATGGAAGTGGGGGTAGAAAACATACCTAATCACAGATTCTAGCTTGACAAGTGCCCTCTGTCTTTTCAGGCCAAGCCAAACATCCTGCTGGCAGAAATTCGTTCTCATTAGGAGTATCAGAGGACTAAGGAAAGGGGCAGATTATTCTCTGATTTGCCATTCCATCCTGCTATGTAACCACACATAGGATTTGCATCAGTTTCTCTATTTGTAGAACGGAAGTACGAAATAAACACAGTATAAAGCACTCCAAGATAAAGGATTGAAGGAACAAGCTAGGAATATGCTAATGTTAGTTACAGCAGACATATGGAGTGGATTGCTGAAAGGCTGGGAAATCTGAATGCAATATTTGAGCATATTTCCTTGCCATTTTCTACTGCTTTTAATTATGAAGCTACACATGATGTTTTTGATATTGCCTGCAAAAATGGAGGATGGAATGTTAACATCAGGTACACAGTTCCCTTTCTGTTGACTTCAATGATTTCTCCCCATCTAATATATACAAAAAGGAAACAGTAGCTGTGCCTACAATTCTAAAACTATTCCTCACCCCTCATCTAAGCCATTTCCTATGCAAAAAGATGAAAATCCAAAACCACCTGAAAGAGGGGAAAAATAAAAGGAAGTTACCCAACTTCAAAGAAGGGCTATAACAGTAACCAAGAACAGCAACTTAAACTCCCTATGAGGGATTGCCTCCTGATAGTCAGATACATGAAGGCAGCAACAAAAGTGTAAATGCAGGAGCTACCATAGTAAAACTTTGCAGCAGAACTGAGAACAGCATCACCAAACACTCACACAGGCAGTCCTGAATCAGGGCACTGGCCTCTTTTGCCAGGTGGGCAAAATATCCCCCTTCGTACAGCTTTCACCACTACTAGAATAAAATTAGCATCCCAGCAGTATCTTTTGTTGCTGCTGGCAAGTTCACTAAGATTAAAAGGAATATTTATACAAATATTTCCCACATGCTATAGAAAAACCATATGGCTGGAGCTCTGCTTAAGCAAGAGATGCAACATATGCAATGGAAACCTCACAGAAGTCTGCTGAATGACATTTGTTAGTTCCTTCTCTGTTAATACCATAATCCATAACACAGAGAAGGTCTAATTCTCTTGCAAAAAAGTTCTCACTCATTACTGGGATCTGTGTGGATCTTTCTGGATGTTGTTTTTAACATTAGTTACAATATTATATATATAGTAATGGGAAGGAGACACAACACTGTAATTATGAAGAAGCAGGATTTGCCAAGAAAAGTTTCCTTTGCTCCCCTTCCCTCTGTCATTTATTTGCTGCTATCTCATTTGTACAGAACTTGAGCTGACATCCAAAGGTAGTTCTTTATCTGGTGAATACTGAACTGTGCTAATTGGAGCGACTTTCATTGTTGTTGTTTGTCTCTCAGCTCTAATTAAAATTCCTAATTGGAATTCCCAGCCATGCCTGCAGTGTGTTGTTCTCACGGATGATATGCCACGAGAGGCATGGTGCTCTCCCAGAGGATGAAGAATAATGGCTCTGGCTCACGGGTGAATTGCACAGTCCCTTCACAAACACTGAGGACTATCTCAGAAGCCTCCTGGAGGCAAACAGTGGTTCCCACATCATTATGTGACAAATAAGCCACAGCCCACGCAGTGAACGAGTCTGATGGATGGGATTCTCAGATATTTCTGTCTTCATCACTCATAATTTACTCCAGCATGATGCCACTAATGATCAATATTAAAGGCCCTCTGAAGGACGCCAGCACAGAACACAGTTGCAGCATGTGTAACTTGGCAAGGAATACAGACTCACATCTGCAGCTCCCCAAACTCCTGTTTCAGCTCACTGCAAGATCCAGGTACAGGGGACAGGATTACCCTGCTGCTCTGTGCTTATTTCTGAGGTATTACAAGGATTCATTTGTTGTCCAGTCAAAAAAGGTAACTGACAATTCCCAGATAAAACCACATTCCATAACTTTATAAGGTGGGCCATAATAGGGTCCTTTCCAGAAACCAAATATAAAAGGTAGTCAGATAAAAAAACTGTTGCAACTGGAGAGGTTTTTCAGTTCCTCCAATCACTCCCACAAGTATATCCATTTCCTTTATGCAATTTTTCCATATGTTAATTTTAAACTTATATAATCTGCACATCCGTCTCTGACAAACATGTTCTAGGCCATGTAAAATTACTTTTCCTGTCCAGATTTGCCTAGAAACACTTTCATTTATACCCATCTCCTTAGCTGGGGAGACACATCTTAACCCTCTTGCTTGCCAAGCTAATAAATCCAGCTGTGGAATAAGAAAATGGGAAGGTTTTGGTGATTTGAGTCTTGGGCACACATTAGAGTAACAGGACAACAGTAGAGAAAGCAAAAAAGGAGCTTTAGAAGAGGGATTTCCAAAAGAACAGGAATTTGACACAGCTGTACGGTGTGAAGAAGGTGGCTGTACACTTCAGATTTGTGGAAATGAGACAGTAAATACATAAAGTAAAAGAAAGATGTTGCTTCAGATAATGTATAAGTAAACTGTGAACATAGCCGTGTATCTATGTAAAACGTTTTAAAATGCCTTGTTTCATTCATCTGATGTGCACAGTTAACAATCAGAAATCAAAGCTTTCATCAGCAAATCTGGGAACGTGCTGACTCGTATTCCTTAAACTCTTACTTAATAAATAAACATCGTTGTCAAAGCATTAATATAGCAGTGAGTCTCAATTTATGGCAGAACTAGTGTCCTATCTTTTTACAAAACAGCTACCACACATCTTACCAACATACTGTTGCAGGGAAATAATGACAGGTACAAGAGAGTCCCTCCTACACAATCTGCTAAGAGCAGCAGCCATAGCCGAGATCATTAGACAGACTAACCTGTGGTGTCATTCCATGGCAGATATACATGATTGGGATATTCTCTGTGTCTGGCCCTTGGTCAAGGCACAAATCACTTTTCAGAGAATTCTGCAGCTAAAATAAACAGAAAGAAAAAGAAATCAAGCAAGTTTTATGTGAGGAAAAAAAATGGTGTGATTAATTTCTTTAATTAAAAAAAGAATCATATGTAGTTGAGCAAGGAAATATGCAAAATTAAAAATACATTGCAGTGAGGATTTTGAAGAGAAAGTACCTGGACTAAATTCCTCCTCACAGATAATCTAACACTACTGATTTCAATAATGTTGCACAAGGTTTCAGGCAGGGTAGATTTCAAAGAGCCTTCAGAGATTACAATAATTTTTCCATATAAGTTTTAAGAATGTTAATTCTGATGAGTCTCTGGTCCACATCACATACAAAACCTGAGTGTTTTATCCGTGTGGGTAGCTGAGCAATATAGATGAGGTTTTAAACAGCTTTTGGGAATCCCTCAGCAGAGTCTTGTGATTTCTGGAAATAATTCAGCAAACTCCTTTGTGCTGACCCCTGCACACTCCTGGCCAATTGGTATGCATTAGCTCCCCTTTGCACTGTTCTGGCTAACCCCTGCACAGCAACGAACAGAATGCAAAGCACTTGGCCTGGTCACCACAAAGCCCTGTCTTTTATTACCTGTGCAATGCTGAGACAGAGCTCTCTGAAAGCAAAGAGCTAAATTAATGAGCACAGAGAGCTGGAAAGGTCTTTTCTAAGTGTGAGGCCAGAGACGTGGATGGCATACCCACGGACATGCAGCAAGGTGTTCAGGGGTATAAGATCCTTCAGAGAAGTGCCTGGTGGGGGAGTGAAGAGGGGCTGTGGTTTGCAGCCATCTGTGATTAACTGAGCAGGTCTTTGGCTCTGCACAGGAGCCTCCTTTGAGGAAAACAAAGTCATAAGCTTGGAGAGGAAGTCCAGAACTGCACTAGCACATAAGAAGTGTGGGCAAGCCAGAGGCTGAAGCCAGACAATTAATAAAATCAAAACCATCATCTGATCTCTGCAAGACTTCCAGGTCCAAACCTAACCCTAAATTCAGTAATGGACAGGAAAAATCTCAACTTTAAAGAGAAAATATGCATTAGGTATGAATACTGGAATTATTCTCAAGAATTAAAGCCTTGAGAATCAGAAGAAAGTCTCCTCTCTCTCGGCTTCCTGTTCTTGTCCATAAATGCAACCATAGCCATGACTCTAATCACAATCAGATGCCTAGGCACCATTCTCTATCCAAAGCAATGACCAATATTAGCTTTATTAATGAATGAATACCTGGATCCATCCCTACCTTTGTGTTTTCAAAACCTCTTCCACAAACTCCAGTTCTAATACTTTTCCTAGATTTAATTTATAGTTTTTCCACAGCAATCCCTATAACAAAGGAAGCAAAAAAATCTACCTTGATCAGCATCAGCACATGACTGAGCTGAGAGGGCTGACCCAGCAGTAAAACAGAGATTTCAGAGTCCCAAGCTTTGAAAAGAAACAGGACCTTGACCTAACAGCAGCTGCCTGGTGAGTGTGTACTACAGAAAGAGAGACAAGGCACCATATCTCTCCTGAACCTTAAAAACAAAAAAATTAAATGGGCTCTTCAGATTTAATATCTCAATCTCTTATCCAAGTTGCAACTCTACAGTTTACTTTGCATACCTACAGAGAACAGATCACTCCAAAAAGAGAAACAAAAAAGCGACAGCCTGTTAAGTAATAATGCTATTTCAAAATCGGAGGCCCAAATTCTTAGGAACTATCCCCTTCCAAAATCTAGTGGCTTTAGTCTACAAAGACTTTATCCTAAATACAACCCAAAACATAACCATCAATCCCTGTGCTGAAACCCAGAAATAATTAGTCAATACTGTCATTAGCTCCCTTTCAAACTCAGAGCCTTACAGAATACAGACATAAACTAGTCTACTGAAATTTTCTATTTGCAAAACTATCTCAAACAAGGAATTGCAACTGGGGAGCCACTGGATACATCAACTCCCACTGACAGTGCTGCCTCTGAACTTGAGGGGCACTGCAGAATTCAGAAGGAAATTTGCTTCCCAAAGCTTTACTCTGCCACCAATCCCAACCTTAGCTGTATGCCACAGCATAAACTAGGCACGAATGATACGACTGTTTTCCTAACTCTCGCAGAAGAGGAGGAGATTTAGGATTCAGGAAATAAACACGTGGGTGCCTATATCCTAACCTTCACCCCTACTCAGATAACTTCTTCAATTACTCAGTGCTTTTTTAAATTGATGATAATGCTATAGTGGCAATGTCTGTATTTTCTGCAAAAAATGAAGGCAGTTGATGAATGGAATCATTTGAAGAATAAGAAAGCATCTGCCTTGCTTTGAAACATCACACCTTTCTCCACTGTAAGACATGGAAGCAAACAGGAAAGTAAACACAAAAGATCAGATATCCAAGCAATTATTTTACTAAAAAGATTGAATAATTTGAGTTGGAAGGGATGTTAAATACTGTGTAGTTCCCACCACTCTGCCATGGGTAGGGGCACCTTTGACCAGGTTACTCAAAGCCCCATCCAGCCTGGCCCTAAACGTCTCCAGGGATGAGGAGTCCACAGTCTCTCTGGGTAACCTGTTCCAGTGCCTCACAAACCTTATAGGAAAGAATTTCTTCCCAGTACCCAATTTAAATCTGCCCTCCTTCACCCCAAGGCCATTCCCCCTTCTCCTATCACTACTTTAACAGTTGGATTTGATGATCTCAAAGGTCCTTCCCACTCTAATGACTCTGTGATTCTAAATTCAGATCTGACTACAATCTTAAGAAAGTTGCAGCTGAAATGCTAAGCTCATTTTGTGAATTCACTTGTTGACATTCCAAGTGTCATTTCCACTGTGCCTAAAAAATCACACCTAGAGCATTTCTGGGTGGAATGCAAGCCATGCAGCAAACAGAGAAAAAATCAGGGAGGAAGATAACAATAGCTCAGCATAAAAGACAGCAGAGCAGCTGCTTCAGTCACCTAACCAGTCTAACAAATTATTTAACTAGTGACTTGAAGTTATCTGATTCCTCTACACAGAGCCAGGCATTTCCAACATTAATTACTTCCACTTTTTTAGAATGGGAATGCAAACAAGCTCCTTACCACGCCATAGGCGACAGTATCTGAATACATTCTCATTTCTGGATACACGCTGACAAGGTACCACCTAAAGGTCTTGCACTGGAGCTTTTTCCTTAGGGCTTTCCTCTCAGAAATATCACCAATATCAATTCCGGAGTCCTGCACATAAAACAAAGGACAGAGAAAGCAGAAAAGACATCAGCAAATACACGTCTGTGCAAACTAAACACCCAGAGTCTCCCCTGTGGTTCTGACCTATGACAATTCCCAGCTCTTGCTGTGAAGTGACTCTGTAACCCACACACCCCCCAAAAATGTCCCAGTTAACAAGATTTAGGTCCCCAAGGAGGGGTCTCTGCTATAGTCTGCTTTGGTGAATGGAACCACTCCTGTGCACTTCAGTGGCGTTTCCATCCAGCTTCCAATGGACATCTCTGGTGTTCTCTAATTTCCTGGCACTCTGCAAATCCTAAAGGAATTGGCAGGAAGTAGTGAGTTGCCCTAGAAACAACCTTATTCTGGTGGCCCAGTGTGGCCTGATCATTAGCAGATGACACTTTCTGGCCATTTTTGAAGTCTGGGTTACTGTTTCACTGCCAAGAGCAGAAGCTCTGCTCACCTTTCTGAAATAGTGCTTATTAAATTTCGCTTGTAACGCTGAAAGAGAAGTTGCTATTTTTGTTAAAAGCAATTGCAGAATATTCTCTCCCCCAGTTTTTATTCACCTTTACATTTCTGGCTAACCTACTTCCTACGTATCATTAGAGCAGATCACAAAGCGCCAGTTTCATAAAATCCCTGCATATAAAAATCAATAATTTATCACCTTAAAATCACGCAGAGGAAATTTTTTAGAGCGGGCTCTAAGTGCAAATCCATGGCTGCTCTTTGACAGGAAGTAAAATGAGCCATTTTGCTCCACACTGTGTTCTACCACTTCTGCCTCAGAGCAAAACACAGCATAAATAAATTTTCATGGAGAAATCTTATAATCTATCTACTTAAACAGCAGCTTTTACTGGGCCATAAACACCCCAAAGATTTTGTCAGCCACAACATAGGATTTAAAAATAACACTGAAAGCACTGAATTTTCTTAGTTACACATCAAAAAGCTATCTGTATAAATAGGTTTCTGAGCTGCTAAAGCAACAACTGCATCCTGAAGCACTGAATTAATGCTAATTTAGAACAAGTATGTTTTATTATGGAAGCATTTTCTAACTAAAGTAAAATTGAATTCCACATTAGCAAAATAGACTAAAAAGTAGAAGACTGAGATCTGGCACACACAGGCATAACTCAAGTTAAGCTTAGAAACAGTGACTCCCCACAAGCCCTGCATCATTCATAAAACTTTTTGTGGAACTACTCCTTAAGTGGCCATTTTTTCCTGACTTCTGTGACAATGTCTAGACAGAGGAAGAGGCTGGAGGGTGCTGGAAGAAAACCAGGTGATTTCATGAACAAATCCTGCTCATGCACTTGCCAGTGTATCTGCCATGTGTGGGAAGGAAAAGGAGGGTGCCAGCACACAGACATTTGACTTCCAGCACTAACAAGGCTTCCTGGGATTCAATTGGTCCTCAATTGGTTCTCAATTGGTCCAGTGCACCCCAACCCCTTTCTCATGCAACCCTGCAGGCACCAATGCTTTTTTCCTCACAATTTACTGGGTAAGGTAGGAAAGGGCATCATGGGCCTCAGTAATCATTTCCTCCCATGCAGTTGGAGAAGAAAAATAGCTCACATGTAGCACGGTGCCTTTATCACCAGCAATAAGTCAGTGTGTTCCCCAAAGCTGAGGACATGATGGGAGAAAAAAACCCAGCAAACAAAACTAGAAGCACAGGCAGAACACATGGAGAGCACAGCTCTTGCCTCTGGGACTCGACGAATCTTCCCTTTGGGTTTTAAGTGCTTTCCTGAATCTATTTGTCTGAGTGATTGTGATGCAGAAATCACCCCAGCATCGGAGATTCCCATTTGAAGCCCTTGGTACTTCAGAGAGCAGCTCACAAAGATCCCAAGAGGGCAGTCACAGCACACTGAATCCTTTTTATTATTGTTATTATTATTAGCTCTCAAAGACTAAGACCTTTGGAAACATCTAAGAGATCTGTGAATTCTCCCATGGAAAAATCCTGTCCTGTGGTTAAGATTTTGGAATAACATGTTTCATGGAGAGTCCTGACTGTTCTAACTGAATCCATTTCTAGTACCTACACAGCCCATTACCAGTGCACTGTTTCATCAGCTTCCAGATCGAGAATTACTGCTGCACTGACCCACTTGTGTAACAGTATTTGGCCATGCTATCTGTCTGCCCTCTCTGCATGCCTCTCACAATGAAGTCTTGACATCTTTATCCCTTAGCTGAAGTTAGGTTTGGCTTGAAAATTGTCCCTCTTCGGTATTTATCCATTCCTAGCCTTTCTCATCCACCCTCTCTTTGTCCCATGACTACTGGAAGTCTGTATTACAACTGTCCCACAAGCTTTAAGTTATTTTTTTAAGTTTGCTTCTTTACACCGAATTCTCCTCCTTTCTCCTCATGTTTCTGTACCAATGAGAGCCCACATTGCTCCTGACCTTTAGATGTCTGAGGACTCCCTGTAATTATGCAAATGATTGTCTTTATACTGACTGATTCAATTCACATCATGCTGTCAGAACAAAAATGACCCCCCCAACACTCTTCACAGAATCACAGAATGGCTTGGGTTGGAAGGGACCTTAAAGACGACCTCGTTTCAAACCCCATGTCATGGGTAGAGACACCTTCCACTAGACCAGACTGCTCAGAGCCCCATCCAGCCTGGCCTTGGACACTTCCAGGGATGGGGCATCCACAGCTTCTCTGGACAATCTGTTCCAGTGCCCCACCACTCCCACAGTAAAGAATTTCTTCTTAAATCTTATCTAAACCCACCCTCTTTCAGGTGAAACCCATCCCAACTTGCCCTGTCACTACACCCTTGCAAAAAAGTCTGTCTCCATCTTCCTTGCCATCTCCCTTCAGGTACTGGAAGGCCACAAATAGGTCACCCAAAGCCTTTTCTTCTCCAGGCTGAACAATCCCAAGTCTCCCTGCCTTTCTTCATGGGAGAGGGATTCCATCCCTCCAATCATCTTAGTCCTCTCCTCTGGACTCACTCTAATGGGTCCATGCCCTTCCTGTGCTGATTCAAAATAAGATGTGTAATGTAGATTTTTTTCCCCTCCATATTTCTGCAGCTACTGTACTAAAATGTCCATGAAGAGTCATCAGTGAGGATGATGAACTCAACCAGAAATTAATTTTTAAGGAACTTCAAGAAGCCAAAACAATTACTCTAGAATAAGACACAACTACATACATATATGCTTATATATAAAGTGTGTATGTAGAAACATACCTTATGCCTATATGTAATACATAAATACATACATACATCTATACAAATATAGCAGGAAAATCAGGATTCAGGGTAGGAACCAAACCCAAAAGGATCTAAAGCCAAAGCTCACAAACACTGCTCTTTGTGACTCACCTCCTGGGGAATGTTCCATGCCATGTAGACATGGCTCTTAAACTCATCCATCCAGACTTCAGCCACCCTCAGGGCGTTCCTCCGGACGTGAGCAGTGAGATCTTCTGTGTATGGTTTATGTGCTCTTTCAATGTGGGCAATCCTGGAGCAAGGCAGAACCTCAACACTTCCTCCACACTGCCACACCTAGGAGGGAAAAAAGAGACATTCTGCTCCTGTGTGTTTCAGTTTTGCCCACTACCACAACTGAGCTAATGTCCAGAACATTAATCATTGCATTTATTTCTGATTTTTGCCTCCTGCTTTCAACAACAGAGGAAAACACTTTGGCAGACTTAAGAGTCAGCAAAGTACATGTATTATTTTACACAGAAACTCTTTTTCTGTGTCTCTTGTATTATGTAAACTTCCTAACGAGATCAAGGCAGTGTATTCAGAACGGTTGAGTGGATGCTGCCCAGGTGAAGCCCCAGATGTCCTCCAGCTGTTTGATCCTGCTGCACAAGCACCCCACTGTCCCACAGGCAGCTGCACTCACTGAGAAGTGACAGAGTTTGCCTCAGGACACTGCCAGCAGAGATTCCTGAGGCTTGGGATCTTACAGTATGAGAGCAAGGGTGCTCCTTCATCATATAGCTCACCCAGGAGAGTATATTCTGGTCTCCTTCCTTGTGGCCAGGGATGTGGGTTGGCAGAACATCCTGTTCTGGAACTGATCTCAGACCCCTCAGGTCTGTCCATCCTATAGGCATATGCTCTACTAAGGAGGCACTTTGTTCAGTCATTCATTTTATATATTTAGACATCTGGCTTGAATACAGCATTTAGGCACTTGGCAGCTCCCGAGACCAGAAAATGTGGCATGAATTCAGAATGTTTACAAAGCTTTTTCTGAACTGGTGCCTAATTGCATTCAGCATATGCTGGGAGAAGAGATAAAGCCTTAGTTTTCAGAGCTCTATGGAAAATGAGCTATCCTATGAACCTGCTGTACAGTCAAGAAGAGAGCTGGAAAGACTTCAGCATGTCTCTGTGTCCAGAACTCGAAAAACTAAAGAGTAAATAAACATAACCATTAACAACACCAGGACAAAACTGAGATGATCATAAATATTTAAAAATAAACATGCAATTGATCTGGCACAAAAACAAAAAATCTGGAAACAACATTTGTGTCCTGTCTTTCTAAATGTCATATTAAGTGGGCAATCCATTTTAACGATTTAACAAAATAGTTTGTCAAACGTTTAATCATAAATGGTCCAGCTACATCTCCTAATAAAGATTAAATGTGAAGTATCATCAGGCTGCGTTCACACAATGCCTGCTTTCAGTCCAAGTCATTTCTCAGTACAGCATTGACATCCAACTATAAATAGTTTCAGAGTTACTCACTGCACACTGCTTAAATTAGTATCATAAAAGACAAGGAAAATTCAGAGATGGGCATAACTTAGCCCAGGACAAGGCAATTCACGTACCACGCAACTGTCTACTCGGTCCAGCATTTGCTCATTTGAACTAGGCCTTGATCCAAGTCTAACATGTGAACATCAAATCTCTGTGGGATTTTCAGAGTTAGGTCTGCATACCATCTCAACAACAGGTTGAGCCAAAAACTCCCAGTCTACGATAAGCTGCATTTCCAAGTAAATTTCTAGGAACTGAAAATCTGAAGATCCATAATTTTAGTATTAATTCAGTAATCAGTGAAAACTTCTTTGACTTTATAATGAAGTTATATGTTCTCAAAAAACATCCTGAGATGACCAAATCTGTAACAGAGTTTGTAAATAACAATCACTCACTATCTGTATAAACACCAGTTAGTCAAATCCAGTGGCCACTCCTTTCACCCAGACCTTGTTGGTCTTTGTTCCATTTCCAAAGACCAATCAATTACCATCAATTACTTAGCTATCAATACAGATGCAGACAGAATTGGTGGGCTACATTAAACAGTTTCAAAACCATATTCTGTTACTTCTAAGCAAAAATCTCCTAAAATCAATGAAACCGTGATTAAAATACAGCAAAACTGGACTAGAGGTATACACTAATAGTTTCCATATATCAAGATGACTAAAAGTCCTTGAATTAATGACTTTTTTAAGAAGACCTAAGACACACACGTGCTCTGAAGATGAGTTACAGTTTTACAGAGCTTACAGTTCCAGTGCTCAACACAGAGCACAGCCCTAGATGGAGGTTATGAAGCCTTGCAGAGCCCCTGCAGAGTGAAAGCAGAGGCAATGCTTTGGAAGGGCAGAAAGCACCATCCTGACACGCTCAGCTGGTCCCAACTGGGGCAGGACATAGTCCCTTTCTCTCCCAGGAGCTTTCTTTGCCAGTGGGATCACAGTACATCAAGAACACTCTTTTATCCAAACGTTCCATTGCACTTAGGGAGAAGTTGGTTGTAAAAAAGCCCAAATGTGGGTAGGTAGGCATTAAAGTGGGACTTGCAAAGGACTCTCCTGTATTCCCATGGAATTCTGTGTTCCCAACTCTCTAAAAAAGTCTGCAGCCAAGGAATGAAGGGCTTTGCTATTCATACACTAAACATCAAACACTATACTAAACTAGGTACATGAATGCTAAACAATAAACATGATTAACTACTACACGAAGTGTCAGGGTTTGTTTTTTTAATTCTTCCCTGATTATATTTTAAATAAGGCAATTTCTTGCAGTTTCTTTCCCTCTTAGATTGACTGCCCACCTGAATCTGAGCACTCCTTCCTCCTTTACTCACATACACAAATCATGGTGCTCCAGCCATTGCACTGGAGTCATTGTGGATAGATGGATGGTTCTCAAGACATCTCAAGAAGGAACACATTTCACATCAAAAGTGAACAGAAGAGACTAATTAATTCCTCTGAATCAATACCTTTGAGTCAAATATAATTGTGGGGTTTTTTTTAATTAATGTTTTAAAACTAAGCAATATATTTTCTTTAAAACTCTACTCTGAGAGAAATTGGGAAGCCTTTTAGCATTATCTGTTCTTCATCTAATAAAATTCCTGTAGACAAGAGATTGTCTTAATATATAAGAAATAGGAATAGCAATTGAGGGGTCAATTCCTCGCAGCTTCACACATTTCCCCTGTGGATTCTGCAGTTAATTTTTTGCTCTCATTAGCATTCTTTGTTCAGGCTTCATCCACACTGAACGGCACCTTTCTAGTTCCCCAGAACTGTTATTTTATGTGATTGCTATAAATATATACAAAAGTTTAAAATCAGTGAAGCCTTCCCAAATTATGACCCATGACTTCAGCAGCAAGTCTAAAGATAAAAGAGCTTCAAAGACTTTTTTTAATCACATGGAATGGTTTGAAGTAAAATGTTCTCTCTCTGAGCATACTGTGACTGCAATCAGTAATACTTAATGACGAACCTGCTTGTACAAATTGCAAGGAAGAAGCTTGATTGGTTTCCTAAACTATGGTTAAAAGGGAATTCAGCACTTTCTCCTGTTGCCCAGGAAGATGTTTTACCTATAGTAGGCAAGAGGTGGAAACTGCCAGCAACAGTCTCAATTCCCTGCCAAATCTCTAAACACAAATATATATATATGGGTGTAGTCCACATGATTCTGGAGCTCCAGAAAGGCAGAAAGAAGAATTTCTTGAGGTCCTGATGTTTCAGTTTGCAAAAGGAGTCTTTCAGTGAAAGAACACACCAACTGGAGTTTCCCTTTCCAAAGAGCTCTCAGAGTCCACCTCAGGGTGTTTTCAATGCTCCCTTCCAAGAGAGCCTTAGAAAGGGCTCTTTATTCTTGAATTTCCTGAGGAAATTCATATATTTGGTATAGCCCCAAGAAGGACTTGGAGGGATTCTTCTTGAAAGACTTCTTTGTTCCTTCATCACTAGCAAAAGGTAGGAAAATTCCATTAAAAAATTCAAGGTCTAAGAGGACAGTAGCAGTTCCAAGGCAGAGACTTACAAAGCTGAAAGACTAAAACCAGCAAAGCCTAGGACCTAAACTAAGCAAAGCAAGGGAGAGATGATAGGAACATTCAGTGAATACATCTCCTGGGGGAAAAAAAAGAAGGACAAGAAAAAAAGGAGGGGAATCTCCCTTTTAAATCTTCAATTCTTCAGTTTTTATGGCATATGTGGAGAATCTGTCCAAGCTCTAAGCACTTCATGCTGTTAATTTACCAAAGGTACATTTCCACATAATTGTGGCCCTGCATCTGTGTGAATTTATGTTCTCCAAGGCTAAAGTAACACCACAGAGCAAAGAGAAAACATGCTCTTCACATTGGGAGAGCCAGGGAAGCAGGGGACATGGAAAAGCACAGAGGGGACACAGGTGGTGGCACATCCTTACAAAGGTCTAAATCATTCCGGTTAATTTTTTTTTTTAAAGCAAATAGCATTCACATCTGGAAAATCTGTCTCACTAGGCAAAGGTCTTCCCCTGCTATTTAGTTTTATTTTTAAATTCCCATCCTTTAGTAAATGCTTTCCAATTTCATTTAAATGTATTTGAATTTGCATATTTAATCAAAACAATTACAGCTCTGAAGCTGATCCCTCTCTCAAATATTTAATTTATCCTTCATTATAAAATGATATAACACTTCTTCATTAGAAGTGTTTCTTTTTATCTCTTTAATCTCTGAGTGTCCTTTTCATGTTATAGAACCTAAATCTAATAAAAAAATAAACCCTACATGATGCTGAGCAGTTTATTAGCATGTGCTGCATTCAGTAAATTTACACAGATGATGCAGTTTCTCCAAGAGCTGCTGCAACCTTGTTTGAAACCATCCTTTCATTTGGACTGCAAACAAAACCGTTCAATAATTAAGTGACTTCTCAAAAAGCTGAAGTAATTTCTAGCTTCTGTGAAGTTTGCAAACGACAAAATTAAAAGAACTCATTAAAGATGCCCTCAAGATAAAAAAAAATAGCGTGAATTAATTACTACTGTGGATATAAACTAACAGTTACCAATATCTTTAAAATTTATTCTGGGGAACAATTTAATGTAAAAACTATTTGCAAATCTTATTAACCTGTGCCATTACCATTAATTGCTTACTGATAACCAGTAATGACCTTGATACAGGCAAATATGAATAAACTACTTTTATTTCAATACCATGATCAGTGGGTTTTTGACCACATCTTGGAAGTTTCTGGATTGTCATGTACATTTGAGTATCTGCCTCTGTGGACCTACAAACTATACCCACTGGAGGAAATATGTTGATCTTTATTCATGTCATACCTCCACTGAAGTCAGATAACCTTCACTATCTACCTGAAATATTGACAATAAGTACTGATGAATTTGGCTAAATTTCTCCAAAGTTCAGCAAGAAGACAGCTTTGCCTATTCCACTGGTCTCAAAGAGCTTGCTCTCACTAAGGAAGTCTGCCCAAACAGTAGAACTAAACAGAGTCCTGGACAGAGGTACAGAAAGTCAGGATTAGAAAAATGAGAATATGGGTGGACAGGAAGAGAAAGAAAATGCACAGCTTACTGAAGCCCCTGTTGTGGTTTATTCCCTGCTTCTAGACATTGAGTGGGCTGGAAAAGAGAATCGTGTCACTGGTGTGTACCCCAGCAGCCCGAGAATCAGGGATGTAACTTCATTTCAAGAGGGGACTGCCTATGGTGACAGCTCAGAACAGTACGGTGAAAGAAATCAGAGACTGGAGACAAAGATCCTTAAAATTACTTCATCTGTTTTACTGGAGCTCTGGGAGGTTCTTGAAGACACAAGCCTGTCATACTTTCAGGTAACTTTTCTATTTTTATGTGAGAAAAGCTTTTTTCCATAACCAAGCTGATACCTTAATGGGAAACTGTAAGCAACCTACAAAAACACATACCCACAATCTAAAAGGTTTTTCAAAAGGAAAACAAAAGACCTTTACATAGAGCTCCTCTTCATTTTCAAAATTTAAATTACCCCTTAACTTTTGAAATCATCATTAATTGCCTCAGAGGCCTTATTTGAACATTAATCGTGCCTTTATAAAACACTCTCATTGGAAAAGTAACACGTGCAAAGATTCTTCCCCTATTAAATTGTCACTACTTTCCTTCCTCTTTTAGCTAACTGCTTCATTATGTGCTTTCTAAATTGTTCTGTTCCGCAGGCATTAATGCTCTGTGTCCTCAGGAGCTGTGAATCCTGAACAATACACTCCTAAACCGTGCATGGTGTGTTGCTGGTTTCCAATTGCAGGACTATTCCCTGCCCGTGGCACTTGGAGATAACATGCCTCAAGAGTCACTGAAGGCACACGGCTTCATTCAGTTCTCTTTCAAAACGTGTCTCTCTCATTGCCAGGCACATCAGTCACTACAACTGGCAAGTTTAAGTCATGAATAAGAAGTAAAAGAAAGCACTTTTCATCTTAAAAGGCACAAAAGCAGGAAATTGAGCAACAGGATCCCCGGTGGTTTAGTATCCATGGAGCAATGTCCTGGGCTGCCCATCTGTTGTTTCAAACCTTCCTTTACCACAGCTCTACGTAACTTGATCAGTCTTGTTAATCTTGCACTATTCCTAGACTTGCTCAGAGAACAGAAGACAACATCCTGAGCTGGAAGGGATCCACCAGGATGAGCAAGTCTGACTCCTGGTCCTGCACAGAACAGACCTAAGAATCACACCTTGTGCCCGAGAGCATTGCCCAAACACTTCTTGAGCTCTGTCAGGCTTCATGCTGGGACCACTGGCCTGGGGAGCCTGTTCAGTGACCAACCACCTTCTGAGTGGAAAACCCTTTCTGATACCCAGCCTAAACCTCCCCTAAAGTAGCATCATCCTGTTCTCTCAGGTCCTGTCCCTGGTCACCACAGAGAAGAGATCAGTGCCTGCCCCTCCTCTGCCCCTCACAAGGAAGTTGTAACTGCAATAAGGTCTCCCCTCAGTCTCTCCTTCTCCAGCTGAACACACCAGGTGCCCTCAGCAGTTCCTCACACGGCTTTCCCTCAAGGCCCCTCACCATCTTCATTGCACTCCTTTTGACACTCTCTAATGACTCAATAACCTTCATATATTGCAGTGCCCAAAACTGCCCCAATATTGCAGGTGAGGCCACCCCAGTGCAGAGCAGAACAGGACAGGATTGTCCCTCACCTGGCTGGAGATGCTTTGCCTGATGCCCCCAGGGCAGGGTTGTCCCTCCTGGCTGCCAGGGCACTGCTGACTCACATTCCACTTGCCATCCACCAGCATCCCCAGGGCCCTTTCTGCAGGGAAGTGTGGAAAATTGCATTGTTTATTAATAAAGAAGTTTAAGTTTGTGTTTGGTATTTTTAACAGAAACATAGTAAGATAAGAATAGAAAAGTATATTGTTTATTAGAGAAGTTTTGTGTTACTTACAATAGATTTGTATGAGATTATAAGTTAATACTTAAGTAAGTTCGTATTTAGAATGTTACTCACATAGATTTGTATGCATATTCACTTATATAGGGTTATAGGTTAATACTTAAATTTGTGTTTAGTGTATTTTGTCTTTAAGCGAAATTGTATTTTTGGAGTGGAAAATTATAAAAGAGGAAGTAAGTCTGTATAACTTGCTCTAACTTTAACTAACAGTACTGTAAGGAAAAGTACAAGGAGAAGTAAAAGGTACAGCGTCTAAGCAAAATTTGTAATAGCTTAACCACAAAAGTTGTGAAACTGCATAGCTTGCAAGTTAGAAGAAGAAAATAAGACTATATATAGTGATCGATCAGAAAAATTGCCTAACAACCAAGAAGTTGCCTAACCGATAGCTACGTGCTTCAGCACCACGACCACCAAGTAAAGAGTGAAGACCCTAAGAAAAAAGCAAGTCATGGTGACAAGACAGAAGCAAGTCATGATGACAAGACAAGTCACAAAAGCGGAACCAAGACTAAATAAAAAGACCCAGTTCGGACTGATCAATACGGCTGTTGGTGGGCAGAAGCCCCCCGCCGTCCAGCGCTGTATTTTGCTCGTATCTTACTTGCTACAATTAACAAAAATAAATTCTGATTGGAAATGACTTTTTGCAGTCGCAATTTATAACAGTTGTAACCCAAATTCTATTAGTATTATTAAAGACTGAGGCAAAAAATACATTGACTGCTGCCACTTTTCTTCATCCCTATTAGCCAGGTGACAATCTTTAAACAGTATTGATCTAATATTTTCTTTAGATCTCCTCTTGCTATTAACATACTTATTGTCATCTGATACAACACTGGCCAGTTTCAACTTTAACTGAGCTTCACCAAGCTTTTTCCCTGCAAATAGGAACCACAGCTCCAGAATGTTCCTGTGAAGGGTGACCTTTTTTTCCAGAGATCACACAATTTCTTTTTCCTCTTGTGCCCCGTACGGATTCCTTGTCCAGCCAAGCTGTTCCTCCACCCCACTGGCTTGACTTACAACACAAGATGCTGGATCCATCCTGGTGAATCCATCTCAGTCATCTCCTCACTTCTACTACACCACAGCAATCCCTTGCTCTCCCACACTGGTCTGCCTCTAATGTTTGTTAGATTACTAAATTAGTCTTGCAATACTAAAAACACTCAATGAAATTAAATTCTAAGGAGTTCTCACCTCAGCATCACATTCTGCTGGTGTTGGCTGGGACAGAGTTAACTTTCTTCACAGCAGTTGGGACGGGGCTGTGTTTTGGGTTTGTGGTGGCAACGGAGATGATAAGACAAGGATGGTTTTGCTACTGCTGAGCAATGCTTATTACACAGAGTCAAGGCCATTTCTGCCTCTCACTCCACCCCCCCAGGGAGTGGGCTGGGGGTGCACAAGGAGTTGGGAGGGGACACAGCTGGGACAGCTGACCCCACTGACCACAGGGATATTCCATATCATTATGGTGTCATGCCAAGTATATGGGTTAAAGTCAGTGAAGAGGAATGTTTGGAGTGACAGAATCACTGTGCCTGCCAGTGGGAAGCAGGGAATAAATTCCTTGCTCTGCTTTGCTTGTGCATACAGCTTTTGCTTTCCTTACTAAACTGTTTTTATCTCAACCTGCAAGTTTGCTCACTTTTGTGCTCCTGATTCTCTCCCCATGGCACCGTGGGGAAGACAGTGAGTGGCTGTGTGGGGCTTGGCTGGCAGCTGAGGTTAAACCATGGCACATGTTAAACAAACAGGGAACCTTCACAGCCTCAGCCATGAAGAACTGTAGGACCAGAAGGTTCAATGCCATTGCCACTATGCTGTGACTTGGAAGTGCAGAAAGGGATTAACCACGAGGCTAATAATGCACTAATTAATTTGCATCTCACCTGGGTCCACTGATCTGTAAGCACATATTGACTGAAACTGGTTTACTTCTTTCCATACTGCTCTAAACAACAATTTCCTCTCATAAAATATCAAGACATCCATTTTACTTCCCAGCTGCTAATGTGCAACCACACAGGCACAGTTGGTGAAAAAACATCTGTGGGAAATCTCCACGGGTCTCATTGTCCTTCCTCGTAGGGTACTGTGATGCCACGTGTTAGCTGGTGCTGTAATAATTTCCTTTCCTGTGGGAGCAGCTAATAAAATGTTCTCTCTCCAGAAATAGCAAAAACACAAAAATGATTCACTGTTAATGTTGTCTGTATGTATAATTACACATGCTGTAGCTGCAGGTTACCTGCTGAGGCATTCATGGGCAAAAGAGGAGGAAAAAACAATTATTCCAATGCAGGAGTGACTGAAATAAGAATAAGTCACAAAAAAGGCCTGTTTCGGCTGATGTCATGACTGGCAGAATTTGGAGGCATAATAGTTCCTTATTTTATTCACAATAAAGCCTTTTTTTTTTTAACCTGTAATTTTAATTGGTTGGAATTACAACCCTGCAAATAGAGAATTTTAGTCTGTGTCATCTTGAGATTCAAATGGCTAACAGAGTGAGGTACTTTGCAAAACAATATTAACCTTAGGAATAAATCTGTGCACTCTGATAAGCCACTGCTGGTCACAGAGGGTGCTGGGCAACTGCTTACGCCATACTTGCACTGCTAAGGAATTATTTTTATCTTGGTGAAAGTGTGAGCTACGAAAAACATTGGATACACCTTGGAAGAAGTCACATTTTTTCTTGCAGGGTTCACTCTAGAAATGGTCTCTTCTTAACTCACAAAATGGATAAAAACAAAACAGACTTCTCTCTATTTAAAGCTTTAATGAAATGTTAAAGAGAAGTCATTATCTTAAAAAGCACTATTTAAATGTTATCTAAAAGCAACACGTAAGAATATTCCTATTCTTGTACCTCTCAGCCCTTTGCCTTCTCCCATCCTCATCATAACACTGGTGAACAGCACCTGTGACCATATACTAAGGATGTTTTCTGTACAACAAATCATTCCCTAGTGGCAAAGGACACTGGCCTACTTAGTAAAATCAGATTAAAAACATGCTTTAAGACTAGAGCAAGTGATGGCAGCTCTAAGTGCAAGAACAGGGGACATCTTGATTCATTTTCCTGAAGGGAATTTAGGGAAGCTCTACCTTGCTCAGTGGAGTGCCATGGAGGGAAGCCAGCAGCAAGGACAGCAAGGGACACTGCACACATGGCACACCCCACTGCTCGCTGTCCCTGCAAAGAGTTCCACAACACGGCAGCTCTGTGGAAAATCCCATCACTTTCTTTGGTCCCTCCCAGTCATTTCTACCTCTTGGCACACCAGCCTGTCAGTTTTACTAACACAACAGTTTTTGAGGCAGCACGGTAAAACACAAACTGATTCATATTCAAATTAACACTGTGGTTAAAAGAAAAGATCCAATGTAAAGATTTACTGAAGTGGAGAGTGTTCAGGGACAGCCACTCACACCACTGTGCTGGTGTGCTGCAAGATGAGATACAGAGCACGGCAAGGAGGAGCAGAAAATGGAAACCAGTGTAGCTGTTTAAGCCCACGTGCTGCAAAGCTAAACCTCACCTTGGACACTCATGGTTTAACCCAGGAACTAAACACCACTCGCTTGACTTAATGCAAGCTTAGCGATAACTGAAACATCAATGTGTTATCAACATGATTCTCATCCTAAATCCAAAACACAGCACTATTCCAGCTACTAGGAAGAAAATTAACTCCATCCCAGCCGAAACCAGGACAATTATGCAAAGGCTTTCCTTAATGAAATCAGACAGCTATTTACAAGCAATATATTCACAGGTTCATGTAATTTGTGGCCTGCGTTAGAAACACTGACAGCTAAAATTGCAGGAAACCTTTAGGGAAAGAGGAAAAAGTCCCAAGTGTTTTCAGATAAATATGGAGATCTGGGGGCAAATGTAAATATCTTCACTTGCTTGTGATTATCAAAGAGAGCACTATTGCAAGCGTATATCATAAGAGATCTCAGGCAAGAAACAACCAGGATACACACACACTGTGGATTAGAAATGGCTGGACATGTAAACAGCACTAAGTTCCTATGCACCATATGGGAAAGACTAAGTTAACTAGTTGGCAATGAAGAATCATGATCCCAGAAGTGGATGTTGGGGGAGGTTACAGATATCTAAGTGAGCCCCAAAAAAATCCTACCCCAAAAGAAACAAACAAATAATGGAAGTCACCTCTGGAATCTGAGAAAACAATAGGTCAGAGAGAGACATAATAGACTTCACATCTGCTTGCTCTGCCACAGAGGGACCCTACTGTATAGAAAATACTGGGGCTGTTTTCTGCTCAAATAACTAATTTCTTCATCTCCATCCCTAAGCTGCATTCCTCTAGTTCTTCACCAACAGAAAGAGCATCAGCCTCACCTAAGGTCTACAGACAAACCACCAGACTAACAAGAAATGAAGCAATTGATTTCACTATGGCAATACACTGTATAAAAGTAGTGTGCCATACTCAGTCTAACTATAAATGCAATTTTCCTCCTGGGTCAGCTGGTATCAAGTCCTGATATATCACTTGGTGGGAGCAAGATTCATTCCTTTTGCCTTAAAGAGTTATTATCCTCTAACAAAATTTCCTCTTACCCATTTAACAGAGCCATTATACATTTGTGAACACAAATTCATCTGCAAGCACAAAGTCTTTGTGACATACAGCATTACTCTAACTCAAAGCCTGGGCTTACATTCCCTTGACACTGATGATGACTTAGTCTGTGACCTGAGGCAAATCACTGAATTTTGTTCAGGCATCCCTAAAAGTGGTACAAATAACTTTGTTGTAACAGAGGTGGGAACTTTATCAAGCATGCAGGCTGCTTTAAAAGACAAAAGGATTTCTATAGGCTTGATTTCAATAGGAAATCCTCTGCTGACTTCAGTAGGAATTGAAAGAGGCCTTTAAGAAGCCTATGTAAAACTGGACTTGAACCATCCAATCCAGGATCTGATTGATTGCAATGGATTTCTAGGGTCTTCCGTAACTACAAGTCCTGCTGGTGCAAGCAAAACCCAGAGTCAGAGCCCAAATCACAGTAAGAAATGCCAGCCTCAAACTCACGTTCTGTTTCCTCTATGAGGCAGTTACCATCAGCTCCTGTTTGGTCACATGGATAAGGAATGTGATTCCAGTTTTCTCTCCAAATGCAATCTGGTCCCTTAAAAGCCCACTTAAGTCCATTCAATTGGGAGTGATTGAACATAAACCAAAGAGAAGCATTATGCATCCTGTTGTGAATTTACAAATATGACTCCGCGTCACAGTAAATGAATCTTTCAAAAAGCCCAGTTAAAGTGATTGAGCTGCTCAAAAAGGATGCTGTCAACTCTTGCATCAACCAGCCTGCCTTTATTTTTCACGGGGCAAACAAATAGCTTTGCAAGAAAACATTTGTTTGAGGAGAAAATAAAGTATTGCTTCTAAGAATCAAAATGCATTCCTATTTTGAACTCATCTGTCAGCTTCTGGCTCAAGGCAAGAGATACCCATTAATATTTATTTAATAATACACGTTCAGTATTTTAGAAATGTTGTTACAAAGCACAGACAAGGGAAATAATCTTAGAAGTTATAATAATACACCAAATCAGAGATGAATAGAGCTGCGTAGTGAAGCAAATTCATCAGAGTCAAGAGAATAATCCTCCAAAGACCTGCTTTCTGTGGCTTGCTACGGTTTATCAACAATGGATACTTCAAATACAGTTTCCAATAGTTGGGGATTTTCTTGCACTCATGTAACATGAATAACTCAATTTTTGTGTGGGTGATGAGGTGACAAAAATACCTCCTGGGTGAGGATAGTGGGCTAAGTCTCCATTTTGCCAGGCTCTAATTCCTCACAGTAGTTTGGCTCACAGCAGTTCTGCCTCCTCTGGAACAAAATCCCTAATAGAAGGACACAGGGCCATGTTCTACTTCGCATGTTTGAGATAAACAGGCAGCTCAAATGATCCTAATGCCTGCTGCTATTTCTGCAGTCGGGAGTAAACTCTCCTCTTCCTGGAGATGTTTGCTCCTACATGCTTATGCATAAAATTTCCCTACCAGGCCAGTGCAGGCACATGGTGTCTGCTTCTCCATTATCCTGCAGGATAATGCTGCCACACAGCACAATACTAGATGAATCTAGATACTTCTTAAAAAAAAAAAAAAAAGGAAAGTGGCAATGAAAGAGGAAGCACAGTGAGCAATATGTAGTCATGGATTGGAGAGCACCATTTTAAAATGGAAATGTTATTTATTGCACTAATACTGTAATTATAATGTAGTTTTTGTAGAGCAATTACTATTTTTATTAAGTGATTCATCACAGGCCTCGCATTTGAAAGCAACACAAGTAATCTAGAGATGACTGTTTGATGCTGCAGGGACAAGACCGTGGCTCAGCAGCAGAGACAGACCACCCAGCCTGAAATCACCTGCTCACTACAGTTTTCCATGTAGCCCTGCCTACAGATTTCCATGTAGCCCACCCATATCTCACAGTGCATGGCCCCAGGTGTGCACCAGAAGCAGGTGACTGAAGGAAGGAGCTTGCTTTCCAAGCTTGACATCTGTAGAAATAACACTGTGCTTCCCAAAAGCTTGAATATTGCACTGCACATTTATCACAGGAACCCATCAGGATCATCGAATCCAACTCCTGGCCCTGGGCAGGACACCCCAAGAGTCACAGCGTGTGCTCAAGAGCATTGCCCAAACACTTCTTGAACTCAGGCAGGTTTGGTGCTGTGAACACTTCTCTGGGGAGCCTGTTCCAGTGCCCAACCACCTGATACCCAACCTAAACCTCCCCTCACTCAGCTTCAAGCTGTTTCCTCGAGTCCTGTCACTAGTCACAAGAGTGAAGGGACACCTGCCCCTCTGCTTCCCCTCGTGAGGATGTTGAAGACAGCAATGAGGTCTCCCCTCAGTCTTATCCTCTTGTTGTCTGGGATACTGTGAGAATTGTGAGAAGAGTTGGCAATAAACTGCTAAAAAATCTCTTCATTACAGCCCAGTAATTTGTTTTCCTATAGGCAGGAACATAGATCCAAACCAGGATAAAGTCAGATAAGGCAGCATATATTATGCTACCTTGCACACTACAATCTGGTACAGATGAAAGTATTTTATGTAGGTCAGGCACTGCTTCCCTGGAGACAGACAAAAAGCCATAAGGAAATCAGAGCAGTGTCAGGCCTTATTCCAGTGATCCAGTCTACTCCAGAGTTTCAATTATGCAGAGAATTGTGTCTCCCTGGTCTTGTCTATCAACATACTCTTCCCAATCAGCTTCTGCAAGGCTGAGTGCAGCAGAGCAGAGAGCACACATCTCAGGATGCGAAGCCAGAGAAAACTCCTCGCACCCACAAGGAGGCAATGGCTTTGGCAGTTGAAAAAAGAACACAAAAATCAAAGGGACACTAATTTTCAACTCATCGCAACTCTCAGCTGCAAAATAAGGTTTTGGGAAGAGACTGCAGCTTTCTGGCCCTCACAGTGAGGAGAATGGTGTTTGTGCAATTGTTAAAAGAAGCAGTCTCGCAGTTCTCTCTCCCTGTTTTAAGGAAAGTACTCTAATGTAACTGAAAGGGGATCTGTGCTTCACTCTTGCTGAAATAACACTTTATCTCTGACAGGCAGAAGAAAAAGAATTTTAACAAACCAGAAGTAAAAATGAGTATTTTTTCTAATATCTTGCAGTCTCAGCAGAGAGTTCTATATTCTTCAAAAAAAGTTCCTTTTTTTTTTTGCAATTGTACAACAGCATGCTTTTATTCTGGCAATGGAAATACAATACAAAATACAATGCCAGCTTCCACTAATGTTTCATAGCAGGGTTCAGAATTTAGTTTTATAACACATGCCACTCCATTTTTCATTACCACCTATTTATTTAAGAAATTGCCTTGTATAAGAAACCTGAGAGATTCTCAACCAGAACAGCACTATTTTCAGAACAGTGTTTAGCTGTGAAGAGATGAAGTACACAAATCACACATGGTATTGCATATACTAAATACGTGAAGAGCATATGATGGAAACAGAAAATATGTGCACTTATGCAATTTATTCATATCTTAATTCCCTTCCCTCTGGAAGGCAGCATAAATGCCTCTAAATAAACCAAGTAATCTAGAAAGGCTTTTCCCATCACTCCTGTGAGAAACTATCCTCCTTACAGAGTCTGGCATCACAGGGAAGCATTGTTACCTCAACAAAAGAATCCTAAATCTATATTTCTATCCTTGCCCTAGGTTAAGTTATTAAAAAAGATACAGGAGTTTTTGCTCTTTTTTTCTCCCCCTCCTCCTCAAATACTAAATTCATACATCTGCAGTGCTGTGAATCTCCTTTGCATGCCATCATCCATATATTTTTGACTGATTTTCCCCTGTAATACAAGCTATATTTTAAATGTAAGCCACCAGAGTGGGCTAATTATGTTCCTTACCCTGATTCCAAGCTCCACATTCTCTCCTCCATATACTTCCATGCCTTCATCCAGTAATCCAATCTCTTGGAAGTATTCTCTATCTACTATGAAGCATCCAATCAATGCAGGACTTCTGCAAGAATAAACCAGGAGCAACCAAAATTAGCAGATAGATTAGAAACAATTTTATTATTCAGATATAGATGGTATTTATAATTGCTGGGTAAAATGGTGCATCAAAACTGATTCTTAGGGAGGTATTTCTCAAACAGATTTATTTAGCCTTGCCTCCTAACATTCTTATTCTAAAGTGAAATAAGTGCCATTGAATAGACTCAAAACTACTGCATATACATATTCACCAGAGAGGATTTCAGTGCCAATAGCACCAGATCCAGGAGTCCCAGCTTTGTTTCTGAGGCACCAGCCATTCTAGTCTCTGTCCCTGCTAAATGCTCAGGTTCCTTGCCTGTGATAATCACAAAGAATACCTACTGACGCAGTTCTGTGTGTTTAGCCAGAAGCCAGGTTCATCTAGAGCTAATAAAACTATAAGCTTATGTGAAAAAAAAAAGATATTATTTCTTGACTAGCACCATCGAGATAAGGTTTTCTAATACAGACTCAAGAAATGCCTGCTCTTATCAGCAGACTGCTACATTAGTTCATTGTCCTGGGCTGAATTTAAACACGTCACTCATCTTGACTGAATCAGTAGCTTTATTTCTGCCCTGATCTGAGCCAACCAATTTTTACTCTACAGAGCCAGTCTTAACGAGGTAAGAGTTCAGGCACAGAGACTACAATCTCACCTTTATGAGATGCAGTGGAGAAGACTACAAAGTCATTTAGCCTTTTCATTTTTCTCCTACCCTATAATCCACAATGACAAGAAATAAAAATATCTTTTCTGATTATTATCCTGATATCAGGCACTCTGGTAACAACGGGATATTAATTAGCAGTACAGGGGAAATCATGGGGAACACTCAAGCTATAGTAACTGTAGACATCTGCTTTCAAACAGATTATAGGATATCTTAATCACAAATTGCACAACTCTACAGAAATCTATATATTTATGCCTTTAAGTTCTACAGTACCCACTTTGTAACAACGAAAGACTGTTTCTGATGTATTTATTAATGAAGAAAAAGCAGTTAACATAACTTCAAAAGTTAGTTTTCTTTTATGGCACAGTACTCTTGCTCTCGGTGCTGTTTTTAAAGTATTTCTCAGAGTACTTGCTTCCCTTTGTTATAATTCTGAAAGCATACTGGAGGCATGATAGAAGCCATCAATGAATACACACGGCTTTGTTTGTTGGTTGGCTTTAATTATCCAATACACACATGCAGCATATTGCACTGAATAAAAGGTGTCAGGGAACAAACCTAAACATCCAATATTCATAAGGGACATTCAATATCCAATCCTCATAAAAAACAGACTATGGAGGTAAAATGGAAAAGTATATTTCCCCTTTATTCTGTGTTTAAATATTTCTAATTTTAAAAGTCACCATAATAAAAAAAATCTATATAATTAATCATAGAATGGCTTGGACTGGACATGACCTTAAAGATCACCTAGTTCCAACATTCTGCCATGAGCAGGGACAGCTTCAACTAGACCAGATTGCTCCAAGCCCCATCCAACCTAGCCTTGAACACCTCAGGGATGGGACATCCACAGCTTCTCTGGACAACCTGTTCTGGTGCCTCACAACCCTCACAGGAAAGAACTTCTTCCTAATACCTAATTTGCCCTCTTTCCATTGAAAGCCATTACCCTGGTTCTATCATTACGTGCCTTTGTCAAAAGTCCCTTACCAGCTCTCTTGAACCATCTTTTAGGTACCAAAAGGTGCTATAAATCTCCCTGGAGAATTTTCGTCTTCAGGCTGAACAACCCCAATTCTCTCAGCCTGTCTTCATAGGAATATTTTTATACCTTTAACAGAGTTCATTAACACTGATAACCATTTCTAATGATGTGGAAATTATCACCTTTTTTTACATATGTCTGTGGCAAGCCCGTTATTTTTTATCTCCTACTTTTCACTTCTAGGTCCTGTTCTGACACCCAGCACGTGGGTCAGTGCAGTTCAGAGTGTTTAAGCTGACAGCTCCTGAGAAAAGGGCTTTCCAGAAAGGACTGAATGCCTGGATGAAAAACACCCCTTACACTATCTTCATGTAAACTGGCTGGTAGTGATGACCCCATTGTGCTGTCACTGCTGTTTGAGGTTCTGCTGAAAACAAGGGTTTTCTTGATGACTGTGTAGGGTTCAAGGACAAAAGCTGAAGAGGACAGCTCAAGGACATGTAAGCAATTTAACATCACAGTCAGTAAAAGCTGTTGCATGGCTGAGAGCACCCAGCACCCCTGAGCACTGCCAGTGACACACTGATCTAGGCCACAGGTACCTGATTGGAGCAGTTGTGTTCTCCAGTTTCCACCACGACTTAGGAGGGTTCAGATATCGGCACCACAGCTCCCAGTCAAACCCCTGCGCTGAGAGGGGGTACTCCTCTATTTCAAAATTATCATATTTAATGTTGTCAAATGAGGGAGAAATTACTCTTTTTCTGTTTTCTTTTATCCTGGTGAGCACTGGTTCAGCCCTAGGAAGAAAAAAATAGAACTGTTAAGATTCCATCAGTAAAAGCATAGCACTTTTGGGAATCATAGAATAGTTGGGGTTGGAAAAGGCCTTTGAAGATCATCTAGTTCACCCACCAAATAAATAGTACTTTTTGCTGTACAATTCAGAAGGGGCAAAGTCTAAAGCTGTTACCCATTCAGAGCTCCCTTTGCTTTGAGATGGAGTTTTGCCAGTGCAGGATCTGCCACAAAATAAGACGCTGCAATATTTTCTCTAGGATGCCCTATTGGTGACCTTGGTGTTGGCTGGTGGATGGAAGAAATGAGTATCTGCATATCACAGAGCATTTATACCCTTGCTCTACCCAAATAACGATAACTTCAGGCTCTCAGTGTTATCAAGGACATCAAGATGAGAGTTAATAATAGATCTGTCCCAGGGACAGAAGCTCCTGCCTTTTTACCATCATTTTTACTTAAGAAGCAGTGGAGATATTAAATCCAGACTGAGCAAATATAAAATACATTATTTTAGTTATGTCCACTTGAGCAAAGTGGCAACCTCAGTGCCAAAATAACTCTTTGTTTACACTGCAGAACATCAAAGAAACGTAATATTTTTAATGAAAAGAAGATAAATTTGCCCTCAATGGACTACATTATTGAAAGAGGTTTTTAATGTGCAGTTTTCCAACATCATTTTAATACACTGTTATTAGATGAGCAGGTAAACCATAAAACTGGATCTAGATCACGTTACACAGCACAAACACGTGCTGGTTTCCATGACTGTGTCTGAATATCCATTAAATGGATCAGAATGCTAACTCACCCTCTAAATGCAAGAGAAATGCCATTCAGGGATTTATAATCAGTGCTTGGAAAAGGTTCCTTGGTCAGAAGAATTCAAGGAGACACATACCAGCCCACGTTGAATTCCACATGGGCATCAAAGAGAGCGACGACTGGTGCTGTGGCCGCTCTCCAGCCGCTCACTCGAGAGCGGATGAGCCCCTCTTGCTTGCTGTGTCGGACCACCTTGATGAAGCCAGGCTTGTGGGCATTCACTTCATCCACATACTTCTGCAGTTTCTCCTTCAGTTCTTCTGTGGAAAGGAAAGAATTGGATGTTGAAAAGAAATGTCAGCACAACAAAGAAGTAAAAATCTGCTCTTTCAGCAAAACGGGGGTAGTCTTCACACAGCTACTGAGAATTCTCAAATAGTCTAAAAGGAGGCAAACAAAAAGTAGACGGATCATAGATTTTATAGTAATACAAAGAATTTCAGATGTAACTATTTAGCCCAAATGACCGACATCAGGATCCTGGCACTGTTTAACACTAACATGCCACAAACTGAAGTGTCATAGCTACATTAAATAGCTATTAAGCAGCAACAAACAGGATAACTATATTTCCAGAAAAAAATGTGCCCAAGTATTGCCCATGAACTTTCTCTACCCATATTTCAAGGGAAAAAAAAAAAACTGAATAAAATTAATTATTTTTCCTCTTTCCATTTTTCGTTCTGAACCTTGACAACTCTTTTTCACCTCTACTAAAAAGTTCCACAACTTCAGCTCTTTTCTCAGCAGAACAAAGACTGGCAAAAGTACTGGAGTAGAATAAACCCTAGTTAAAATACAATAACTTTGAAATCAACAGCTATTATATCTCTGGTTTAAAGACCACTGGATGAAAAATTAAATATGTACAGCTGAAATATGCTATTAGCTATTATTATTAACTGAAAACACTCTTCACTACTATTCTTTATTAGCATTGCTGTATTCTACTCGTGTTATGGTATCACTCAGAACTCCCTTGGAGCCATTAAGTTCCCTTTCTTCCAAATCTCTCTACAAACTGAGGAATGTCTTTGCTGTGATGCAGAATAATGCTCCTGTGGCTACAATGCTAAACTGGCATCATCAAATCTGCATTAAAAGCCCAGAGCTGCCTAGTCCTGTCTGTGAAATATTGAGCAAGCCTCTTAACTTCTCCATAATCAATTCCCCATCTGCAAGATGGAATCACCACACTTATTTCTTCTTTTTCAGCCTATGTAGGCTTTAAGCCCTAAGGAACAGCAGTCTCATATTTTTTCTGCATTTGGGCTAAATCCCTGGGGCACTGAGCAGAGGGGAGGCTCTATCAGACGTGGGCTGCCATCAGTGCCCAGCAGAGGAGGGAGCAGCACCCCTGGAGTCAGTGGTGAGGTGGGGGGAGTACAAATTCTGTCATGTTTGCTGTCAAAATTGCTTCCCAATAAAATACCACTGGGTTTTTCTTTTAAATCTAACCAATGAGCCCTTCTCTTCTGTTTATTGCACATTAGCAGTGTAATCTGTTCCCAGCTACATGCCAGGGGAACTCTGTACACGGGGCCCAGGGAGCTTCTCAAGGGATCAGCCATCCACCCTGGGAACTGGTCACCTCAAACAGAGCTGGACAACACGCACACTAGAATGGTTAACTCAACAGAAAATTAAACCAAGCACACTTTTTTAGACACATAAAATGCTCATCCTTGGCAAGGAGGTGGATGTGTCCTCTTTGAGCTGACAAAGATCATTAAGCTGTTTCACAAGGGGTCATCTAACCTAAGATTGTGACAACCCACATGAACTTAGTGACCTACTTTTCAGAGGGTAAGGAGGAAAGGACAAGATGGGCAAGCACAAAGACTCCTTAAATTCATCCCTCTTTGCAAAGACTCTCAGGCAGCCACCAGGTGTGCTGCCTGTGCAGCTGGTTCCACAGGCATTGCAGGACTGTGCATGCCACATACCTTTGTGTAAATGAACTCTGCATGGAAGTGAGAGAACGCCAAAGAAAAGTGCTGATACTTCCAGTTTTACATAAAAACAGGAATTAAAAAGAATAGTCTGCTGACCATATCCATCACAGTACTTTAAACTCAAGTTATATTTTCGGAACTGATTGGATATATTCCCAGAATTTTACATGTTATATTGCCAATATCTATTCAATTTGTTTGCCTATGACTGCATTGCTGAAATAAACAATATGAGCCACTCATGTGCATAGCACAGAACACTATTCTACTTTGTATTAGATTTGCCGCTTATTGATCAATACACTTTTCCTCCTTTATAAAATCAGAAAAACATACTCGTTTCCATCATGCTTGTGCCAAGCCACATACTCTTATTGTTCATCCCCTAACACACAGAGAATTGTAGCAAGCACAAAACTATCAAGCCAACCCCTAGCTAACAGCACTTGAAATTCAAAATAAGGCATTTATGTTACTGAAATTGTGCCCACCTAAAAATAGTGCAAAACGGTTCCCTATTCTCAAAATGTAACATTGTGGAGGGTGAATTTCAAAACATGAGGATCAAAGCTTTGTTAACTGGCTGTTCACAGCTTGGCAATACCAGGAAGCTTTATTTGCCACAACAATGCAGCACCACCAGTGAGGATAAAATATAGGAAAGGAAAACAGGCTCTAATCAAGGACTCAAAAATCAGTAGCCTTGATAGAGTCATTGTTCTCTCAATCACTTTGTTTTAGTAAGTGTGCTATTCTTCCTCCTGTCATATACTTTTCCTGATGTGGACTGACTTTAAAAGCTTGAGTAAACACAAAATATTTTTCCTAGCTAGGTGTAGCATGGAATCAGGTGGAACTGGAAGAGAACCCAAATCTTGGCTTGCCACCAGCATGACTCCAGTGCACATTACACCCATGGCATTTACTGGGCAGTACACACTCCCAATTTTCTGCTTACACTGCAGTTTTTGCAAATGAAGTGAATGGCCTGAGAGAGTCTCAGGGGAACCTGGGAGGTTTCCCCATGGTCAGTCAGTAAGGAGGAACCTTCCCTGGACTTCAGGACCAGCCTCAGGAGGTGGAGGAAAGTACTGCATCTTACCTCATCTTCAACACAAGCAGTGATGTGCTCTGTACAATGTCCACAGGAGACAGAGCACTATTTTGCAGTCAGGCACTTTCTGGCCTTTGTTATTTAAAACAGATCAGTCTTGCCTTGCAAAATCAGAGTGCTGAGCAGTGCACTCTGTGCACTCTTTGTCTTACAAAACCTACTGGGCATGCTGGCCCAGGAGAAAAGACAAGGCTACTAAAAAAAGGGAATCATTTTCACTCAGCCATAGGACAGAGCAGCCATGTAAATGAAGCTTAAAAAGTCACTGTTTCGGGAAGAACTTTAAAGATGCCCTAGCAAAATACTTGAGTCAGGTTTTTGCATGCATTCCACGTTTTCCTGACTTTTCCATGAGAAATGTGAGTTCAATTGTATTTGACAGTTTGGGAGCACCCTGCCCAACTGGCCTGAATGGCAGGACTGTCCCTTCAGAACTAATCATGCACTTTGTGATGGCACTGATTGTTTTCAGCAATATCATTTTAACCCATGTTCTGGGTTTTTTCCACTTCGAGATATGTTGCCTGAATAATAAACAGCCTTTTTCATTAATTATTGTGCTTCACTGCTTTTTGCGACCATGGGGAGAAGAAAAGGAATAAGCAAACGTGTCATCTTCAATACACTGTTGATTCAGGGTCTAATTATGGAAACAAACAGGCTTATAAAGATAGATACATTTGCCTTTCAGCACAGAATCTCATATAAGGACTCAATTTGACTAAGCTGAATGAGTATCTGCGATTGGAGTGAAAGAACAGCCACACATGGAATGGGGAAGTGGTGCCGATCTGGCACTTGGAAACGTTGCACTCTACCACCTGTCTCTGTGTGGTACAGATGTCTGCAGAGCACAGCTCAACTCTCCTCCTAAATGTAGAAAACATAATTAACGTGCCATAATTATGTTTAATATTAACATAATTAAGTTCAAACACTTCTAAGAGGTTGGTTGTTTGTTTGTAGCAAATCCACAAAGATTCTGTTTGTCAAGTTTCCCCGTTCAGCATGACAAAGCAGTGCTAAAGGCTTCATGCAACTTTACCTTCTCAGGAAGTGGCAGAAGCAGGGCAGGATGGAACAAGGAGCAGAAGGAGTCAGAAGGCATCAGTCACCTCACAGCTACAGAGATTCTATGGGAAGGGGTCACTTAGCTGACAAAACCCCTTCACAAGCCGTCTTCCTTTCAGGATAGGGTCAGAATGGCTGCTTGAGAGATGCTCTGGCAATGCAACAGCTCTCCTCGTAACACTGCAGCTTCCTTGGCCTGCGTGGCCAGTCCCAGCTCAGAGGGGCAGCCTGGACCACAATGCTGCTTCCCCTCTGAATGCTGGAGGTTGCAGCAGGCCATATGAAATGGAAAAGATTTCTCACATATGTCCCAGGGAGCATCTCAGGAGGAAAACCACCTGTCAAGGGTATGTAGGTGAAGATTGTGATCTTCATCCAGCCACATACAATGTGCCTATTTTTTGTGAGCCTCTATGCTCCCTAAACTGAGAAGTTACAAGGCTCAATGCTCAGCTATATAAGGTGCCTTAACCCCATACACCACTGCCCTACAGAAGCTGCAGATTTATCCTCAGACTTCAAATTTTAAAGTTATTGATGCAAACAGCATTGTCATAAATAACAGATTACTGCCTCACAATCACAAAGAAGGAGCTTAAAACCCACCCAACTAAATCTCACTTTCAGTAACTTTCATGCTTTAATGTACTTCCACTCTGTGCTGCAATGAGTCCTCACATCTCTTGGAACAACTACATTTATGAAGCCCCACACATGCTTTGCTGAGAGAGGTGCATTTTACTGAGTTTTTAAAACCCTTCCTCTATCTGTAAGTTTGCCAACAGAGCTAACAGAACAAACAAATAAATAAATAAAAGCTCTCTCATAACACTCTGCATTTTCTAAAGCCTGAAAGTCCCTGCAGGTTTTGGCACAGCAGAATGTATGCTGGATGTTATTCCCATCTCTGCAAAGCTTGTGCTTTTACCTTTAGGGAAAAATTTATTTTTGTGTCAAAGGCCCAGGAATTACCATGTCCCTCTTTAACCCTAACACTTGGCACAAACATAGCTTCTTTTACTCTGAAGGGAATTACTTTTCAATACAGAATGGGGTTTAACTTAACAATTGGCCTCCCTGTGCCAGAAATTGTGGATTGACACATTTTATGAAAGGGACAAAAACCTGCCAATTCATTATTTTTATGCTGCAGCTCTGCATGTTCATTGAGCTGCCTAGAAGGCACACTCTGGTCCCCAGGTAAAGAAAAGTGTTGGATATTTTCTTAGATCATAAAGGACACTTTTAAAGGTAAATCATTACAGCAGCTGCAAGAATAGAGTGGAGCTAATTCCTGGGTTTGGAGCCAAGAGACCACGGGTCAGTTTGCTTCTGGCAAGGATCCCAGAGCCTTCCAGAATGCCCCATGCAGCAGGTCAGAACAGCATCCACTGCCCTGCAGGAAGGCACAGCACAAGAAGTCAGTTCACCAGGAGGGCTGTGCCATCCTGGGAACATCTGTCTCATCAGGTACATCTTGCTTCTGCATGAAAGACAAGCAAACTGCCAAAAAGGCAAAATTCACACAGGCCAATTAATTTTAAACCAAGATTTTTCCGTTTTCTTTATCTCATTTATTTTGTGGCCTAGAGTATTTGGAACAGGAAGAGCTGCTTTTCCATTCTTCCAGTAATACTTTTATAGCCTTAAGGAAAACAGAATGGACAAGCATAGCTGACTTAGGTTCTGGCAAAGAAAGCCTGTTATAACAGGCTTGCTGCAAAAGCCCTCCTCTCTTCCTCTCAGTCTCTCTGCAGGCAACCAACCTGAGTTCATGTAATAATTCGAATCCATGGCAGCAGCTAGGCACGTGAGAGAACCTGTTTGCTGCACTTTATCTAACAGGGTTGCACACTGGATTATGTCACTTATTTCATATGCAGCTCAGTGCTGCATCATTTTTATTTTCCTTACCTCTGGTCCCTTATCTTTCATGCTCAAGTGATCACCTCTCATCTTCATAGCAGAAGCAGATAATTCCAAATGGAAAATATTTATAACCAGATAGAGGCATGTCATTTGTAATGCACATGTGTATAGAGAATGTTTGCAGCACAGGGTAACAATGCATGAGCAGATAAGGAGGGCTTGCTGTGCACACGTATTTAATAACCTCATGTTATCTGGTAATAGATAAACCACTCAAGGGAAATTACCAACGTGATGGAAGGAATTGATCTGGACAGACTCAGAACCAGAAAAGCAGTATAGCCTTCTCCTCCATTACCATACCTAACTTTTGCTGTTGACAGAGATGCATAAGCTAATCTCACAAGTTCAGGCTTTCCACATGTAAAGCCAGAGAACGTAATGAACTTTCATAGCCATTTCTTTGCATTCAGCAAGCCACAGTCTCAGCTACTGTCAAACCTTCTCAGGTCTACTTAGATAAATGAGGCCTTCAACAATTCATTCCAGCTCACACCTTGGAGTAAAAGCCAAGGTTTTTTCACTCTAGCACATGAACAGCCCCCTTCTCCCAAAATAAAGGCAGGAAAAAAAAATACACATTTCCCCTCTCAGCCCTACACATGCACAGACTCTTTCAATCGCCCAGGAGAAGCTAGGACAGAGGAGTGGGAAGCACACATTTTGCTGTCAAGGGTTTGATGAGGGCTGCTTTGGTCCACTCTTGGGTCCTTCACAAACATCACATCTATGCATGGAAAGAGCTTAGGTGGACATTTCACTGAATCCTCCTTTAAGGTGCTGGGAATCTGACAGCACAACAACATACCAGCAAATAATTCCACTTCAAAACAGCAGTCAGTAAACCCACAGAGCTCCCAACACAAAACAGGCTTTGCATAAGAGCTCTGTGCCAACAACTATTCCTTGAACCATCTAAGAGATACATTCACTACTTGGGTTCATTCTGGTATTTTTTTCTAAATGATGCATAGTTCCAGTCATAGAATCAGCTGGGTTGGAAAAGACCTCTGAGATCACCAAGTCCAACCCTTGATCCACTACCACCACAATTACTGGACCATGGCACTAAGGGCCACACCCAGTCTCATCTTATAAACTTCCAGGGACAGAGAATCCACCACTTCCCTGCGCAGGGCATTCTAATGTCTGATTACCCCCTCTGTAAAGAATTTCTTCCTAATATCTAACCTAAACCTCTCTTGGCAGAGTTTAAGACCATGCCCTCTTGTCCTACTGATAGTCGCCTGGGAGAAGGGACCAAACCCCAGCTGGCTACAACCTCCTTTCAGGTGGTTGTAGAGAGTGATGAGGTCTCCCCTGAGCCTCCTCTTTTCCAGCCATGAAAATGGGATATCACCCTCCAGATCATTCAGTCCAACCTAGAAATATTGCTGCATCTTAATAAATCCCAGTGGGATGGAAAAAATGATGAAAATTATCTTTTGGAAACTCTGACAGGTGAATGCTGTGTTATGGAGGAGGAGGATACCGAAGAAAGAAAAATTACATCTGTTATTTTTGGTTAGTACTAGTCTCTTGAAGTCATGTCTTTATTATAAGGGGTGTAAATCTCTTTTATTTCCCTACTATTATTTATTGAGCACTGTTCAAAGACAGTACTCAATTCCTGTCCTAAGGTGCATCCCATCACCAAGCCCACATTCTAGCAGCTGAGTCTCACAACACTTTTCAAGACAGAGCGATAAATTGAGATGCCAGATGAATCTGCAAGGTCACACCAGAAGTTACAGAAGGGGAGGAATAAACCAGAATCTCCCAAATCCTGGGGCTGCACATTAACACCACATGATTTCCCTAAGGCTGTGATTCTTCACTTTGAGCCCATAGGGAGCCCCAAGAACTCTGTGCAGATGCAAGAGCTCAACCACATCACTGTGTCAGGATTAAGAGGCAGCTGATATCTGGAGATCTTGCTAATGTCAATAGAAATGCAGTGCAACAAAGGAATTGAACACTGCTCTTCCACCCCATAACAACGGGAGAGACTCACAGGCTTATCTCTGAGTACAGAGTAGAGCTTACCAAACCTAAATGTTAACATTAAGAGAGAGAAAGAAAACAAATTTGCTCTCAGGTGAATGTTCCTCGCAGCTCTTTAATGCAGCAAGGCAGGACTACTAACAAAAGGACAAAATGTCTTCTCTCAGACTGCCACTTGGGCAGTTTGTGCTTATAGAACTGACCATGCAAACAAACATGAGCTAACATGGAACGGGCACTTCCCAAGCACTGCCAACAGCCACGTGAACAGCAGAGGAGCAGAGGCTGCCACGTGTCCCCTCAAGGCAATACCTAACCCTTTCAACAGAAAGGTATTTAAATTTCAAAATATCTTTAAACACAGACCTGTAATTACATAAACTTAACTATCCCTCTCAATGTACAGATTGCTGGATGCTTGACTGAATCTCAGCAGGAGCACTGTTCCACTCCAGCTTCCAGTGTATGACTGCTTCGTGTTTAGGGACTGTCACTGGGTAGATCACAGCCCCAGTAATGTGATCACCTGGACAGGAACAAGCACTAGCAGTGAAATCAGAGATTCGTGTCACATCTGATGCAAGAACGACTTCTGCTGTTTGCTTGGATCCAATAGTTTTAGAAAGGGGCCACAAAGTGAGAAGCATACAAGCACCAAGACTGGGCATTAGAGTCCACACACTGATATAATACACTGCTGAAACAACCAAGGCCAAAATTCTGAGTTCATAATTTCACTTCTTGTTGTTCCTGGATTCATCTGTAAAATGACCTTTAAATGTTAGAGAGAAGTGCCTGAGAAATGCATTCTAGTCCCAGCTGGATAGCAGCTGTTTCCAGTAATCCTAGTGGCACTTTTCTTTTTTTCAATGTACAGTATTTAATTCTAATCTATTTCTTGGACGTGTATGGAACAGAAAAATCGCTATTCACAAAAAGAAACCAAGTGCCTGAACAGAGCCAGATCAAACTGTATAAATCACGAAAAACACAACCTAAAGAGCACATTAGAAATCTTTGTATTTCTATAACCATAAGACGCAGCAAGCTGCTCACTGCACTGTGAACTTGATAAATAATCATGAGTCCAAGAAACAGCATGGCAGTTCATGTTATGATAACAGATTCATAGAGCAAAAGAAAGTGCCAATTAAAACACAGTAGTCCAAGTGTAACTACTTTATTTCTGGAGCAGATTCAGAGGAAATTAGTCACATAAGTTGCATTAAAAATGGAGTATGCAAATATGCAGTTAGAGCTGTAGGAAACAGAGCTGCTAATAATCCTCTCTGAATCAAACTTCTCTCTAACAGCTGAGAACAGGACCATGAAAGGAAGAGGGAACAGAAAGCAATCACAGAATGCTTCTCCTTGGAAGGGGACCTCTGCAATCCAATCCCTGACTCAAAGTAGGCCCAAGTAAAAAAAATGAGGTAACATTCAGTGTTAAATAGTTATTTAAAAGAATGCCAGAGAGCATGAACAGGCAGGTTTTGGTTTTAATAGACAAGACTTAATCTTTGCATGCCACATTAATTTTAATTAAGGTCTTTCTATCAAAAATAATCTAATTTTATATTTGCTGCGCAGAGTTGGTTCTCTGGCAGCAAATCAGTAGTTAGCACACACAAAACCTGATGGTACAATGAAAATCTCATTGACGGTCAGGACAGCAATAACACAAGTTAGTGGTGATTTTTGGTTTTTTGTGGTTTTTTAACCTTGTCCAAATGTAGAGTTACCAGCTATTTTGAATGAATGAATGAATCTTTCTCTACAGGACAATTCTTCCACATTAGACACAAAATGTTCTGTCCAGATTCCAGAAAGACTGATTTCTTGACTACCTGTGATCATTTTGGGTGTGACCCATGATCATCTCCTTTCAAAGGTGCCCTGCCATTGGCAGGGGAATGCAATTTACCACAGCAAGAGCAATACAGCACCCAGCACACCAAGGGGAAATACAGCCTGCCTGGCCAGGAGGGCTCTTTCCAACAGATGGGATTAGTTCACAAAAAGGACTTGTTTTTATATCAGCAGAGCTGCAGTCACACGAGATGTTTCTCAGAATAAAAATAAAAGCAAATTATACCACTATGAGCAATTTTTGTTTATTATTCTAATAATGAGCAATGCAAACAAGGGTAGACCAGATAACACCCCTTGCAAGTAACAATTTTGCATGGTGAAATAATGGCATGACTGAAGTCAATGAGAACTTTTCAGAAAACACCATTACGTGTGCAGGTCCTGAATGCAACACCACACATGATGTCATAGTAAGTGCAAGTTACAATCAGCCCTTGTCAAAGTTAGGTCTCACACTCCCTCTTATCATATCATATAGTCTTGAAAAATCCTGCTGAACACAATGTATTACCTGGCACATCCACCAAAATGTGTTAACCTGGCAGAAAGAGAAGGAGCAGGACCTACCCCATCACCTACGAAGCAAGAAAAGAGGAGCCTTCAGCGTGCACTTCCACTACAACCCCATGAGAAGTCACCTCACTGACCACTGCCAAGTTCATTGGGGGTGAGCTGGTAGGTACCTACTGTGCTATTTTTAATTCACATCATTTGAATAACGTGGAATTACAACTTCTCATTTTTGAAACTTCTAAAAGTATGGACAAGATTAAAATAGTTTTTGCTCCTGTAAAGCCCCCATTCAAATCAGAAATGATTTGGTCTGAATTCCATAAGAGCTGCACGACTTGTTTCCATATAAAGATAGAAACTGCTTTTTTGGAAGAATCAACCATGAACATTTTCAAATTAAAGCAACAAATTCTGGCTTGCTGCTTTCCCAGCATATTTGCTTACTCCTTAGGAGGAACACAGTGCTGGGATCGTGCCATTTGGTAGCTGTGGAAAATCTCTAAATCCAGCCCATACAGTCTCCAAGTAAACTGCTTATTATAGTGCTGTAGCATCCACTGCTTCCTAAAAATCCCAAACTCTACATCTTAAGAGGACACACCACCATAGTATTTGTATCTTTAAATTAAATATATGAGCCTGCAACCAACAAACTATTCGAAGCCTTTCATCAGCTATTACAGAAAATTTCTCATCACAATCGATCCATTAGTTTTAAAGAAATGTGTAGGAGTTAATTATTAAATTGCAGTTGCTGTTCATGCCCTGCCTCTTCACATTATAAACATGTGAGGGACATTAGTGGCAATCCTAATGTTTTCAGAGAAAAAAAAAAGGTAAGGGATTAAAAATAACCCAGGCAACAACTTGAAACTCAAATTCACCCTACCTTTTCAATTCACAACACAGGAACAGCATTGCTACTGGCATCTGGGAAAGATTTGGTTAAATCCTGCTTAATTGGGAGTATGTTATCTTAAAACTAAAGTACGTTAATGTGGCTATTAGTATGACTCCCAGCAGGGTGGAAACCTTGCTTGCTTAAAACATGCCCACAGAAGAACACACAGCAGCCTTGCCTTCTCTGCTCCCTAGAAACAACTGGCAGGAGTGTCAATATTTTTTTTATAATGTAAGCAGCAAAAGTGTATTTTCACTGCACTGAAGTGAGACACAATTCCACCAGCTCCAGCACTCGCTCCTGATTTCCAACCAGGAGAGCAGCTCAGGCTGCTGCAGGTTTCTGCTGGCCACTGCAGATGGCTGGTACCCCCAGGGAGGACAGCTCCTGCCCCAGGCTCCAGGAGATGCTGCAGATGCTGAGGGCAAGGGGGGCAGAAAATGGAAACCAAAAACACAGCCTGGGCACCGAAATGTTTACATCTGGGGGGACCTCTCTAAACAAAATTGCCACGGGTGAAGACAATGCCCAAACTTAACAAAAATATTTAAAAGCTTCTTACTTAATGTTGGGGGGTTTTTTTCAGTCAGTATTAAGCAAACAAGAGCCCAGAAGAACATTCTTGAGTTACAGTTTGTCTTACTAATATTTAGATATATTACACCAGGTTTGATCAATATTCTTGTTTTGGTGGAGTTTACAAAAATTTCAGCTTGTTTCCTTTCTCATTGTTTTTTTGTCATTTAGTTTTAGCTCTTTACTTCAAAATTTACCTTCTGAAGGAACTCTTTAACACCAATGGTCAAAGCAGAAAGACTCTTGGGATCCATCAGTCCCTGCCCATGAAGGGCAACTCAGGATGCAGCAAACTGATTGTTCAGATGGAAAACTACACATATGGGAATTTGTATCCAGGCCCTCCCCCACTACATTTTTCAAAGAGCTTCATTTTCTCCATAAATGCAGCAAATTTAAATGACTTCATTAAGAGCTCCCAGAATAACTTTCACTGGCGTTATTATTTTTGTACACATTACGCTTCTGAATCCTGACATTTACATAAAACATTGCTTTGGGAATTATAAGGTCTTTTCCAGGAGATCTTTCTACAAAGGACTGTCAGCATTAAGTACTGCCTGTAGCTCATTTAGCTAGCCACGATGTAGTCTGTAGCACTGCAACCCCACCAGACACCACTTACGAGAGAGATTCAGAGGCCTGAATTACCATCTCCTATCCAATTCCTCCAGCATCCTGTGTGACCTCTCATTGTGCACAATGATTTTGCACAGACACAGGCTAATTTCCTTGGCCTGGATTTTCATTTGCAATGATTTGCAATTTGATTTGCAGTATATTCACATTTTTCAGAAGACTTACTGTCTGACTTCTCAGCTTTAAACCTTTTAGCATCTCCAAAAGAACGCTTCCTGCACAGCTAAATTTGTAATGAAATTCCATGATTAAATTCTCTCTATGAGTGAGCATTAAATTTCTACCTTTTCTGCATATTGCAATATATTGCAGTGAAGGCCACTTGACAACTTCAGGCTGCGTAATGATCTCATTTGCCTGTCTGGAATTCATCTTGGTTAACCTTTGAGGGTTTATACAGCTATGTTCTTATTATTATGTCACAGGAGGAGATTGTTCCAGAAGGTAGTAGGCTCAGAGTTATAATTAATACCCAAACCTTTAAAATCCCAAGCTTTTCTGCATATTGCAATATATTGCAGTGAAGGCCACTTGACAACTTCAGGCTGCGTAATGATCTCATTTGCCTGTCTGGAATTCATCTTGGTTAACCTTTGAGGGTTTATACAGCTATGTTCTTATTATTATGTCACAGGAGGAGATTGTTCCAGAAGGTAGTAGGCTCAGAGTTATAATTAATACCCAAACCTTTAAAATCCCAAGCAGCATTTATTCCAGAGTAATTTTGGTGATCTTTTCAAAGCCCAAAAAGCCTCATATATGGTTACCTAAGAAAGCTGAATAGCAAGAAGCTCTTTGAGGCATGAAACTCTCTCATCTCCAAGGCCCTCACATCATTCCCACTTTCTAAATCTGCCCTGATATAAGTTACAAATGTGCTAACTACTCTACAGAGCAAACATGGCCATCCTACATTTGTTGGAAAGTGTTAAGTGGTCCAAAAAAACTGCAAGTGAATGCAAAACTTCTGTGGTGTTTTGTGAGCCAGGCTAATAAATGTATACAAAGGTCACACAGCCTCATACATTTTCCCAAATTCTTACTCTGTAGATGTCAATTATAGCCACCAAGCCACACTGGAAGAAGGCAAGACAGATTAAAATAACATAGACATTTTGGACTCCTTGATCCCAAGGCCATCACCTCACCCATGAGGTGACCACAGCAGGTTACATTTCATTTGACCAAACCAAGGGAAATGCTGCCTTGATGTTCACTGCCGTTTTACCACTGTCTAAATGCTCCTTCAATTTATAAAGTAAAAAAAAAATCCCTATAACAACATACATACTCACTAAAACCAGGGTATAATTACACGCCATTGATCACCATACAAATCTTTGCCTTTGGATTGCAAAGTGGCCCAGCTTTATACCTTGCCCACTTGCATTCTGAACAACATTTCCACCTAAGGGGTTTATACACTCCTCAGAAGAGCTATTTGTAAGGTTGTTCTCAAAGGAACTGGCAGGGTTTGCTCCCAGAGCTACAATAGCAGCTCATATGAAGAACTTGAAGCACATGCTGCAATTCCAATTAGGGAACTCAAACCAGGAAAATAAGAATTTCCATTTAATGCCATAAACAGAAAGAAAAGATGCATGAACAGGCAAACAAAAACTGGACACAGTTCAAATACTACAAATTGGAGACTACTCAATGTTCCTGTCTTTTCCCATAGACAAATCAGGGTGAGTAAAACACAGACAGCAGGTTTCATAACATGCCTTTGAAAAACATGGCACTTTATTTTTACCTTTTCTACCTTTTTTCTGTTACCATCCAAATGAACAAAACCCCTAAACTTGCAGCAAAAGCAAATAACTTTCTGAAAAGCACAAACACCACCAACTCCTAGCAAGAAGTTATTCTCAGTCTTTTTGCTAAGCTGCACATGAAAGCTTATGTCAGAGTTCCTTTTTTTATTTGCTATGTGAGTGAATCCTCCCTCTAGCTAAAAAGTAAACACTGTGGGTGTTAATTGGAAGCATTTGTGAAAACTAATTAAAATTGCTCTGCTGCAATCGTGCTTCAGAAAAGGTTTTTTGTATCAAATCCTAATAAAGATTTGTTCTTCATATACATGCTTTGTTTAATCTCTTCAGGTAGATAAACAAAAAACATATCAGTCGTATCTTAGCAAAGAGAGGGAGTAAATCTAAAGACATTAATTAGGGACCTTGGTACAAGTTATCACTGGATAAAACTCAAACAAAGGCATGTATATCTTTCCAATACTAAACCCCACCACCACTGCTCCCATGTGACCATTCCCTAATGAACTGGTCTTCTCCGTCCTCTTGCTCTCATTAGGAGTGTCCTTCTCTAATGATGGGAAATGGACTGATATTTGATATGCACTAGCACTCACAAATCCCTCTGAAACTCACTGGCATCAAATGCATTTCAAATTTATGAGAAGTTGGATGAGCTACGTCTCCATTTCTTCTAGTCTGTATCCATATGTAACATCTATATTTATTAAACAAGGCCTCATTTTTCTCCACCCCGATCTCCACTCTGATTTTGAAACTTATTGATCCCACTGGTTTGGCTTGCACTTTAATGAACAAAATCAGCAGCAGTACCATGGCATACCTCTTAAAGGCTCTTCACTAAAATCCTGTCATTTCTTTCCCTTCATGAAGTCTCTGTATTTCCCTACTACATGACCCATCACCATTAAAACCTCTCTGTTTGAAAGCCTAAACCAGCCACTAGCACAGTGTAATCGAGCACCCCTGGCTGGGATTTACCCCCCAGAAAGTAAAGGTTCTGGAGCAGTGGCAGCTCCCTGAGCCTCCACCCCACCTGGGGCTGTGACCAGGCACATCCCTCAGCCTGACTTTACCTCCCCAGGCTTGGGACATGGTGTAAATCCACCTGAGCTGGGTCATGCAGTTATCTTAGCTCTACTGTCTTGCAAGTGCAGTACAATTTTAATTTTCCATGACAATGAGGCATTTTTAAAATACCACTAACTGTTCTCTTGGAATTTGTATTTTTAATAACCACAATGTTTTAGTCATATGAGACACTGCTCTGAAGCTCTATCCTTTTAATTGTTGAAGAGAAGGTACTTTTACAACTCCTTAACATCTGGCCATCAGAAATACTTCTATGAATTAAGATGACAAGAGCAGCTTTGATGAGAACTATTCAGCATCTGAATTAAACAAGTACAGTCAGTGAGGCTCAGCTGGGCTCATAAATCAAAAGTAATTATGTCCACATGCAAAAACGCAGCCAAATGTTTTTTATGTTTTGACTTTGTATTTATGGCTTAAATTTCCAGTCACTTTAAATCTTTTTTATTAGTGTAACAAAGGTATTACTGATGATGGAGATTTTGAAACCTAACTGGACAGAGTCTTGGGCAACTTTTTCCAGCTGACCCAGCTTTGAGCAGGGGGGTGGGATTAGAAGGTCTTCGGAGGTCACATCTTTCCCTCAGCCACACTGTGACTGAGATAGAGTTCACATCTGCCTCGGAGGGGAGGCATCAATTCCTTTGGATGCACACCTGTCTTATGACAAAATAAACAAGCAGGCATAGAACAAATTACAGCACTGAGTAGAAGGTCTGAGAGCAACACAGGAATTGGGATGCATGTGATTCAGCCCCTGAAGGCTTCTGGGAGCTTGTAACATCCAGTCCCAATGTTACTAAAGCTGATGATAATAATAATAATGTTTCAATTTCAAAAAAAAAAAAAACAACCTGCCAAGAAACTAAGCACATGTTTCTGACACTACAGGGTCAAGGCTTTTAAAATAGATGTCTGAAGCCTTTGCTTAGGTCATTGATCTAAGTGTTCTGATTTTTACAGACCTGCAGAGACTAAACACTACATACAACATGCAGCTGAATGAACGGGTTCACCAGTAGTGAGATAACGGGACTGGGTCTGTTTCACTGATGCTTCTGAAACTGAGTATCAGTGACTAAGCAAAATTATAAACACCTTCCATTTATCAGTTAAAAAACACCAATCAAGCTGAAGTTGTTCCGTGGCACAAGTCTTCCAAGAGCAACAGTTTGCTAAAGAAATTGAGCTTTGCAATGACTTGCTTGCAGATGGTAAATGAGACAGCATTAATGCAAAGGGATATGGTGATCTTACGCACCACAGGCTGTTATGCAAAGAACAAGCTGTGAACCTTTCTCTGTGTATCCTCCATCCATAATTCAAATGGATTGCAGAGCCTGACTGACTGGTGTTCTTTCATAGACACTGATCTCTGTGTGAATGTACATCCCAAAAACATTTAGTACAGTCAGTGGTTACCAAATACTTTGACTATTATAACATGAGAGATACGAACGATCTTTAATTCTGCCTACTGGCACAGGACTGTTAAGGGCTTTCAGAAGATCTAATTCTTCCATTTTTGCCTAAGCCTCACAAAATTTTGAGGTCAGTAGAATGGAAAGAAACCCACCAAATACGGAGAAAATTTCTCTACTACTGGTTGCAACTCTTCCACCTTCCCTTCAATGGGAAGAACTCCTGCAATATTTTTATGACAAGTCAGAAACTATCACAGGTTTCTTTGAATATGAAATCCCTGCCCTAAAAATCCATATACTGACTAATCAATGAGTGCCATAAAACAAAAGAACGGACATAAAAGATCTAAAACTCTTTCTCTGCAACTCTCCACTGACGAGAATAATTTTTTCCTCATAAATCTGAAGACTGAGAAGTTCCCTTGAGTAACAAGCCCCTTTGAACATTCATAAATATTAACATATTTATGATGGAAAATTCATTGTAGCAACTTTGCTTTTAGAGTTGGTATTTCAGGATGGCCCTTGGATGGGGGAAATGGAACGACAGATAGCACTATCTGCCATCACCAAGCTGGAAGAGCATCCTTCCACGGGCAATCCTGAATAGTCACACCAGCAGCCTGTGGGGGGATGATAGCTTGAACAATTTGGCAGGATGGAGAGCTGGCTCTAAACCCTACACAGTCATCAGTAACATTTAAAAACCAGTTTTTATACAGAAAAACTGTCCAAATTTGCTCACTGCCAAATCACTTGAACATGACGAAAAAAAGGCGAAGAACTAGTTTGAGAAAAATCACTTCAAATACTAAATGGCAGGAGGAATACAGGGAAAGTGTTAAGATATAAAGCTATCCATTTCAATAAAAGAAGGGAAGAAATCATTTAAGACTTAAAAGCTAAACCAGAAAAACATCAAATATATCAAATCCCACCAAGGACATAACTGATTCAGGGAAAGGTATTTTACAAGTCATTAAAAAAAATAAAATCAAAATCTGTTAAAGTCAGGTGGTTAAGAATGAAAGTGACCTACCATCTCAGACAAAAAGTCTGCAGCTGGTTTGTGACTTGCACTGACCTCCCTTTCAGATAAAAGTTAATTAAGGATAAGTGAAATGACCAAATTATGTTAAAATTATTAAGATGACAGGTATTTGTAGCTTGTCTAATAAATATTCCAGATGGTTGGCACAGTATTTACAACTACTTGGATTTTTAAAATTTTATTTTTGTGTGTATATCGAATCTGTGATAAACCAGCACTCTGTTTATGGAAACCAAGAGACTGAAGCCATTGTTCATAACTTACAGTACCATATAAGTAATTCTATTGAATATAACAGCATCAAGGAGGATGGGATCCATCAGGAGTCCTAAATAGCACCTTAGCCAAGGAGTACCTCACTGTTTCCACATGATAGCTCACAAAATAATATAAATCACATAACTAAACCAGGTTTACAGTGTGTTATAAATATATACGTCTGGCTGTGAGCAATTAGGCTTCACGATTAGGGTGCCACCCTGTTCATTTCATAAGGCACAAATCAGGACAGTTAGATACTTTTGAAAAGGAGACTAAATTTTAAGTGACATTGTCTTGAGCACCTCTGTTCCCATTTTTGCAGCTGTGCCAGTAACAACACAGTAGCAAAAGAGTTTAGTGACAGAAATGCCAACTAAACACATTGAGGAGCCAGGAATCTGCCACCAGAGGCAGACCTGAGCAAGCAGTGCACTTGCTCAAGTCTTCTTCAGCAGAACTGTCATTTGGCACACACTGGAGAGGCATTTAATTCCTAGGCAGAAAGGCAGGAATATCCTGCCAGGCTGCACCAATCCGTCACCACCCTGTGTGTCCTGGGAAGGCTCACCTATTCCAACCTGTGTCCCCAAGTACCCTCAGGATTAAGGTACAGCACCTACAGTGACAGGCCAAGGGGCTGTTCAGCACTGCCTTCAAAACTGGCTATTTATTCTCTAGAATTCCTGTATTTCTCAGCTGTCACTAGTCAAGCCCTTTTGGGATGCTACTGAGCCCTTAGGCTGACACTTATTTCAGCAAAGGTTCTGCTGGTAATAAGATAATGCAGGCAGAGTTTATCCCTCAATTTCAATGATATCTTTAAGCAAATTACCCAAAACTCACAGAAAATGACCTTCCATTTCTAAAAGAGCCCATGAAAAAAAGAGAAATGTAATTATTTTATACTTGCTGATGGTTTTATAGATCTTTTGAAGTCAGGAAACTACTGAAGGAGCAACTGATTACACAGGTAACTATACAACACTGACAGGGTTATCAACCTTGAAAAATATAGTACAAAAGGAGAAAAGACACTTTTCCCCTACCACAGCCAGTTATATAAATCACAGGAATTTCCACTGTAATGGGCATGTATGGCACAAACAGAAAAGCAGCTTTCACACCAATAGGAGCCTTTGAAAAGTGCCAGAATCAGAAATCCCCTCTGTTTAGCTGGAGATGGGTGGGTAGGGGAAGTTAAGGCAGCAGAAAACCTGAATCTGATAATCAAAGTAACCTGCTGCAATTAGAAATTTCTGAGTGTGGACTGAAATTTTATTGAAATAAAATCCACCTCCAGCATCCAGATATGTTAACTCAGATTATATCTGGTCTAAGGTAAGTAATCATTGTTCTGGATTAAATCAGTCAGCCCCATTACTGATCTAATAATAGGAGGAAAGACAGCCAGTGGAGCAGAGGAGAGTCCATCCAGAGAGCTTGGCATTTTTCAAGAAAATACTCTATCTGAACTCTAAACCACAGGGTGTACACAACGCTGTGCAACATCATAAAAATTCATGCAAGTTTGGAAATATGTTTTGTCATATATCAGGGCTAAGTCTGAGTACATAAGATCCTGAGAGAGATAAATCACACACTGCTGTGTTTCATGTTATTTTGATAACTCTGATGACCCAATCCCTGGAACTCAAATGAACTATTGAACACACATCTTCTTTTACAGTTCTACTAAATAATTCCTCTTCTTTCCTTCTCCCTGCCCTAAGTTGATTGAGCTATTGTGCAGTAATCCACAGTTGATTAAATTCACTTAGATCTATTCTGAAGCAACAGGCATATTTTTCTAGGGCAGTTTCCATTATAAAGAAAGCTGATTAGACCCTTTTCTTTTAGGTTTTACTGCAACTAAGTAATTTCTCTCAGTGTTCCAAGTTCAGGGCCATAAAATGAAGGTTAGTTTAACAGACCATTTTATTAACTCACCTTCCCTGAGGTCTTTCTTTTTAGCTATTTTAAAAGATCCCTGACTTCCTAATTTTTCTGTGTTATTAAAAGAGCAGTAAAAAGAACAAATATTGGGCATGGCTAACCTAGGCTGAGTTTGCAGTCAGAATTGCAGATCTGTGAAAGTGACTAAGGCTGAGTATTGAGTTCCTCCTCCTGGCAGGCTCCATAGGCCAGTCCCTCAGATGGGTTCTCCAGGAGCTGAAGCTTCTGGTAGGAACTGATGGGACCACAGAGGTTCCAGTTACATCCATTTAGGCAGAAAACCCTTTCTTTCAATGATAAACCATTTCTGATTTGAGGAGATCTGATATGTGAGCTGACCTAATACCACTGAAGGATTGGATTTCCTTCATTTTGTGGTAACACTCTCTGGACTAACTATACAACTTTATGGATAATTTTTTTTTATGTCACAAGAAAGACCCTGCATCACACTGTAGAAAACAAACTATTAATGAAAAAACAAAGTCATGGGAGTCAGCACCTTTCAGGATTGGCCCTTAAATTACAGTCAAAACCTAACAGCTTTAGACATTTGCTAAATGTGGAGTGCTGACATAAGCAAAGGGGAAAAGCAGCTCTTCCTATAGGAAAAAAAAAAAGATAAAACAAATGGTAAAACTTTTAAGTAGGTCAATATTCTCTTTTTTTCCTTTCCATTTTTAAGCATAATTTTCAACTGAGAGCTTTCATGCATCTAATCTTGTTCTTTAGATTTGGTATCCTACTTAGTTTAATCTCAGCATCATTTTTGAGTAAGGCTGCACAGCAACACCAAGAGCTGTTTGTGATGGAAGCTCAAACACCAAGGTTATTGTACTATTCTCACCCCAGGGATACTGAATGTACATCTGCAAAACCAACAGAAAATCCCATCCTACAGTAAGCAATGAAACAGTAATTCTGACTGCTTTAAACTGGATCTACTGATCTGTCTTCTGCACAAGTGCTTATGCCTGAAGCTTTGCAGAGCATTCCAGGCTGCTGTAGGACCATATAAGAGAGAAACACAGTAGTTTGTTCACATGCTCAATGCATTTTCAAGGATATGAACTACCAATATTTCCTGCCATCAAACTCTTTCCAGAGTTCTTACTGGAACATAGAATAATAGAGCCACTTATTCAGATTTCAAAAGAAGAGTGGATCAGTGGAAGTTCAGTTGGAGTTGCATAAAATACTGCTCAGGGTCAACTGAGTATCAGGCAACCTGTAAAGTATTGTTATATCACTGTATAACAACTGATCTTTTCAGGCTTGTAGAGTAAACCTAAAGTACAAATCCTTTTATTTCATCTGACACATTTCTCTTCCTATGATCCATGTGATCATTCTATGTCCATGTGTGATGATGCTCTTTTAACAAGCCATTGAGCTTTCCTGTAACTTCATTATTTTCTGATGTTCTTCTCTTCTGGGAGACATAATTGCTGAAGCAAGGAGTCAGGCACTGCTTATTTCAGATGGCTCTAGCAATGTGCACGCCTAGACCAAAACCAAAAGAACCTTGTAAATGTTTTGGGTTTTCTTTTTGTCCTTACACAGTCTTTGGGCTCCTCAGGAGAAGGGAAGTCCGGACAAAGCCTTTATTTTTCAGTCATAAAATCTCTGTTTCTTTTTTCCACAGCCTACCTTTGTTTCTTGGCTATATGAGAGCTGAACCATCCCCCTCTGATACCAAAGCCCATCACACTGCTCCTGCCATCTTCCTTGGCTCTCAGCCTCTCCAGCTTGCTAGAGATGTTCATAAGCAACAATTATGAATTCCTAACCTCACTGCCCAGTTTCTGGTGCAAAAGCTTTCCTCAATTCTCTTTCCTACATTGGAGTAATGCTCCAACCTGCGTTGCCATTAGATTTCTTCCCAGCTGAAGGGGAACCTCCAGTGCCTAGCAGGTCTCCATCCTGGACACAGGGCATTCCAGAGCCTGTCATGGCACAGCCTCGTTCAGTTCTTGCCCTTCGATACAACACTGTGCACACAAACAGCATTAATTAAATTAATGCTACTTGTGGAATACACTTTGTCTTCTCTGCATGTAAGATGTCAGCCATACACACAGTCACCCAACTTTTGCCACGGCATTCCTTAAGCTGTATCTATTTGTGTGTGTGTGTGGGGGGGAAATTTCAAATTCCTTTGAAAATGGAGAGACACCTGATGAGAGAACACAAACCCAGGCCTGGTGCTACACAGTGTCACTTGCATGTTCTAAACTGATTTTCAAAGGATAGGAACTACCAACAAAGAAGTTTCAAGGGCACAAATATCACTAAAATGTAATTCTTGACATTTCATATAAGAAGCAGGCTACAGGGGAATGTTTTAAACTTGTTGCCCATGCAGTAATAATAACACTACAAGGCAGGGAATCATAGTCATTTATTTGACATGGGAATGTAAATACATTTTTCAAGTACTGACACTGCAGTTGTTCATGGTAATAAAAACCAGAAATCATTGTTTGTTTGCTGGCAGGGAAGTTGTCAACTTGTTTATTTGCTGGCAAATGAGTTGCAACTTGTTTCCCATTTTGGAAGACCTTGTTCTCTTTTCACATTGTGTACATGAGCAAAGCTTGAGAATAGGAGCAATAGGTCAAGAGGAATAATAATTTTGTAGCATGTAAAACTGATAGACCATGTATTTAGCCATAGAAGTATCTTTAAGCTTCCTAAACTTCCCCATAATTTGATATGGTACTTTTTCAACTTCATAAAACATTAATGCTGCTTACAGTCCATTTTTTTTTTTATTTTTTTCCAGTTATTCCTACTGTATGCAAATCTGCTGGTATTTGTACTGCTTGAAAAGACTGCTTCAAATAGAAGGTGGCAGCTTTTGAAACATTAAACAATGATTAGACAGGCATTGGGCCAAAGAGTGTGTCAGTAAGGAGCAAAGGAACAAGGCAGCAGCCAACACTGAGCTATCTGGAGAGAACTGAGAGCACTTAGCAATTCCATCAAGATTTTCTCAGCTGCCAGATGAAAACAACAATGATTCATGCTGCCATATTATTTAGCATTCATCATGATTCTGAATGATTTATTGGAGAGTTTACACTGCAGTGCAGACAAACCCGGTTAAATTTAATGAAAGGCGAATTGTCCTTTGAGTTGGTATCAAAAATATCTGTGAGAAAATTTTGGAGCTTCTACCATTCCTCTCAGATTATGCTTGAAAGGAAACTAATATTAAAAAAATATATATATTTAATAAAAATCATCAGTTTCACATGACAGGAGGCTGACGGGGAATTCAATTCCATGCAGGTCCCCAGTCAGAAGGTGTCACCGATCAGGCTGCCAGGAGAGCAAGATTTTCCCTGTCAGTAGGAAGTAGGTTGCAGAACTTACTCAGAAACCTAGCAGACTTCTAGACACTTGTGAAAATCAGAGAGAATATGAAGGGTGAGTATTTATATTTTAGTATATTAACTGTATCTCTGCCCATATGGACATGTATATATCAAGACTCTCACAACAGACTTGCAGTAAGTTGGGTTAACAATGACTCTGGTTATGAAGGCCCAACAAAAACAAAACATCTTTTCCAAAGAAACTGGGTGAGGAAAAACAAGCAGGAATTTTCACTCTCTCACAGCTCAGCCTTTAAGTTCTCATTTTTCCCTTGCTAATTGCATCACCGCAAATGAAAATTTTAGCCTTTATGTCTATTTTCCATAGAGTTTTAAATCAAGCTTCCCCAAAGCTTCCTTCCCAGGCTGCCACTTGAAGCATCCTATTCTAAAATAGGTTACTTTTCCAGTGTGAAAGGAAAGAACACCATTTCAGTAACAGCCCCAGAAAATAATAGCAGTGAACAAGTGAAGTCAAGTAATCTCCAATTTGGACATCCAATGTACTTCGAGAACCTTTTCAAACACTCTGTGCCAAGCACACCTACAGAAAAGCGTGCCAGAAGAAAGGCCAGCATGAATTGGTTCTTTTATTCACAATAAGAATTCAAATATCCTTTGATAAAAAGTTCTGTACTTGAACTTTAGACTTACAGTAGGCTCCACAATGCTTTTTAAACATCTAGCAATGCCTGTAAATGTGCCTTTGTGTATGCCTTTTGGGTGATCGTGGAACAATCTATAATTTAGTCAAATATTTTGCTAACTGATTTTTATCATTTGGTCTTGAGCACTCTTAAACACTTCCTTGGGCAAACCTCTTATCGTGCCTCGGACCCTTCAGCATATAAAGAATTCTCAGGTTCTGTCACAAAGAAGTTGAAGTGTTTGAAATTATCAGCTCTGGCAGGAAGTTTTATCACCAGTTTAAGTAAAGAACTCGGCATTAATTTTATGGAAATTATCTTTTTATTCATTTTTCTTTTTAACAAAAGCATGCTTGGGTCTGGAAGAAAAGTTAATTCTAATAAAGTTCATTTAAAAGGCACTTTTTATTTAACTTTCTACAGGACACAATCTTTCAACTCCTTTGCCTGACACTCCAGAGTATTTTCCCCATGCCCTGTCAAACTCTTTCAATTATAAGCACCACTCTCTGATAAGGAAAGAGAAAGAAATCCTTTAAGAAGTCATTCAGGCTCATAGCAGCTTACATTACTGGAATGTCTCAAATACAATTTCTATCAAATACTTCATGGGAAAAGATGCCAAAAGGAAATAACCTGATGAAACCAGACCTTCCTACTGACATAAACAGACATTGGCACATTTCTCATGAATTCTACACGAGTGTTTGTCATTGCATCAAATCTATACATGTGGCTGCTACTTTAATTTGGTGACATGTTTGAGAACATTATCAATGGAAACTGTTCAAGCATTTCTGAAGGCAAAATAAACCACAAATGTGAGAGAAGGAAAAATGGGAATTAAAAAAGGAGGGGTTTCTATCAAGGAATTTCTCAGAGGTCTCTAGTGATTAAGACTACAATCACAGTGCTGGTACTGAGAAGTGGATCAGGGCAGTATTTATGCACTGGCATTCTCACAGTCAGGATCCCATTAGTCCAGAGCATTTCCAAAGCACACAGGGTGAATTCCCCATTGCTATCAGAGGAGCTGAGAACAAACCTGTTCTTACTAAATATGATGGCAATCTTTAAGTGTGGGACACATATGGTTTCTGAATCACACTTGACACAGGTGATGCTATTTTCTGTAAGTTGACCCAAATCATTCTTCCAAAATATCCCAAAGTGCCAATATGCAGCTATTTACCATCACCTAGAAACCTCAGCTGTGCTGGGCTTTGCTATGACCAGCAACATGACAGCACATAGGAGCGTGCTTATGGCAAGGTCTGTGCCATCAGAGGATGGCAAAACAGGCATGGGGCTGAAGAACAAGAACAGGCTGACTTGTTATTTAAGGTACACAATGTATGTGAAATAGAAATATACAACTTGGTATACTGGGATTCAAGATAAAACAAAATCACAATGAAAGAAAAGCCAAGTCTTGGACTTGCTGTACTGAATCTGACATAGAAAAAGGTATTTATTATTACACTGCAAGTGTATTAGCCCTGAAGGAGTTAAATTCAGAGATGGAATCACAGAGTATGCTGAGATCAAGGGACCCACAAGGATGCCTGAGTCCAACTCCTGGCCCTGCACAAGGCCATCCCCAAGAGAATAAAACATAAGATGACCATCCATTAACTTCCAACCACTCCTGGCTAGGGAAGATTCAGTTCCCAGTATTATCTGAATGCTTGAATCAAAGTCTGGTATCAGGAGACTGAAATAAAAGCTCTGCTCCCACAGCTGCCCCCTGATGTGGACAGAGGTTATGCTCTCAGCTTGCACACACATTAAAATGTTGCTTTTCCAGCCATGCAAACAGACTGAACTATGCTGTATTGCAGAGGATTAAAATAACTGTTCCTTTGAAAGGCCACTTTGTCACTGCCAACACCTTCTAAGCACATGCTTCCACAGAGGCAAATGGTCCAAGAGGTGAGTGATTTCCCTGGGATTCTCTGGAAGAGCCACACTCAACTGTTCTAGTTCTGCAGTCCCACTTCTCTTACAGCACTGGAACTTTCCTAACTGTCCAGGAAATGAAGGCTAAGGACCTTCCACAGGAGCTATAAGGTAGAATGTGATAGTTCCCATTGTAAAACTGCATGCTGGTTATCAAAGAGCTTTCACACAACTCTAATTACCATGCCACAGAAATCAGAGCCTTGCCTCCAGCAAGGGATGCTATCCCTGCCCTTACATGTGGTGGAACACGAGTCAGCATTGGAGGCTGATGGATTACAGAGTTCAGACACAGGAGAGTTAGAAAAGGTGGTCAAAAAGGATGCTGCATGATTATTCTTCAATGAAAGCAAAAAAGAGAATGGAAAAAACGTCCAAAAAGGAGGCATCAGAGAGAAAAAGGCAGAAAACAGGAGAATGATAAAAATATTGCCACAGAGGCAAGAACAGAATACAGCTGGGGGGTGGAGGAGGGAGGTGGGCAAGGATGAATCAGGCAGGAGTTTAATTACTGTGGCTAAAGGCAGGGGGAAGCTGAATGCTGAAATGGGGAAAAAGGGGGAATAGTTTGTGAGAAAGTGCAGCAAATACTGGGAGGGAGAAGAGGATAAGAGGCACAGGTACACTGGAATTTGGGAACATGCAAAATGGAGACCCCAGCTGAAGGACACAAGCTCATCTAAAGGATGAGATGTATGGAATGGGAGTGAGGAAGTGAACATTTGGAAAGGACAGACTGCCCAAGCCGAAAGGAGGAAAAGGAAAGTGGACTGAAGGAATAAAGAACAAGGAGCTATACCATGCCTGGATGAGAAAAAAAGAAGGAATGAAGACAGGAGGAGAAAAATGTGTGAAGAGTGATAAATCAAAACAAAAGAGAGGCAAGAATAATTGGTACAGATGGCATTCTTCATGAGCAGTGTCCTTTTTTTCTGCTCTGTTGCTCACTTCATTTTGATATCCTTCTCCACAACCTTTCTCCTTTAAAGCAGGAATCAAATGCCCTGTCATGAGGACTGACAACTAAGAGGAGAGAACAGCCTGCAGCTCCTCTAGGACATCATCCTCAGGATGTAGTGTCCTCACAAAAATCCCACAGTCTGTTTGCATCAGTGGTATGTATTTTTTTCCCATAAGAGTTTTGAACTGCAAGGCCAGGCCACTCTCTCACACCTCAGAATAAACCCAGCATTCCTCACTCTGCTAACTTGTGCTGACTGCTGGAACACGTGGCCAGCAGATGATGTTTTGCCACTGGTTATTTTCTCCTGACGTATTTCCAGGGGCTGGCACACCTCACTGCAGCCCCAGAACATACAGCAGTAAACATATGCTCAAAGAATTGTCTTCATTAATTCAAGTTGCACTGCTCAATGTTGCCATGGAAGTAAAATGCAGTTTGTTACAACAGCCAACATTGTACTCAAATCTACAATGGAGACAGATTTTCTGGTCTCTACATAAATATAGGCTTTTTAGCATCTAATTCCCAACCAGCATTTCACAGCTCTCTTTTCTTGTCAATCCCTGCCAACACTACTGAAAGCTTGCTTGTGTAAAGACTGTGCAATAATGATTTCTCCATCAAGACCTTTAAGTAATGAGGAGATAAACTAAGACCTTCACAACATATAAACCATGGCCCAAAAGTGAATGTAAGTTTGAATAAAGTTTGGCCATGTCCTTGTTTTCAAATGTTTTCATTTGTCTTGGAGCTTTCCAGGCTTTCAGGTAAGGGAAGAACAAGAAGCCAAACAGAAAGGCAGCAAGACCTAATTTTTTCCCCTAGGAGATATTTTTCATAGCTGTCTAGTCTACAAGTAAGCCGCCTTCAAATTATGCTGTGATATGAAATCTAGAGTGCATTTGAACAGTATTTTTGAGGTTTATTCATCACTGCTTTGTAAAGGAAAAAAGAAATCAGACAACCTTCTATTCCCTAAAATCTCTTAAAAATTACCAAAGGAGAACTATACTTTTTTAATGAAAAGCTCTGGATGCTTTTTGAAAAGTTTCTTTCTAGTCAGGGTTTTGAGGACACCGTTGCAAACCTCTCTTAGGTGATGTAGTTGTACCTGACCCACTTTCTACCAGTCTGTGCCAATTCTCTTCAACACTGCAAGCCATAAAATTAGCATCCTGTGATATCCAGCATTATTGCTGCATTTCAGTAGCTGTATTCATAGAAATGTCAGGACAAAATGAGAACTGCTGCCTTGAACATGTGAGAATATTTCATTCATGAGTAAAGATTCAAAGAAAAAGGAAGAAACCTTGCTAAATCTGAGCCTCTACTGCAATATTATTAACTTTAATAAGAAAAAAAGATGCCAGAGAGGATGAAAATTACTGGTCTAGTATTAAATTCTGCAGGGCATACTCTGGACATGTTAATATCTGCTGCCTCCCCATGAAGCTGAACACATCATGGCTCACAAGGAGCTTTTTTAGAGGATTTCAAATCATCTTAAAATACCTTCAAGAGGTGCTTCTTAATGCAGCAGGGCTCAGTGCAAGCCAAAAAAGCCAAGACAGGACTCCAGTGGCACAGAAGGTCACCACCCTGTCCCCAGAGGGAGGATGCAGGAGGCCAGGCAGTGAACAAACCACTTTGCCAGCAGTCCCCAGCTCAGGCAATGCTTCTCCTAAATACGTCTCTGAGGGATAATTATTTTTTTGGGGAAATCATAAACTTAGGGATATGTTATCTCTGAAAAGCAAACAGTGCTCCTGAGGAGGATGGCAAAGATTCTGATCTGACAGACAGCACTTAACACTACACTGAGATATCTGAAATCTGTGCACTTGCTTAGACACCAACGTGACTAAGACCTGAATGAGACACAAATGAAAAACACTGGTATTTGGCCTGCTCTGTTAAGAAAACTTTTGTTATCATTACATAGGCAGTCACTGAAATGCACCTTTTTTTATCCTTCAATTAAATTAAATTTTAATACTGATGTACCTAACAGCATATATGAAACAATTCAGTGTAATGCTTATCAATGTTGCACTAGAAAAGATGGTATGGTGAAATGCATGCATTAAGCTATGCAAGTGGCTCTATTAAATAAAGGATAAAAATTTTAGGACCAGGAAAAATCTATTTTCTACTTTTAAATGGCACCCACTGTAATCTTCACCATTTCCTAACTCCAAACATTTATTTTAAAAAAGGCAAATTTCACAAGGAGATGAATTGAGGTCTCCTGAAACATAATTGGGAACTTGAAAAAGTGCACTAAGGTTTAGAGAAAGTCACAGATAATTTGCTTGACATACTTTGAAGTACATGAAATAAAATACTCCAGGATATATTGTTCAAGACAAGTATATGGACTTTGGCTATGCACTTGAATTTACGGTTTCAGCCTTCTGGAATTTTAAAAGTCAACTAGCTCTTCCACTGCTCTTTTCCAAAACACAGGTCTACAGAAATTAGTGATGAGCCCTGGTGTTCATTGCTAGATTCAGAATTTGGCCCACAGCAAGAATTTACAGCAGTTTCCTGGTATATCACATTCCCTCAGGAGCAGGACATTCTGGTGCTCTCCTCTGGTGCCAAATACCCTGTCTGCTTTTATTTGGAACCACTCTGCTCTGTGAATCCACCCATCAGCCCAAGAGACTCAAAATTAAAACCTGCTCATTTTCACTCTGCCTGGTCTCTGCTCTCCCTTTTTCTTTCTAGTCACTTCCCACAGTGTGATGTTTCCTGCCTGTGAAATCCATGGCTGTGGCATCACAGAAAGAAACCTTACATTGAGTTATAGGAGTTGCCATCCCTGGTGAAAGCCTGGAAGTCAACATAGCACTTATAATTAGGATTCTGACAGGTCCCTGCAAGAGGCAGAGGCAGAGCCAGCTGCAAGCACAAAGCAAGTATTTGCCCCCTCAGGTAACATCCCAGGGAAAGCCAGAACAACCCACTTTTCTTACAAGCACCAACACTTGCAAGCTAAAGAGCTGCTAACAAAAACAGAGAATGACATTAAATATAAAGAATTCGTCTCAGCAACGCTTGGAGGCAGAAAAAAAATTGAAAATAGAATCCTGTAAAAGCAAAAGTAAATTGTAAAATAAATATTTCAAGATTTAGACTAATAATAGAAAAGCCCATAAATCATCTTTACAATCGCTCCCGATCCTACCGAAGCTCCATCCGCTCCAAATGGATGGCTATTACCAGGTCCTCAGCATACATTATGGGCATAAAGAGGACTGTAGAAATCTAATTTACTCCTGCAAGGAAGAGATGCCAGAGAAGGGGTTAGAGGACTAGCATAAAATCCTGGAGAGAGCCGAATTTTTCTAGGAGACTAACTATCAGTCTGCACAGTGTGAGACTTTGTATAAAATGACATGTAACACAAAGCCAAGAGAGCCAAAGGAAAGGCTACCTTCCTCTCCATTTCTGTTTCCCTGCTTGGGGCCAGCAGCCCAAGGATTTAAGGCACTGGAGGGTAAGAAAGGCAAGCCTGAATAAAAGGCACAGCCAATCATAAAAATATGATACTGTAGAGTACCAGTACTGCTACTAATAAAAGATGCGGCAGAACAAGTTTTTCCTGAAAGATTAAGTAGTTCCTGTGATTTCTGATCTATTTGAGGTAAAAAAATAATGAAAGAGAATAATTTTGACAAGTCCATAGAGCTCAGTGCAAAATGTATTTGTTAGGGAGCTCATCACAGTGATGACAGGCTCTCAGAAACACTGATGTTTGTGATATTGCTCTGCAATGTGCCCACTGGGATAACAGCTTGCAAATTATTGAAAATCAGACTCAAACTCCACAAAGCACTTTTTTCCCCAACTAGATTCCTCTTCTTCCTCTCCATGTGCCATAAGGCCAGGTCCTCCATGTCCAGTGACCTCAGGCCCTGCAGCACCAACACCCACTCAGATTCATTGAGTTCCTATTTGAAACATTCAGGAATGAATTTCCACAAGCAAATTGCAGTATCCAAGTCCACCAGTCAAAGCTGTGTTTCAACAGTGTGTTCTTTCCTATCAAACTGTATTCCTGTATTCCATGTGCTGCATGAAGGACAGGATGAAACTTGAGGCTACTAAGAGTGCAGCAGTAAAATGACATGCCAAGTGACTGAAGTATGTGCTGTAGCAAATCAAAGTTCTACCTCAGCTCACAGTGTCTGAGGCACATGTATGTGTGTGAATGTATGTCAGACTCAGGTAACTCTAAACACAGTATTGGTCACTGGAATTAGATTTGACATAAGCCTACATCAAGTTGTTGAGTTTTGTGTGCACTTCGAAGACTCAGGATTATACTTCTCCCTTCATTGATAGGCAGCAGAAGAGGAGATGATGACGTGCATAGCCTGGGGTGGGGAACTTATTTGCTTGCTTCTCAGTAAGTTTCTTCTCTGTACAAATCTGAGAGACATTTATATCAGCAGCAAGTCACAGGACATAGCCACAGGGAACTAGATAACAGCACCAACCATGGCAAGGATAAGAGAAGTCCTTTGTTCAGCATTTTCCTTCAACAGGATAAATTCAGATTCTCCTTGTATTTTAGCAGTTCAGAATTAACCTCCCAGCACAGCAGAATTTTTCTTTACGTTCAGCATCCTGTGCTTATTAAAATTTCATCACTAAAGTTGCCAGGAAATAAGACTTGTAAATAGTGCCCAGCATGGCCTCACTGACAAACACCCAGGCAAGTACTGAACCATCAGACATGGGCACTGCAATCCTTCAGGTCATGGACAGCAAAACCTCAGTGGAGACAGCAGAAGAACAGCAAGGTAAATGCTGCTAATGAGGAGAAGGGGGAATTTAAAGGAGATGTCTAAGAAACACAGAAAGATGTTTTATACAGAAGAGAAAGTGAGTACACACATGCAATCACACAGCAGCAACTGGAAAAGCACAGAAACCATATGATTTTGAAGAGACTCTGAAGTACAAGGAGTAACATTTCTTAGGCCTTAGGTCTCTGATCTACTGTTACATTCAAAATTCTGCCAACCAAACAGCATAAACATATAGTTATTCTATCTTTGTACACACTTTTTAACATACCCCACTTGAGCATGTTTGAAAGACAGCTCAGAAAGACTGTGGGATGGAGAAGGGAGAAAATACACTCATAACATTTAAAATGCCAACAGGATGAGCAGGAGTCAGAATTCAAGGTTTCTCACATATGATCCAACCTCGGGACGAGGCGGGAGAAGAACCAAAAGCTCTTACCATTATTACTGTTATCATCAACTAAAATGATCTCCTTGAGCAGGTGAGCAGGAGTGCGGTCAATGGCTGAGTGGATGGAGCGCAGGATCACCGAGAGGGCTTCGTTGACAAAGATGAAAACAATGCTGACCTCAGGAAGACTGTCAGGAAATGTAAGGTTTCTGCACCTGAAGGAAGAGGTTAAAGAAAAGATGTAAACTGTTGGAAGTCACAATGCAAACCCAAATCTATGCCCAGTCCTAAGAACACTGAGCGACCTTTAGAAGGCATGGATCACAGGGTCCTCATGTTTGTTCAGAGGACATATAGGCAAGATGAATTACTATGTTAAAGAAGGAAACCCCAGAAACAATCTCCTGAACCTGCCTGGGCAACCAAGGCCTGGAGGGAGCTCATCTTTCCACCCCAGGCCCACGGCACTGCAAACCAGGTGTAAACTCTTGTCGGAATGCAGTTTCCAACACAAGCTGCTCACAATGTCTTTCGGGACAGTGCAGACAGGAATAAACAAAGTTAGCTCCTCACTTATAAGAGGATCCTTGTTATAGCCACATGAATTATTTGGGCTGCAGAATTTACCATCTATCTCAGTCTGAATTGGAAGAGTCTTTCTCAACTAAGAAATAAAAGGTTGCCCAGAGAAGCTGTGTTGCCCCATCCTGGAATTGCTCAAGGTCAGGCTGGATAGGGTTCTGAGAAACCTGGTCCAGTGGAAGGTGTCCCTGCCCGTGGCAAGAGTTTGAAGTAGATGATATTTCAGGTCCCTTGCAACCCAGGCCATGCTATGAATAACACATTAAAAGATGCAGCTCCAAAGAACATCCTGCTACAAATATAAGACAAATGGTATAACCAGAAAAAAAGGTCCAACAGTGGAAAGCTTATCCATAAGTTCAGTTAAGGGGTTTAATCAGAAAGACACTCTTATAACCTGGTGGATTTTATATTCCTGTTTCACAAGTAGGTATCTCAGCCACATTCCAACTGGTTTATGCAAACAGCAGTATTGAAGTGCTGTCTGCAAGTTTAAAGTTCGTTAGTGGTTTGGTTTTGGATTTGTTTTTTTTTACCATCTTCATTTCAAAAAGGATTCATATTTTGTAAATTTATTAATAGAAAGACCTTTTACCACTTCACCTTTTTAAGCTGTCAGCAAAATATTTGCTTTTCTAATATAGCCACAAGTTAAGTAAAAGTAATTAACTACTTTTCTCTAAAACTTTTTGCATATTTTAATGCAATGTTTCTGAGCAACAATTAATTCTACCTTTTTTACAGACCTGAAACTATTTCCTTGGATGAAATTAGGCCACAGGATGGCACAGGCAGCAATTCTAGATAGACTGTAGATGGAAATGATTGATGTTAATGCTCTCCTCTGGCTCCTGCCAGCACTGGAGTGGCTGTCTCCTCTCAAGATGCCAGGGTTCACTACACCCAGCAACTGCTGTAAGCTGTGGGAAGCATTGCTGCCAGCCAATGTTTAGCATATAGAAAGCATGGAGGGATTTAGAATTTTTTACATCCTGCTTGGATATAACTTCTCAGCTAAACTCATTCTTCAGTTCCAAGAGAAAGCATAGTATTTTTCTATTATTTTAATTTGTATAGCAAATAAATACAGAGAAGTACCACAAAATCGTTCTTCTTCATGGGCTGGATGGTGTACAAACTTTAAGTTCAATCAAGGTAATGAAATCACATGTAAGTTTTTAAGGGTTCTGAAAAAGGTCAGTGCATAGGACACATGACACCCAAACCCCCTGAGACACACAGAATATTCAAAATTCAGCAAGTCAAACAATTTTCTCAATTCAGTCATAGGTTTAAATTGATGGAAATCACACTAAAGAAGCTGTTTAATATTTTAGGTTCTTTGTCACCATGTGAAAGAATTATATAGAAATGTAAAACAGAAAACAGCCTTGAGAAAGTAACAACAGTTCTATTCTTGAGAGGTGTACACTGTATTTTTTTAATAACCTGGTTCCTACATCTTTCAGAAATAAATATGAAATCTCTTCCCAGAGATCCCCAGCTTTTGTTCCATGGCATCAAGACAAGAGAGGAACAGTGACAATGGTGTGTGGATTTACTGATTCCCACTTGTGGCGACAGCTTACAGAACTGCCATGGTGTCATTTATAATCAATTACCACCAACAACACTTTTTTTTTCCTTAAAGTGAAACCTAATTCATTAAAGATGACTTGTAATAAAATTTCACTTCCCTTGAAAATCAGCCTCTCATAAAGGTTTACATTTGGACACCTGCTACACCTTTAGAAGCAGGGGCAGTAATGATTTTAATGGTTTTGGTGAGTTTTGCTGGCAATCGAAATTTTCTAGGAAGGACTTATCAACAGAATTCACAAGGGAAACCTAAACAAAAATCTAAATATTGCATTTTTTTCAGCAGAGTGATACACAGCCTGTGAAGCACAGAGGGCTCAGAACCAGGAAAGACAGGAAAGGAGAAGCTTTCTCCATGAAGCAATGGGGGCCCTCTGAAATAATCAGAGCCACAGGCACTTTCTGAGAGAGAGGAACCTGAGTGGTTTTCATGAAAATAAACACTAGAGGAGGCAGAAGGAGCTGCCTTTTCCTCCAGAAGACAACTATTTCAAGGCAGCAGCACTGGTTTTGTCTTTTAGACAGGAGTTCAGGACTTAAAACCTTCAACCAGGACAGGAGGAGTATGGAGTTCAATCTTCTCTGATCCCCCCAGAGTGCTAACTAATTGCCAGCTTGGTGTGATCATCTTCTGTCCCCCTTTTCGGGCTCACTCCACTTTCTGTGGAGCAATTCAACATATAGTAAGTTGGAGTGATATCAGGTAAGTCTCCTGTTTGGGGCAAATTCCTTGGAGGAAAGACCTGTACTGCAGCACCTGTTCCAATGGATGGTCATGCATTTTTAACTTTAAACTTCACTCTTTATGGCTACGTCCAGCCTTCTGCATTATAATGGCACAGAAACTCTTGTGACCACTTTTTGCTTTATTTTCCAAGCTAATATTTATTGCTTCCTTTTTAAAAGTGCCACTTCGGTTGAAGGAGTAAAGGCACCTTCACAGAGCCTGTGAGTCGGGTGTCAGGGCAATTTATTGGGGGGCAATACAGAATCACAGCATGGGTGAGGTTGGAATGGGCCTCTGGAGGTCATCCTGTCCAACCCCCCTGCTCAAGCAGTCACCCAGAGCCAGCTGCCCAGGAACCCTCTCCAGGCAGCCTTTGGAGGACTCCAAGGATGGAGACTCTACAACCTGTTTTTCAGTAATCTCTGAAATCCCTGCTTAAAAACACTGCCCAGATGCTCGAGTAGTTAGAGCAGGCACAAAGTGACTTGGGCTCAGCACTGTGAGATCTAAGATGAATCTTTAGCAAATGTCAATGTTAGGGGCCCCCAGGGTTAAGTGGCATCTGAAAAATACATTTCAAATGTGTGTGTTTCAGGGTCAGACTGGCTGGGAGGCCCCTGTCCTTATGATCACATTACAATTCTGAAACACTGACACTCACAGCTCCTTCAAGACCAGAGCTGTTCATGGCACATGGTGTGTTTGTATGTCCATGCCAGTCTGCATTGCCAAAAAAAGTACCAGATACAAATTGGATACTATTAGTTAGTGGATACATCACTGAGATGGAAGTCAGGTGTACAAATTTGCATGAAATTACTGCCAGAATTCTAGTCTCCTGCACACCTTTATAAAGCTAGCACAGTTCTGTTTGATGTAATAATTGAAATTTCACCCAAGTTTTGACAATCAGGCTTCAAACAGACTAAGAACCAGTTAACAGGTTTAAATACGCTGAGATAATTTTCAGTATTACCCGGTAAAGAATGGACAAAGCCTGTTATTTTAGTGATTCACTTGCAGCCAAAAAGCAGAGATACAAAATGGTCCAACAAACAAACCTACAGCCAGTCTTTTAGCTGTCTAGCTTAGGCACAGCAGTATTTGTTATACTCGGCCATACCAGTGTACAAAGAAGATAAAAATGAAGCTTTTAGCAAATATGGTAAGATATGGTACCGCTGAGATATAGAGCAATAGAATGATTTTGAAAAATATATTGAATTGCAATGAAAATTCACTGAAAATAGTTCAAAGCACTTGCTGCCTTAAATACTGGTGGGTTTTTTCAATTAATCTGAGGTTGAGATATATGTAAAACACATTACTGCAAGAAATTAGTGACAAATTATATTCCAAAAATGTTCCAGATAACAAAGCCAGCCCCCAATACACTGCTGCCCTGCTGTAAAACCATGCTTAAACTGAAATGTCCAAACAAAATTTCAGCCTCTGATGCGTCTTCCATCCATTTAAAGAAGTTATTTGTACTGGTTTTCCTAACTGTGTTCATTTACATCTTACCTATTTTCAATTTCTATCACAGTGGATAAGATTTTATACTGCTGGCAACTTGTGCAGACAAGAGCAAAGCATTTATTGTGGGAATATTGTTTGACTCCCTTTTGGCAGCACCATAATAGTTTAAAAGACAACTACATATGACACAAGAGAATAGAATTAGGCTTCTGTTGTGTATAATTTCCTTAGCCTTTTCAGATGGACTCATTTTCAATGAGGTTACATTCCTAAATTGAGTTCATGTTTTCTTTTTTTCCATTCAGACTCATTCATCAGCTTTACTTCCAGCTCACATCCAGTTATTTTTCAATGTTTTTGTAGTTCTTAAAAAATGCATTTTCCTGTCAACATTGTTTTTCCTATCAAACGATGACAGTAAAAACTACCTACTTTTTCTTTTCTTTAACCAAATCAGAATTAACCCCGCCCCAGATCACGCACAGAATGCAGAGCACTTGGGCAGTTTCACGAGTATGTCCATCATCTTCTTTATGCCAAGTTTTACAGAGAACAAAATTCCACAATTATGGGAATGAACAAAAACTATCCCCAGACAAAGGGTGCATGTACAGGTGTATAAAATATACTGAAGGGGGAAAAGAGAGGACATCACAGGAATCAAGATGTGAGCTCCATTAAGCTCTGGGAAGGGAACAGTTGCGTGGCAACCAGCGACAGACAAGTGTCAATGCCAGCTCTGCCTTGGACCAGCCTGCCCCTCCACACAGGGAGCCTCTCACTAACCAAGCAAACCCATCAGGCACAGGGTGTATTGCAGCATCATGGCCCATTCTCAAACACAAATTCCAGCTACAATAACAAGTATCAGTGCAACGTAGCTAAAAGATTACCACTAGCAAGCTACCCCCTCGATGACATTAGGCTGATAACACTACCGGAGCAGTTGTCATGGCTACCAGAAATTTAGAGAAACTCCCCGTGTTCTGTCTGGAGCACAAGGCTGGGAAATGGAGGACAGCACACATTGGGAACCTTCGTTCCATTATTTGTCCATAACTGGGCTCCTCTAGAACATATGTGCCGTGAGAAAGCAATATAGCCAGCCACGTTAAAATTGGCATAACTATGCAGTAACAACAATGAGAATGATTTCCTGCATTAATAACTTATCTCTGAGGCCTTTTACAAAAAGGTCCTTAAATTATGAACACAAATTATTTTCTGCAATGTTTGAGAACCTTTCACCGAGAGGTTACATGGGTATCACAGGCAACAATGGCAAGGGAACATGCTTTTTGTTTTAATCACTAAATTATAGCACATATTCCGCTTAAAAAAACCCAAACACAAGATGCAATAAACATATTACTAAAACAATTGGGTTTAAAGTGTTGTTTAAGAACATATGTGGGAGGGAGCTTTAGTTCCAATAGAGTAGGAGTTTCTCAGAAGCACAAGTAGAAACAGAATTGAACTTTCTTGAAGAACTTGTAACATTTCATCAACAGTGAAAATATCAAACAGAGATATATGGGAATTAAAAAAATAAAACCATTCTGGCATAAATAAAATAAACAGCACTAAAACTCTGGCAAAAGAACTGAGTCTTGTAAGAACTGCAGCTCAACTATTTATGTATTTATGTTTATAATTTAATATTGTGGTCATATTTCATTTATTCTTTTCCTATTATCAGTATTTTAAGTGTTAACTGAGCTGTGCTAACATCAAACAACATAAAAAGGGCTTTTTTTCTTGTTCAAGCGTACATCACTGCTAACTTAATCTAATACTGCAGCAGATTTGATGTCACTGGCAATGCTATTAAACAATTCTAGAGCAGCCATTTGAGGAGGTGCATCCAGACAGGACAAAGTGAAGCTCAGATCAGAATGCCAGGGGCTGGGCACGCAGTACACACACTGCTGTGAGACAGCCTGAAGGCAGGCAAAGGTGAGACAAGACAAAGAAGAATCAGAAGTAGAGAGATAAGTAAAAGAGAGCAGGAAACATGACAGAATTCAACACTAAGTATTTAACAAGAAGCTTAAATATTTTTGGAATTTTAGGACTTCTGTGCAAAACAATACAATAGGTAACATAACAGGTTTTTGTGCTCTTTTTAAGCAACTTCTTTGAAACCTCAAATGCAACGTGCACTATTTATGCTCTCTTTCACCAATGGCAACAAAAGAACTTGGTCAGAAATTAACATGGAGCCATATCCATTGCTAACATAAGTCCAGCAAAACAGAACTATTTCACAGGGACATGTGAGTGCAAAGGTTTATGGAACACAAGTCTGTGGGAGCTGGCTTTTGGGGAGAAGCAGAGCTAACATGCAAAAGCCCAGCCTGAACCTCACAATGTGAAATCATATGTTTTTCTTGCATCATTTTTAATAAAGGAAAAACTTTATAAAAGCCTTGCATGTTACAGCCAGGAGTTCATATCCCACCACAGATGGACATTTTGGACAGATGTACACACAAACAATTTTTGTCCTAAACCACATCACTCTCCTCAACCAGCCAGTGCTTGACTTTTCTCGATTGTAGTCACATCAGCATTCAGGGGGCCTCTTGCCTGCTCTTTACCATAAACATAATTTTGCTGCTTTTCTAGGCTTTTACTATTGTCCCTTGCCAAAATGAGCCTCTAAGTAACACAGTTTGGGACTGGTGAACTGTTTGAAACAAGAAGTACTTATAAAATAGCCAAAGCCTCTTTCTGCACAGGAAACAGGACCTCTCCTCTGCACTTGTCTACCTGCCAAACAGCACTGACTCAGCTGGGAAAAGGGCAAATCTGCTGCAAGCCACATGCTATACCATACTATTTGACAATCTCCAAAGAGAAAGCATCCGAGCTTTAAGTGCTTCTTTTCCCCTCCACCCTTCCTGCCTTTGCTTCTTTCTTTTGCTTCTCTGCTTTCTTTCAGACGGTTACTCTGACTGAAAGAGTTGGTTTACATCTACTGGTCAGGCTCCTTCGTATCACAGTCTATGCAGGAGCAAAACTCTTTGAAATAGATCCTCTGCTGGAGTCCTGCTGCACTCCTCTTTTCCCACCACTGCTCCCTCGCTCATCACATAAGCAAAGAAGAATGTTATCTCTCTCTCCCACGTGTGCTTCAGCACACTGGATCAGGCAACAAACATTTACAAGCCAAATGAAGAAGAATCCTAAGTGCATTCACTCAAAAGGAGTTTGGTAGACAGCTTTAGGATCCCTAAACATCCTAACTTTTAATAATGGATTTCTGTGTGAGCTTGTTTCATTCACATTTCAACTCACAACAACCTTTGTGGGTAGTGCCTGCCCTACTTAGGGTAATGAGCACAACAGAATTATAACTAACACAGAAATATTATCCTGTTCCTGCACACGGCAAGGGCAACATTGTCTTCCTCAACACTTCCAAGCTCATTAGAGCCAGAAGCTCTTTGTTAGCTTGTGATGTGTTATGTTATTGGCTAACAGATGCAAATAAGGGTGGTAAACAGCAGAGCACCCAATTTCAGCAGCACAAAGTAAATGGAGGCCCTGGAAGAGGCACTACAAGCAATACTCCACAATAATACATGCACTGCCACTACGCACTGCAAAAGCAGAGCCCACTTCAGGATGTGGTGATTACTTGAGGAGGCTGAGGCATCCAGGGGAGTTATTTATCACAAATAATATTATAAGAGACTGGACTGTGCTGGGGACTCCCCTGAGCCAGCACAAATACTTGCAGTGAAAAGTAATCGAATTCAGAAGTGGACCCAAGTCTCATGAGTGCACCGAGGGCCAGAGACCACTCTGCAGACCTAAAATGTTAAGTTGCACTGCAAGGTGTGAGCACTGCCACATCTGCTGGATGTTTCCATCTCACTGCTGATCCCCTTTTTCCAGAGAAGCCAGGGTTCAGAGGCTTAAGCAGAGTGCACTGCCCTAACTCCTAACAGCAGTCTCCAACCTCTGTGTGCCACACACATGGCAGGGCTGGGCAAGCTTCCATTTCTGCCCTCTCCTCCTGATGTGCTGTGGCTCAACAATCTCTAACTGTCCTCTGGTTTTTCATGGCATTAAATGTTAACAATACCAACCCCAGAAAACACTCTGTGCTATGATACAGGGTCATTACATATGTGGAGCAGCCTTTTTCACCACAGAAGCTTGTAAAGAACACTGAGCTCCCCTGCTAGGACACATTGATGTGAATTCTCAGAGCACTGCTGGCAGAAAGAAGGTCAAGGCTGAATTTGAATCTTACCAGTGTGATATAAAAGGGGCTATTGCACCACACACTTTTGGCTGATCTCTTCATTCTCCGAGTCTCAACTGGGGCTAAGCATGTATGAATTACACTAGATTTCAGTTACACGTATATTTCTGTTGTCTTCCCAAATTCTGCTACTTCATGTGATAGGTTATGAATACAGATAACAGACCACAATTGAGCCCAGACACAACTACGTGAACTCTACCCCTTTATCTACCCACCCCCAAGCCTCTGCCAGGATTCCACTGTCACACTGACTCTTGCAGCATCACTGCTAAACCCAGGCTAAAGATCTTGGTTAGGCCTGGGCTAAGGCTGTCCAGGGCTAGCAGGGTGCCTCTCTCATACCCATGCTTTCCTTCATTTGCAGTCAGAACAGCAATACCAGGACTAAGGTCCAGCAGAGCTGACTGACTCAGTCTCCACGCCACACTTGCTGTGCTCTCCCTTCAGACCAAGCTGTCCTTGGCTTTCATGCCGTGCTGCTTGAGCCTCCTATCTGCCCATGGAGAATTTAAATGCATCTATATAGACTCAGGAAGCGAGGGCAATTGGCTTAAAAACAGGTGCTACAAATCCTAAAAATTGATTTTTACAGTGGAAACCATACCCAGAGTAGGGGTTTTTCCCTCCCGACAGTCATGCACGTGCTCTCACAGAAATGAGAGCTTGCCTATGGGCGGTGAGAATTCTTTTTTCAGCAATGTGACTTCCAGAACACCCTGTAGCTCTGCACTCCACGGGGTGCTGTAGATACAGCAAATAGTTTGCATACTACCTGACAGCACACTTCATTTCCCTCACTATCAGAATTTACTGCATTTCAATGTCAGCATTACTCTGTACCTATGTGCCCATAAACATACTGTGATGTCTAACATGTTTCTGGCAGACAGTCAGCTAAGGATCAGACATTTCACAGAAATTAGGATCATGATTCATTTCTAACTGGAGTTTCTTTGAAAAGCCTAACCTTAATTTATTTCTTTCAGTCACAGCAACATTCATTTTCTCCGTCTTTTGAATTTTTAAAACTCCTAGTTATAAAAAATTTAATTTAAATCATTCAGAAGAGTAATTTCAAAAGAGATATAAGAACAGAAACATTTCTATCACTGATGTCTTGCTAGTGACAGATTTCTTTTTCCTCTAGATTAGTTTATAATTAAAAATAAAAAAAAGCAAGAGATTGTCCCTACAGCCAATGCTAAACTGATTTAACCGAAGCACAAATGTAATTGCATAGACTTTGATTTCCTAAAGTCGATATTTCTGCAAATCTGCAACAAAAATATTTCTAAAATGCAATATATAATAATATATAGTGTAAATACTGCTAAAGTGCTGCCTGGGATGGTGCTCATATATTTGCATTATAATCAAACAATTTAATGCACAGCAAAGTGCACTGTTTACTGCTTTAGTTATTAAAATATTTGGTTAAAATAAGTGACTAAGACGAGATGTTTGATTCAGTAAGTACCCAGCATGTTTACTTTAATGATTTATTTTTTTAATGAGCTGCAAAGGAACAGTTTTCCCACCTCCAGAGCTGCTGTTTGTCCCAAGGATCAGCTGTATTTCCCCAGGAGAGCTCAACAGTTTCACCTGCCTACTGACCTTAACCAGGCAGTTCAGAGAGCAGCTCTTATTTCCTTCCTGTCTTAGTCAGGTTTTCTGATCAAACTGAAATTTAACATTAAAAGCTCCTTCTTTTAGCAAGAAAACACTTGCTATCTCATTTAAAATGTGGGTGAGATTAAGGAGAACTTTTAATGAATGCTTAGTGAGATTTTAACAGTGGGATTTCTCCCTTTGGGGTATTAAAAACTTACAGCCTTCATATATCTGACGGAAATTACTCATTCTGGCCACCGCATGGAACCCGCCTATGACCTGATGGCACAACGGGATGGCACAACATGACACGTGCAGGTGCAAAGAGCCCCCAGCCCCCAAGTTCGGGTCCTGCAAGGGCAGGGTGGGCTGCAGCACTCACCCGTGGGGCCGCAGGTCGGGCAGGGGCCGGTCCAGGGGCAGGCGGTCGCTCAGGTACGCGTTGTAGCCGTAATACTGGAACTGCTTCAGCGCCACGCGCCGCTTCTCGGGGCTCAGGTCCTGCCCCCAGTGAGCAAAGAGAGACGAGTCGGTGAACGCCTCGGCAGGGTTCTCTTCCACCTTTGGGGGGGTTTCTGCCAGAGACAAACACACAAGGGGACAGTTTGAGCTTTCATCCCATGAGCTCCAGGGTGTTTTACTTTAGAAAGCATAACTTTAAGGAGAGCACCACACAGAGCAGCCTGGAAGTCTCCCCTTGACACACCCTCACATATCTCTTGGGTATCTAACTATTAGCACCCAAGGCTCAAAATTTAATATTCAAAATAAAGTTATGGAGAAACAATTCTTTCTCATCACAATCTGACTAAAGGCCAGGACTGATAAATCTAAGTGAATTAAATTTCAGAGGGATTCTTATCAGACAAGAATGTTATTTTGCTTTTATATACAAAGATTTAATTTATTTTTTAATTAAAACTATTTAATTTCAGCCCATATTACCTTGCTAGAAAAAGGTTACAGTTTTGAAGGGGAAAAATGAAGACAGAGAAGAGTCTGTAGAGAACACATTAAATGGCTGCAAAAGTCCACAGGTAAAATAAATTCTTTGAAACTACAGAAACAAAGAGAAAAAATTCACAGCATTTGGCATCCATATTTAAATAGCAAACCAGTTTCAATCATGCAATAATTTTATGGTCCAGTTTACCAATCAAGCCTATTTGAATTTTTAGTCCATATTTAGGTGTATGGGACTGACATTTTGTAATATTTGTGTCCTAATAAAAGGTTTTCCTTCCGCAAGGCCACATCTCTGTTATGACAGAGAGAGAAGAGAGGGGGAAAAAATATACCTGGAGCTTCATTTAAGAGCCCCGGTACAATGAAGTCACAGCATTCATTCTCAACGTTCAAGTGCTCAGAAGGTCTGGTCTGTTCAGGGTGACCTCTGAGGGTCCCTGTGACAGCACCATCCCACCCTCCAGCCAGACCCCAGGGTCTCACCCAGAGAACCCCTTCTCTCTGCAAACACTTTGCAATCTACAGTGCAACAGTGAAGAAAGACCAACTGCCTTCCTTGACCCCAATTTGTCCACCTAAGTTAGAGCCTCACAAAGGAAAAATACCTTCATTTTCTGGAAATTTTAACTATTTATCAACTGGCACCATAGTCATTAGCAACTAACCAAATTAATGAAAAACTCTCACTTCTAAAGAGCTGTACCCACAAACCATAAATGCCTGATCACACAGAGGCTTACGAAAATAAATCTTTGTAAAGTCTTTCAATGTGTCCAATAGGGAGAAGCTTCAACGGTGTCCAAAAGTCCTCCTCGGTGCCCAGAATCACCTACAGGCCTGAAAGGTGGCTTAAGCTTCATGCAAACACCTAAAGACAACAGGTTTATGTACTAGTAGTACATGCCATCAGAATCCTGACTCCCAAAGAACGCCAGGAAGCATCCTTTGATCTCTTACTAAAAAGAACCCAAAAATCAGAAACATAAATGGAGAAGATTAAACTGTTTGATGCGCTCAGGGATGTTCTCCTTTTTCCTCTGACAATACTGACAGGGAACTAATGACAGCAGCTTCCCTGCACTACATTCCAACCTCCCGAAGTATGCAGTGTTTCTCACTTGTCAAAGGACTCTCTCCCAGCCTGGATCCAGGAATTGGCTCCAGTTCTTCAAAGATGAAAGACATTCTAAACCCTCAGTCAAAAGAGGAAACTACTCTGACAGGCCCTGCTAGCACACAGATAAATGGGAGAAGGTGCAGCTTGTGAGTTCACATACAAGTCTGCAATGGGAGTTATGACAATTTGATAAATTCAGATCATTTTAGAGGGTCCTAACTTGAGAAAGGCAGAATAGCCCTTAAATATCAGTCCAAAAATCACAGCAACAGCAGAAGTCACAGGTGTCTCTGTTGTTTGCTCTCCACGAAACCAACTTGAATTTGCAGGAAGAATTTCACAGACTCTCCTCACATCTTCAGAGATATTCAGATCAGGTATGTTCCTGACCCTGCCCAGCAGAAATAAACATAGCTCACTGCCTATCAAGAATACGTACTTTTGTGCCAATCAAGACAACTATACAAGTATTTGTTCAACCTGTTGTGTGTTACATTAATCTGCACTACTTCAAATCAAGCACACTTCTTTTCCTGATGGTTTTAACTTTTGTTTTCATTATTACTCTTATGGCACAAGGATCCCTTCACATGCAAACAGCACACCAGTACATTAAGACACCTGAGTAAAACGAGGGCTCACAGGAAGACTAGTGCATGAATATGCATTGGTAACTGTGGGCAGTGCCAAAGATAATTTTTCATGGTGGAAAACCCATCCCAGAAACAATCCCCTTCAGAGAATCACACTCACGTGGGCATCTATTAAATTTTATCTAATGGTTTGTAGGCAAGAGTATTTCCTAAAGTGATCTCTGAATCTCTTTCTGGTTGAAAAAGTGGTCAGTAATCCAGTTTGTATCTGCAAGGCTAAGATTTTGCAGCAACAGATATCTGTGAATTTAATTTACAAGCTCTACTAAACCACTTGCCAAATGCAGTCATTTTTTAATGCTAAATAAACATGTTATTTCAATATATTATTCTACAGGAAGAAAAGCATTAACAATGATTTTCAATTACAATTGCAATCAATGGAATCACATCTCTGATGACAAAGTCTCTCTTCCCTGTATTTGGCTGAAAACCCTTGGGTGAAGCAATTTTATTCAGCAATCTTTCACAAGAAAAAAAAAGTTTATTATCAGCCCATCAGCTGCCTTTTGACTGGTCAACAAGTGTATTGCATGCCTTAGTGTCTGCAAGCAGGTCTTGGCCTGCAGTCTCACAGCCACTTCTTACCCCTTGCTTCTACAGTCACTGAATGATCATGGGAAGCCAAGGCTCAAAGGTGACCCATGAGTAGTACTGCCTGAAGCAATACAAAAGTAGGCACATTTATATGCTCTACAAAGGAAAGATCAGTTCCATCTTTCCTATGGGAAGGAAGCTTGCTATCTGTAGCACATCACTGCAGATGTTGTGCTGAGACCTTCCCCACATTAACTTTACACACCACGAGCTTGGTGTTAACTCTTGGCAGGCTTACACCTTGCCATTAAATTGATTAGTACCAGAGAGATGAAACACAGGAGGCAACTGACTGTACACCTGGGCTGAGGAAGTGTCCTCCCAGAGACCTGTCTGCTCATGGCATCAGGATGAAGTTGGGCTCACACTCACCCCAGTCAAAAAAACCTCACAGTTTGTTTTCCAAAAGCATCTGTGTGTCTTTAGTTCATACTTTCTAGATCGTGGTTTCTAGTTATGCAATCAATCTTAATATAAATCAATTACTTCAGCTGATCTCACTGACCAGCCTCCAAGACAGAAATTCTCTTTCTATTGCTCATTAAACAAAATTAGTCAAAGACATTAAATCAGAAGACATTACTGAAATAATAAGACATAGGCTTTTTGTTGTCTGTTTGGCTGCTACTTGGTTGTACAACCTCTGAAAAATGCAAGTACTTAATTTATTGCCATTTAACACAATAATTTAATTAATAACTAGAGTTTAATCGCCATAAAAACCTCTGAAGATCATTTAAAAAATACCCATTTTTTTCAGCTTAATCTGGATTTCAACTTTTCTTCCTAAGAAAGGTTACCATGAACAGGTTCACAATTGAGAGAAAGGATCTAGCCAAAAAAAGGGCTGCAAAAATAGTTGCAGAGGCAGATTAAGACATGCTGTTTGTTCTTACTAAGCTGGAAGTTTAATTCTGGTACCCCTCATTTGACTGCAGGTCTATTCACAAAAGCAGCAGTGTTTCGTATCAAAGCTTTACCACTGTGAAAATGCCTTCCATGGAAACAGAACTGCTGTACAAAATCCACAGTGTAACCTTATCTGCTGGTTTCCTTGAGTGCCAGTAACAAGAAGGTATAGACAGTAAGTCAGCAAAAACATCCTATCTGCAAAAACAGCCCTAGGTCAGCTAAAGCCATGCAGAAGGCATCAATAACTGTGCTAAACTGTAGACACTCAGGTGTAATAGGTTGCTCACAAAAAGAAAAATAGGTGGAAATGATGGCAGGATGTCAACAGAAAGGCTTTGATCAGGTGCCCTTCCAAGCTCTGCAGTGCCTGACATGTTGATTTCCCAGCCCAGGAAAGAAGGAGCACCCCATGATTACTGAGGCGATGCAGTAGCCATGCCTTAATTTACAAGGTGGACTAATGATGTGCATCTAAGTAGACTATCATTAAAGACAAAATAAACTCCAGCTCTCTGGAGGAGACTGGCTCACAGCACTCTAAAAATCTATATTCTATTTCCTGCAGGCAATAACCTTTCAGCTTTTCATGGAAGGAAGGATCCTTTCCATCCTTTTCCTCTGTAGATGCCCTTCATTTGTTAGGCCAGCTGTACTGCCCATACCCTCTCGCCAGAGGCTGTTCCATGTGACAGGTAAGAATCCCAGACTTGCACTGAGTCAGAGAGCCTTGATATTGTCTTTAGAAGAGTGAAAACTTTACCTAAACTTTGTCACACAGCAAGAAACACACAGGAAGATCCCACTTCCAAATCTACTGTAATTCATGCAAAGACCTTACCAGCATCCTTAAAAATTACACTTTGACAGTTCCTGTCTTGGAAGGCTGCTCCCCTTTGGGACACTGCTATAAATCCTGTACCAGATGAATGAATCTCTGAAATTAAAACATCACCTCCTGTTTTGTACAGTGTGATGAAACACTGACAAGCAACAGCAGAAGCAACTCACCAAGTTGTACCACTGCATCAGCCATAGAAAAAAGTATATTCATAAGATAAAAATTGAAAGTTACACTAACTGTGACAGACCTTCTCTCAGAAAAGTTATTTTACATATTCTCTCACCTCCCAAAAATCACAATACTGCTGACTAGGTGTCAACATCAATATTGCTTTGTGCTGATAACAGAACTTTACTGTTTTGAATATTCAAGTTACGTTCATTCCCCTTGTCAGTCTAGTTTTGTTCCCAAAGAAATTACTTCAGTAGAAATGCAACTAAGAAAAAAAAAAAGAAATATCTAAGTGGGTTAAATTCTGCTGTTACTGCTTACTTAAAGCTCAGTAAGTCATGCTGAAGTTGCCAGGGTTCCTCAGAGAGACTGACAGAGCCTGTCAGACTGTCTGTACAGATGACAGAGTAGCAAAGCCCTAATCTCAAAAAAAAATAAACCTGATCCAAACTACATACAAAACACACAACCCCCCTGAGAGGATTTAACTCAATATCCAGTCTGTGCATATCCCAGCACACTTTGTAGTTAGTGCAAACACTGGACAGATCAGACACACTGGGAATGGGGGTAAAAACAACCCAAAGGGAAAAAAAGGGTGATCCTCTCCTGACAAGCTGCCAGGAAGTCATGAGAACACTATGAATAGCAAGCAATCACATGAAGCTTTGAGATTAAACTGCATATGACAGCACATATAGAAGGAAATGTCAAAAACTCTCTCAACACATTTTTGACATTTTTTAGAACTTGAAACACAATTTGTATAATATTAATTGATACGTTATCTCTATTGAATTTTAAAGCAGCCAATACACATGCATAACGGTAAGCTACTGGCATGCTATTAACATTTATTTTCTTCTGTTTCTAAAAAAACTCCAGATGCTCTTGGAGAAATTTGATTTTTTTCTTTCTGGCAAATAAACTCATGATTATAGCACATATTAGGGTGGAAATTCCTTCTGTTTCCACTCCTTAGCAGAAGCCCTTTCTCTCCCTGAAGTCTTGTGCAAGTTCCAGAAACAAACATCAGACTGTATTTTCCCTACATGAATGGCACAAGTAGATCTAAACTGAAGACCCAGAGAGAGGTGTTTGGAATCTTGACCCAGATTTACTTCCACACCAAAGTGTTCTGTGGGATATTTTCTCCTTTAGTTTTGGTTGAATGGGCCATCCCAACATCCTGTGCCTTCGGGAAGGCTGGAACAGACCAGTCTGGGTATTCCCAGAGTGACATTGCCACCACGTACACACAGGCTCAACACAGGGAGCCAGAACAGCTCCCCAGGGCAGGGCTGCCACGTGTCTCTGCAGCATTCCTGCCTCTACTCATATTACCTAGAGTTTCCCATTAACTGATCGCTAGACAAGACCACAGAGAGTCAGCTATTTATCAAAGACACTTTCCTAAAGGGATTAAAGTTAATTGTGCCACATGCTGATTTGTCATTTCCTTTCTGAGACTTCTCATAAGAAATATCAGATATTGGGGATAGACCCAATCAAAGAGCCATGAGATCTTTGATTTCAAATTAAGAAGTTCTTATTATCATCTCTTCCCAGATCTGAAATAACAGATGAATTAATATATTGCAAGAGACTGAAAAGGGGATGCTAACATGTATACAGTGAAAGCCAATGACCACAACTGTGGTTCTTAACAGCAGATGATCAGCCTGGCTGTGGCCATTTGGGATTTCAAGTAATGCAGGCAGAGCAGCAACAGAATGTGACTTGCAGTGACAATCCAACTCATGGCAACGTCAGAAGGCAGCTCTCTTCTGCTGAAGAGTCAGCCTGAGACTTGGCTTTGCTTTGCTCAGGATCAGGAGGGCACCTGTAACAGAAGACATCCAGACACTTCTCCCAAGGAGGACACTGGGGGGACGCCACTGGTCCCAGAAGGGCACAGGTCACTGGTACACAACACTGCAAGACCTGAACTTCATTTCACTGGGCTGTTGGTCGGTGAAGATGTCAGGCTGCAAACAAATGCAGCTTTGGGGTTTTGACAGCTACATGTTTGTCTCACTTGGACAAAACTCTGCCTGTTCTTCTTAATATATATGTATGTTCACCCAACAAGGCCAGACGTTCATGTAGAGAAGAGGGATGTTTTCTGCCGTGGCAGACTTTGATAACCTAACAGATGCCAGAAAGTTGTACCAAAGTTATTTTACACGGAAGAAAGAGATTTGACTCTCAAAATGTACTCAGCGCTAGAGGGCAGCATAAGAAACAGGAAAATTTGCTTCTGGAGAGAAATCCGAGGGGTTCGAGGCTTCTTAGGAACTTGCCAAAGAGCTCTCAGAACTACAAGCACTAAACTTATAAACTGCTAATTAACCAGCAAATTCTATTACCGTGGTTATTTCCTAAGGGTACAAAAATGTATAGGAGAAAAATGAAATTCTTACTGTGTCATCAAGCCAATGCTAAACTATATTATGTGGGTGCACGCAAACAACACTTTATAGGAACGGGGTCTTGGTAAGGGCTCTATATTTCTTCTGTACACACTCCAACTAGCCTATTCTGATCTGAAAACACTATAAATCCTGGCCTAGATATGTTCTCACTACCAACCTATTAAATTCCCCTCTAGCCATAACTGTGCCACGGATATGAATCAGGCTAGACAGGACCCTGCATCATTCTGGCAAAGTTAACATAAAGTTACTACAAGACTGGATACCCTGGAACCAGGGTAAAAGCTTCTAACTTACTGCAATGAGATTATCTAAGGAAATACATATTTCCAGATAGAATCAATTTCCTCTCAGATGAAGACATAGAGCTCTTTTACAGGTACCTGTATTGCACTTTTAAGGCTTTCTGTATTCATTGACATCAATATTTTGACAGAGACCAATTTTGTCTTCTCAAACCAGTAAAAGGCTGACTTTCAAAAAATACACTATGAGGATATTGAAGACTAAGGAGCACCAAATTTCAAATCTTCCGAATTTCTAAAACCTACATTTTTAATCCTGTCCAAAGCAAGACCCCTCTGCATTCCTCCTACTTGGAAATTGCATTTTAAGAAAGCATAGATTCATTTAAAGCAACACTAAATTGCTTTACTACAGACCTTCAAGATAAAAGGTAGTCAGAATTATTATTTACTGACTATAACTTAAAGAATTAGCATTGTCTTCATGACAAGAAATATATTTTAAAGTGCAAAATTATTTTTCTCATTTCAAATAATTCTCTACTTAAGGCACTAACTTAAACTTACTCTGCAGGCAACATTCAAAAGAATTTTGGAACAGTCTAATAACACAGTAATAATCTGCCCAAAATCGCCTGAAAGTGGTAAATCAGTTTAAGCTCATCATCTCTGATCTCTGCAGATTTTTTGCGACAATTATGGCACTGGCCTAACATGTTTTGTGGATCTTTCATGGAGTACAACAGCAATAAAACCTGTGCGGGATTTTTTTAGTTATATGGGTTTGGGGGTTTTGGGAGGAGCATATTTTTCAGCTATTTTGGCTGGGGTTTGTTTGGGTTTGTTTCTTTACTTTGGGTGATTTATTTTATTTTGTTTAATTCCCCTGGTTTAGGGAGATGTTAAATCCTAAGAGTGGAGGGCGGCAGATCACCTGCTTCACTGGGATGACTCCCTCCACCTATGGCCCACTGTGTGGTGACAGGCTACCACAATTACTGCTGCTGCCCAAGACTCTCCTCCAGCTTCCTGACTTGACCCCATCCTGGCCCTTTCCTCTCCCCTCCTCCTCCCAGAGAGCCAAAAGGATGAGCAGAGGCTCTCCAAGAGACAGGAGAAGAGTGGATTTTGAAGACAAGAAGCAGCAGCAGCAGCAAGCGCATGGATCCTCCAGCCGGGCTCACGGGATTGGGGGGACAGGGAGGCAGGGACAGAAGTGGCCATTCCAGGCTGACTTCAGCCTCCTCCTGCCTCCTCTCCCCAACTGGCACTCAGCTAATTCCTCCCAGCACAAAATAATTGCAAATACCTGCTCATTACACTCTCCTGTCACGAGAGTTGACTAAAGACTTGAACATACAAGGCAAAAGCATTCCTCAGTTCCTAACAAGTATGGAAAGGTTTGCAAGGCAAGCTTGAAGGGTACAGATGTACAGTCAATAAAATCTACATATAAAGAGCACTCTGCAAAGGCAACAGAATAAATCAGGCTGCACATCAGGGCTTTGGGTCAGACACAGCACAGTGAGTTACAGTGCAAGAGAGAAGATAAAAAGACTCAGAATCTTCCACTTATTGTAACTGCACGTGTTCCTAAATTTAGGCTTCTGTTAATGGGCTTACTAAAAAAGGAAGCTCATCTGCATTTAATGAATATCAGCCCACATTTTTCTTTGGGATTAGTGCAGTCTGCATCTGTGCAGCTAAGAGGATTGAAAAGCTCAGTGTGTTTTATATCATAACCCCAAATCTGTGTCACCTGAAGTAAACACCAAAAGCAATTAACTATTTTGAAAACAGTTTTGCCAGGAGCTGTCAGCTTGTCATGTTAATTACTCATGTATATAGAGCTCTTGCTTTTATATAAAACTGAGTAGTCACACCAGAAGTAAAGTTCACGTGAGGAGACAGAAACCAGCTCTCTTCTACTGTCACCAAGGCACCAAAAATAGGCTTCCTCTTTCAGTAATCACATAAAATGGGATTTTCTCTGCTTACTGGGCTTTGCTGACTTCCCTCAGATTAGTTCTACTTCAAAAATTTCCATTCAGTCCTCTGAGGAATTTTGTTTCGGCCACCTCTTCCCAAACACCAAAGTTTGAGAGCAGCAGCTCCCTCACTCGAGACACCCTTCCCACTTTCCAGAAGTGCTTCCAACATCACCACACACGCTGCAAGCTGTTCCTCCCCTTCCACCAAGGTGTGCACAGACACTTCCATCAGTGGGCCTGTGCTTGACATGGCCCCTGCTTAAAAAGGGCTTTTCAAAACCCTTGCAGATGTAATTTGTCATGCCTGGAGCTGGTTCACACTTGCAAGACTTTTCCTAAGTTCCCCAAAGAGACAGAGGAGCTTCAGTGTTAAAGGAAACCTGAAGGAATGTGAAGAACAGCAGGGCTGTTTTGAAGAAGAGCCTCAATGCACTTCTGTAAAAGCACCTTCCATCCCCATTTGCCATTGCTCTTTTCATGCTTAAAGCACGAGACACAGACAAATGCAGCAGCAGGGAGTGAGTACACTTAAAAGGTCTGCAAACTACACTGCAATTAAAAAAAAAAAAAGAAAAGAAAGAAAACTAAGCGTAATACAGCTTTTCCTCTCTGCAAAAAACCCATGAATGACAATTAAAAGTACTCTCCAATCTTTAATAGCAAGTAGATGATTTGTGCTAATATTAATATCAATAATAAATTGAGACTACTGAGGTGCCAAGAAGTCTCCTTGAAACAGTAAGAAAAATTAAAGAAAATGCAATCAAATTAAGTTCTAGTGTTTAATAAGTATTTGGGTAAATCCTGTAAGAAGATACTTTTAACCTAATTTCGGAAATGAGATACTAAGTCAAAAACATGCTGAAAGAAGACAACAAATCCTGCAGACAACCAGCAGTCTGCATAAGCAGCAGGCAAAGAGGAAATCCGTGATTACCCCCAGCCAATGCTTTGGTTTGTTACTGTTCTCAGCTGTATGAATGCCCTGCAACTGGGAACTCTGAGAGATACCTGTTACCTGAGACCTTTCCTCTTCCATCTTAATTTAGGAACTGCAGATAAAATACCTTTAAACTTGCAACATTCTGCATTGCCTTTGCAACTTTAAAAAGCAGAATATTTTTCTTTAATCTGCATTAAGTTGACTCTTCCTGCTTCAGCTGTGTGAAGAATGAAAGCATCTGATCAATGCCAACCCTGGGGGGTTCTGCTCCATTAGCAACATTGTCATTTTTGTCGAGTTTACACAAATATTTCAAAAATCCGATAAATACATTAAAAGAAAGAAAAGGCATACAGAGGTGGCTGGTTATTTCTGCACTGGTTTTTGGGGTCTTGTTTTTTTTCAAGTCATCACAGCCCGGTCAGAATTGTAACAAAAACAAGCAAACATAAACCCACCACAGCAAACAAAAAAAGCTCCACATAAAAATACAGCTAGATTACAGAATGAATCAAACTTATAGCTAGAAATTCAGTTTTTACATGGAAATAAAAAGCAAGAGGAAAAAGATGAGGAAGCCAAGAAAAACTGGAATTGCTGCCAAAATAGGAAAATAAAGAAAAATAAAGGAAAATTCAATTTATTATGCAAGATACACTGGGCAATTTAGTTACTAATTCCTCATCATAGGACTACAGATTTCCCTGCAGATCTGTATGACTTTAGTGTGAGGAGCATTATTGAAAAGGTCTGAAATTCACAAATGAACCTATTGTGCTAAATCAACACAGAACAGAAGTAGAAATATCTGCTGCAGTTTTTAATTTATTACTTTCTTCAACATAAACCAAAGTTATCCTTTGCTAAAATTCAGACATATTTGTTGTCTTCCTGTCCTCACCCCACGTTTCACGATCAGCTTCTGGTAAACCCACAGAGTGAAAAGGATGAGGGGAAAAAAGCCCCATCCCTTAATGGGCAGGTATTTTGAAATGGTACACAAATTCTCTACTTATCTATTTTTTTTCTAATGGAATGCATCACACATCCTGAAGGGAAATACAATTGTTCATTAAAGGTTAACAGCAGTTCTTTTCGGCCAAGATAAAATCAAGACTCGTTGTTAAGAACAGTTCCAGCCTTTTCCATGGTGCTCACTGGCCCTGCACCCCAGTTTGAGCCAGGGCAAAGGATTACTGTGTCTGCTGAACTGCATCTCCCAAAACATCTCACTGAGCCACCTGAACAACTGAAATCATAACTGAAATACTCTTATTTACTGAGTTAGCCACAGGACTCCTGCAGAAAGCCTGTTCTTCAAATTATGCTTATCACCAACATGGTCCAAACCTACTCACTGTAGAAACACCACCAAAAATCACAGCTGGATGTGTAGTTGAAGAAATGCATGATGTTATGACTGCTGTAACTTAAATTAAGCATGTTTACAGCATGCTTCATACAGGAGAAGACTGAACCCAGCAGCAAATGCATTTTTAACCTCATGTTCTCACTCCTTTGGAAAGTCTTTTCAAAGTTTTGACAAACATCATTATGTTTCACATCCCCTTGTGTTTTCCAGCAAACAAAAAATCCCATAGAACAGAAAAGAGCTTGGAAGGATTATCTCAGCTATATTAAAATGGACAGGAGTGGAAGTTGTTTAAATCCAAAAGCTGCCATTCATGTAGCTGCACAAAAGTATTTTCTACCAATTCTTCTGTTTCACTGTAAAAGAGAGCAAAACCAGACCCACCAGATCCTACAGTCTGCATTAGACAGAGGAGTGCATTTAGCAGATATCTCATATACCCATAATCCCAGACAGGTGGTTACTAATCCTAGCTGTGCTAAATAGAAACAGAATTATCCAGGAGTGTTAGCAAACATCAGCAAAATGCCTAAAAAACACCTATGGATAATTAAATCCGACTTTCATCAACTTTGTAGAATACCTTTAATAACAGACAATCAGAGATTTTATTATTTATTATCATTACTTTCAGTAGAGACTGTTTAGGATAGACAGCAGAAGAATATACTCTGATAAAACACCAGAGAATTGGGAGGCATTCAGTTTTGAATTTCCATAATGCTTTTAGGAGTTGCTGAGCAGGATAACACATTTCATTAATCCCGAGGTTATGTCCAAATGGAACAGTGGTTTGTTCATTTGCTCCGCCTGCCCAGCAGGTGTTTGAAAGCCCCAGGGATTCTGAATTAATTACTGATGAGTCACTAGGGTGGGATGGGCTAATTAAAGTCTATTTGAAAAAGAAAAGAATGAACGCATCTTTTTACCAGAAGAGTTAGGATATTAACTTCAGAGTAGGAGTGAAGGAAGAAGTTCTAGACACAGCCAGCTCGGAACACAAGACTCAAGAGGAGCTGCTGTCCCTTTGCAATAGCTGCTCATCAATGAAACCAAAGATCTGCTACATCCACAGTGGAAGAAATTTTCTCTAACAGCAAATGAAAGGTCTTAGCACTTTGTTTCCAATTAATCTTCATTCCTGGAGAACAGCTGCCCTTTAATACCTCAACAGGTAAATATAGTTGGCATAGATTGACAAAAATCAGTAAAGACTCTGGGAATTTTGTAAAAAAATCCTAGCTCGAGGCAATGACAGAGAACTAAATTTCGTGCCTGGAAAATGGAATCTGGGATATTTTCATTCAATAAAAAGAAATAATTCTAAGATGAATTGAAGCAAATTAGAAAGCAGGAGGTAATTTCCCTGGCAGGAGAAGAACTAAAGCTCATTGCCTAGTCCTAATCAACAATTCCAAACCTTAGCTGGAAAAATTTCCTAAGTGTTTCTTTGTGTCACTAGGGAAGAGGATTTGGGAAGCCTGCTGAGGAGGCATGGCTTACTCCATGAGCAGAGCCACAATTTGGCTGGAACATTGTAATGAATCTGCTTCTCTGTCTCTCTGACTAAAATGCACATGTGGCATCTCTCTCCATGTTTAGTCGATGACCATTGTGTGAAAGAGCTCAGCAGGGGCACAAGAGAGTTGGAAATTTAACTTCAAGTTCACTTTTGCACGTTAAGATCATTTACCAGAAAAATGTATAATCTCCTTTTTAAGAGCTTAGTGCTTAATGCACCCAGGGCCAGTAAGCTTGCCAATGCTTACCCAAAAACTGCTGGAAGAAATAGAGACCAATACCAAGAAAACGACATTAGTTTGACTCCATCCTAGTTTTGGAACAGCATCCCACTAAAAGGTTCATCAGAGGAGTGTTTGTGACTGCTGCTACATCTCTCTGCAGCTGCACCTATGCTAATGCAGGAGTTTAAAAATACATGCATGGAAATGCTGATGAGACCTTGCTCATCTCAGAGAATTTACATGAGAGTAGGTTAATCAGGAGCAGAGAGCTGAGCACATTCTTGTGTGGTTCCTTCTCCAATGAATGCTGTTACAGAAGGTTCTGTCCCTTCATACATTTGCTCTGATAACTCTTCTTTGGTTATGCACTCTCCTGCCAAAGACCCAGGAAGCTCTGGAGGAACTGATATCTGTTTTTCCAGGATGACTTTCTTGGCTTCATTTACCACCAGGTTCTCCAATGCTCTAAGAAATGGAACCACAGATACCAGATTTCCATTTATTTAGGTCCTCAGCCTCATCTACAGTCAATAGATTTGGCATTGGTACTTTTCTGTATATGCTCCAGTCTAATTTTACACAATCTTCATAAACAGAACTCTCTATGTCTGTTCTTGATGCATTCTCAGTATTTTTTTGTCTGTTCCTCCTGACACAGGCCTGCTTTCCTGCTTTCTTAACAACCTATGGGGCACATGAGACATGCAAAGTTACAGTTCTGTAATACTGGGTAAGTTAGATACTAAAACATCTTCACCTTAAAAAAGTGCCTAGGCTGCAATGCAAAGAGCTATTCCCAAGGCAGCCTTGCCTCAGACAAGGAGAAAAAGGAGAAAATTCTGAAATTTAGGAGCCAAACTGTCCACAAGCACACACACATCCTTTGCCCTCCTGTGGAGGATGGTGGTTGCACTGGGGACTAGCAGTATTTTTCTCTCTCAGAGTATCCCTCAGCAGTGGCAAAGGAAAAAGAGGATTTAGTTTTCTGCCTAAAATAATTCCTTGATTATCTTTGCACAACTGAACACTCACAGAACAGCCGGAATGTTTTCCCTGTGGACCTCCCAGAACTGCTTCCCCTGCCTTGCAGGAGCATTAAAACAAAGCTACACTTCAGAGCTGCTCAGTACCAGCCATGACTGAAATGCCTATAAAACCAAGAAAAATCCTCTCATTAGCAAAGATCAGCCATTTTTCACAAATTCCTCTGCATCAGCAGCCAGTCTGCATCACCATCTTCAATTACTCCCTGTCCCCCAAGAAGTTCATCCTGATGATGTTGGTGGCACTGTTTCCAAGCCACCAGCCCCCCACATCCCCTGTATTACAAGGAGCAGATATCTCCTACAATTCCATCTCCTTAACTAGTAACAGAGGGTTTGTTTTGGGTGTTACTAGATTGTTCAAACCTCTTTGGAGCTTGGTTTCTGAGGAATATTTGGTGTTTCAATAGCACTACGTTCCCCACAAGGAGTCACGTGGACTCAGATATGTATTGTTACACAGCCTGGTAAAAATTTGATCCTGTGAACAATTGATTTGCTCTGCATGGAGATTCCCTTCTGCATGGACAATACATGAAAATTCCTGAGGAATCCACTGGTCTCATCCTTCTGTTTGGGTCAAACATACCTGCACATTGTTTTTGATTTTATAATACCAGAACACAGTGTTTGAATTTAAAAGCCAGTATTTCAAATAGCTGAGTTTCATGTCTATCGTTTCTTTGAGAGAGGATGTCCAGCAGGTCTCAGAGCCATGTTGAGACAACTTCTGAATGGCAGTTTTTGCCAATTACTTAAATAAAATCTATTTTAAATAGAAATACTGGCATTTATTCTCAACATACTGTGCAGTACATATATTTTCCATATATAGAGCACTTTGTTAACTACAGAATAGCTTGGGTTGAAAAAGACCTTTAAGATCATCAAGTCCAAGCCTTAAACCAGCAGTGCCAAGTCCACTACTAAACAATAACTGATTGGGGTTTTTTTCACCATTTTTCTCTATTGACAAAGGGAAAAATCCTCATCACAAAAAGTCTATTAAGTGCTATGATTTGTTCTTATAAGCTAGACTGTTAAAACTTTTCTGAAATGTTACTGAAAAGATACTTAAATTTTATTCTTATAACATGCATAATATAGAAATCGGTCTTGAAATTTTTACACTATCTTAGATTATATTTTGGGGATCTCATTCAAAGATTTGCATGAAACGCTTTATGCCATTTTAAAACATAAAATTAGTAAATGTACAAGTGATGCACCTAAAGTGAGATGCTACTTACACAGTCACACCAGCAGCCAGACCTCACCCTTTGGTAAGCAGCACTACTTATGCTACAGGAGAAACACTGCCACAATCTTCCTTCAAATACTACTGGTGTAAAGAAGACCTGCAGCTTTACAGCAAAGTGTTGCAACTGGAGCAAAGACATACTTTTAACCAAACCTAAACCTGTCTCATAAAAAGAGCCCTTTTTTCCCATGTTTGGGGAAAAAAAATCTAATTTAAATATGCTCACCAGCCTCAGATAAGCTTCTTATTAAAGGTATTTTTCTCTGGTAGCAATCGCACATTGATGCTTGGAGGTTCCAACCCTTAAGAGAAACCCTATTCTATAAACCATTAAGGTAACTTCTTTTAAACTTGAATTTCCTATGGATACTATTCTTCTCAGCATGACCCAAAGTATTAGAATATCTCTTAATATGTTTCTTACAATCTGTTACTGCCAGTGTAGGGAATGGTGGAAGGAGAGAACAGGTAAGAGCAAGAAGAGGAAGCACTTTCATTACATTCCCTCCAGCACACCAACCAGCAAAGCAGAGCTACTGTGTGGAAAGTAATAAGTTATGCAAGGCAAAAAAAGTCAATATAAATCTGTTTCCACCTGGAGAAAAAAGCCACTCCACATACCACAGTGTTGTTCCTTCCTTCCTGTGTTTTCAGCAAGGACTCTCAGATCTTCCTGCTGGGCACCAACTCAGCCCTTGCTAATTTTTCATTTAAAAAAGAACTGATTTCTAAACACCCCCTTTGAAGCAAACACTCCTTAATGGAGCAGCTAAAACATCAAGGGATATCGAAACAGCAATTCCAACATTATTTTAACATGGAAAGAAAAGGACTTATTCTCTCATGAGCATCAGTTAAATGAACAGCTTTATATAAAGTATATTCAGACTACACAATTAACCAAATGATATAACACATCTTCCAAGTTGTACCAAGACATACTGAGGGAATAAAATAGCGCTGGAGACTAAAGTATAACCCAAAACTTTGTTTCATTGGGACTGGCTGCTGGATGGTCATGTCTTCCTGACGCTTAACTGGATTTCTAAGCTCTACCTTGTAACATGATCAGCTGTTTGTCTTCTAGTCACATATGACTAGAATAAATAATTTGGATTTATGCAAGCTTCCTCACAGAATTTCCATTTACAAACACAGAATTCAATTTTTTTATTTAATATTTCCCATTAGAAAAGAACAGGAGAATGAGGAATGAGATTTTTGTCATATTTGTCACATAATTCCATTTGATGCCATTCCTCTTTTAGTGATTTGTATCTGCATAATTTAATAGTTCATTATCATATTACAGCCACTGAATCTCAAGCAGCTGGGAATGATCATATTTCAGAACCTGTTGGCATCCACTTGCTATGATCCTGATCTTCCCACCTTCCACCTGAGCCACTTCCAGCTGGTCAGGGGGAGGAAAAGCATTACTAGAATTAGAACAGCAGGGTAGGAACAAGCAACACCCAAAATGTTCAGGTGGATTTTTCCAACCATCATAAACAGGTTTCTGTGTAGCTTTTTAAAATACTTTATGTTAGACACCAGGTGCATTATTTAAAAACAGCCACATAGGTTAAGTTGTTGGAGCTTTTTCTTCTCATCTTTTCAAATATTTAAAAGAATGCCTTTCCCTGTAAGGGAAACAGTTCTGTATTTGGGTCTAAAACCATCATACTCTAACTATTAAATAAAAAGTGTTGTTAATAAAGTCAACAGTGTAAGCACAGTTAATTGAGAGTCAAAACACATGTGGATTCCTCAACCAGATAATCAGGCTGAATTTTGTGCTCCCATCTCATTTTCCCTCCCTCTTCTTCCTCAGCAGCTTCCAAACAAGCCCCTGTAATAAGCTGAAATATTTATCCTGCAAGACTTTGTGAAAAAACCAGCACTGGGGGAATGAGGACCCCACAAGGGCATTTGCAATTGCTGTTGATTCTCCATGATAAATCCAGGCAAAGTCAGGACTCTTTCCAAGGTCAGGGAGGCCACTCTGCATTATTTTTAAGATTAATGCCTATTTACACAAAGTCATATCTCAGAATTTATTCCCTCAGATCCAGAAAGCAAATTACTCTGTAGCTGATTAAAAAAACCCCAAATCTGTCTGCAATTTCTGTTATCCCAAAGAACCACCTGACCCCCAATTTTCATCTTAACAGCAGAACCCAAAACCATCCGGGCCACATGGATTTCTAGCTTCCATTCAAACAAGTATGTTTGATACCCAAACTTATCCTTTTCACAGTTTATTTTAGATTCAGTACTTACTGCAGAATTGACTCGGATTTGTTTTCCTACCACAGTCCTAGAATATTACTTTTTATTTGGTACAAAATATTTCACAGAATCACAGAGTATCTTGTCTTAAGTCAGAAGAGGTCCGTAAGGATCATCAAGTCCAACCCTGTGCTCCCTGTTCCAGTGCCCATCCATACTTATATTTACCCTACAGAAAGTGATTTTGCAAAAATTCTGCAGAATTGGGTAGAAAAGTGTCGACTATCTGGTTGTCTTTACTGCATCCCACAGACTGCCACAACCTGCTGAATGCTAATTTCGTGGTGACTTACATTTCCATCAACACTGAACAGCAGCTAGTTCTGAATGTGTAAAAAATAAATGGGAGCATCAGGTAGAAAAGGATCAGAGAGCTTGTTCTGTGCAAAGAAACTATGTACCCAAAGGCACTGTGGGGAAAAACCCCAACCATTTGGATGGGAGCCACAAGAAGATACTGGATTTATTACCAAAAAACAGGAAAAAATCTCCAATTTTGAGGGTACATGTATTGGAGGTCTATTATATACCAATGTAAATACACATTAATTTATGCTTGACTGATTAGGTATATCATAATCAGTTATGGTATTCTAGTATTTCAGAAAGCTTTGCTACCTACATTTTAAAAATGTAATTTGGCATAGTTAAGGGTAGACTTAAGTGGAACATTCCCACAATTTCTACAATGAAAACATTTTTCTAATCAGTTAAAATTCACCAAGGCCAATATATTCATGCAAGCATTTAGCTTACTCTTTGAGGGGATTAATTACTGGGATGAAAATTCAAAAACTTTTGGAAAGATCATTACTCTTTCTGTGAAATTAAATACTGAACTGCTCTCTTAATAAACACAAGTCTTCATGAACAGGCAAGGAGAAACTATTGACTGAGAATTTAGATGAGCTTTGAGAATTCTATCTCCAAGCCAGGAAAGCCGTTTGCATTCCTAACAGCCACCAAGCTCATTACTTAACGAGGGCAACCAGCCTGTAAAACCAACTGGCAACTCAGAAGAAATAGCTTTTAAGTCAAGAATGCTCTCTGGTGACACAGTGCTGATAATGATTTTTATGTCAATGGCTAGCAGAGATGCAAAGCATGCAAGAGCCAGAGATTTTAGCTGCAGGGTTGGACTACCAGATGTACACAGCACGCCCCAGCATACAAAAGGTCACCTGATTTTAGTAGTTATCAAGGGCAATTACCTAGTCCGAACCTTGCAAACGTTAAAGTGATCCACTGAAAAGTGTATTAAAAGCATTTTCCATGAGTTTGATTATTCTATTTATGCTTCTTTTTAAGAGCCCATAAAGCAACTTGTGAAACTACGGTCCCCCATACTGAGAAGCTGGTGATGCTGCTGACACATCAGCTTACTAATTAGCACATACTCTCCAACTGCAATTATGCTTTACTTCTTTTTAAAGTCTTTGTCGATAGAAATCTCTCTATAGCTTTGTGAAGCTCTTGATGTGCAGTTAAAACCTTTATCATATTTATTTATTACCTATCCTGATGACAGTTCATGACAACAGTCTTTCCAAAGAGTATTACTATTAATTTATATTACTCAAGCCCAACTCTGACTTGAAAATTTTACTTGATGGACACTAATCTTGGAAAGTTGATACCTATTGTGGAAGTTTCATAGTGTATTGAAGGATTGACATAGTAATAATTAAACTAAGCTCCATTAAACAACAAGGTACACTGTTACTTTCTTGCAGAATTTGGAAAAAAAAAATTCCTTCTCAAAAGTTCAAAAGTGGATATGCTTTACAGTCACAATATTTGTTTATGAACTTCCTTATCCTCCCACCTGAACTTTTGTCCTCCACCTGAAGCTCATCTCGTCACACACTGCTCTGCAGCACTCCTCTCTGGGCACACAGGCTGGGCTTTCTCAGGCTTGTCTTTGATTCTCTTTGCAATGATACCTGTTTTTCCTCAAAGAGATCAGGACCTTATTTTGGCACCTGTGCTTGCTTTGTACACCATTCAAAAACACAGTGGCTGTGCTTTATCTGGAAAGGGTCAGAGGAGATTTAACAAAACCAACACAGGAAGACGATAAATCCTTTGCTCCCAGTACAAAGGGACCCTCAGACTATTCCAGCTTAAAGAGATCATTTTAAGTCCAAGAGAAACCAAGACTCAGTGTGTTAAATTAAGGGAGAGAGACACAATGGCTCCTCTTTGCCTTCAGGGTCTATGTCCTGCAACTGCAGTATCCTCCAGCAGAACCACCAGAGGAAACAGCCATGGGGTAGGTTTTTCTTTCAGCTCCTGTGCAGATTCCTGCCATCTGCTGCTCCTCCTTCCAGGAGCAAGAGTGCCTTAATTTCCAGGGTGTCTACAAGGACAGGTGCAATGTGATGCCAGGAAACGAGTTCTGTCCAATTTGCCAGAACATCTTGTCTTCAAACATGAGCAAGACTTTCAGGGTACCATTCTGAAGACAGTGCAGCTTGTTAAAATACTCTGCCAAATCCCACAAGACATGCTGAACAAGACCCAGGATTGCATAAAAAGTAGTGTCAGGAGCACTGGCAATGGATTTTATAGGACTAGCTATCAATTGTACTTACTTGCACAAATTTTAAAAAATTTATTACTTGTACTGAATCAGAAGACGGGAAATGATCCATATTTTATTACCTGCTTACATTTTTGCAAAGCCATCACTACTGCTAGCAAACAAAACCTGTAACAAATTGCTTTCAAGAAGGTACTGGCCAGCTAAAAAAGACTGACAAGCTGAGAAGCAGTGACAGCAGAATGAAGTTATCTCCCACCAGATGCACCTGGTTTGTGAGGCTGTGCCACAAATACATGTCAGTTTGGCAGGCAGGTGGAAGAAGCAGCTGATGCACATAGATAACCTATTATCTCTTCCAAAGCAGTTTGAAGGTCAACCAAATACCCACGGTGACTGGGAGGTGTTTGGATAGCTTGGTAATCCTCCTAGAGGGAGGCAAGCACAGCAGCATGAGGTCCTGACACAAGTACTTAATGAGTGGCCTTGTTTTCAGAGAACACTAATTGACATGAATGCAACTTGTGTAAGTCAAATGTGCCGAGTTGTATGTAGTTTTAATCCTTTCAACCATAATCCATTCATAATAGTAAATTCAAGTTTAGTGCTATACCAAACCATTTCCACTTCCACGCACAAAGCTGAATTCACTCATTAGCTGTGGCATTATTAAATCCTCACTGTTCAGTGGCTTGGTCAGGAATACATTTTGGCAAATGCTCTAAGGAACAACAGATTCCAATGCTCTCTTACAGTCTCAAGTATCAGGACAGATGTTCTTAGTTTCTCTTCATCAAACATACATGCTAGCTAGCTCTATACAGCTCAGCTGTACTTGTGCTCCTAATGACACCCACTGGGAGCTGGAAATGCACAGCCTCATCCACTATTCCCCACAGCAAAACAGAGACACTGATTTTCCAGTTCAAGCAATAGCAGCACGTTGTCTCAAGTTTCTTGCCCAATTTCATCTCCAGCAAAACATTTGCATCTTTACAGTTATTAACCTCATCACTCCAGGGTATTAGATACCGTTCTGTTTCTCACTTCTAACAGAAAGCTTCTGTATTTCTCTGATACTTATTTTGTCGTTCTTTGGTGGTAAAAATATCAGGTGCTCAGGTAAAGAAAAAAGTTCCTTTTTCTGTTCAAGATCTATTTTCGAAAACTACAGGTAAGACTGGCATGTGAGTCCCACACTGTAAGTGATCAAAACAGAAATGTCATCAGCCTCAAGCAGTAGACAAAGCCTTCCAAAAATGAAGCCTGCAGTTACTGCTGAATTGGCTAATAATTAGCTCATGGCATTAAGACAATACACTTAAACCCTTTAAATAAATAATCTCTTTAAATATGATCTAAAAAGAGGGATTTTTTTAAAATTTAGCTTTTCCTTGCTCCTGTTATTTATGTTGAAAAACTAGCCTGGGACCAGAAATAGAGAAGAAATGTTGAAAGAGAGTAAATGAGATAGAGCAACGGAAAGAGCCTGAAGCATAAGGCAGCTGTACCTACCTAGCAGCTCTCTTCTCAGCCTGTTGGACCCTGCCAGGCTGTCAAAGCAACATTTAATATCTTTTCAGAAAAAAACAAGAGTACCCACCATACTTGATAATCAAATTTTTAGCTGAGACAATGTGTATTTATACATGTTTTGTAAATGCTAGGTTGTTTAAAGTGTTGTCAACTGCAGTTTTAGGCAGATCAAATAGAACAACAAAAAAAAAACCTCAAAAAAGACTACCATCATCCCAGAAAGTTTACAAAATGAAAAGCCAGTTGTGAGTAAAGGAGGTTATAAATTTTACAGCATTTTTTGATTTCACACACTGAAGAACAGCTTCAATGAGATTCCTTGCCTTGCAGGAACAGAAACTCTGGCTCTGCTTCCTGACAGGCACAGATGGTAATGGGCAGCAAGCCCTTCTACAAATGAATTCCTCCAATATCGACCATGACCCAGCCATGGCATCTGTCAGCTCCATCCTGTCCCCAAGTCCCCTGCCTCAAGCTGGGTCTTCGACCACTGAAAATCCATTCTCATTCATTCAGCCTCAGGGGGACAGCACAGGGGGGTTTGATGGACCCAGTTGGGATCCCAGCACTACTCACAGCACAACTGTGTGCTCCCCACCCTCACTTCTTAAAATACCTTCCTAGTTATTACACACACACTTTTTAAAGCTTCTCAGTGTCTAAAGCATAACATTTAAATAACTTCCCATCCCCAGGAGAACACACAGGCTTTTCTGCCATGTTCTTCTTAGACTATATTGTGGGAGCAGTGCTTCGAGCACACCTCAAACAAGACAGTTTTGCTTAATAAAGACACATAATATAAAGAGTCTTGTATTCTACTCCAGCTGTGCTTTGCCCAGACCTCTCTGGTCAAGAAAAAAATACCTGTGGAACATGACAGATTTATGATATGCCCCTTCCCAAGCAGGTACAAACCATTACAAAACAGATCAACACTCCCCAGTAAGTGACAGAGGAACAAGCTTGCAGAAACGCCTCTGAAAGCTGAGCACTTCAGGTGGTGTTTCCATTTCCTCCCCACCTGTCATTTGGTTTTTGTCTTTTTGGGTTTTAATAACAATTCACAACTCCAGACAGGTTGACAACTTATTGAAAAGGGTTTTTTTCTTCAGAAAAGTTCTCATCGTGTACTGGATACCACCTTTATTACATTGGTACTGACATTTAACGCTCAATAAATCTGCAGCCCTTCAATGGAGCTCTGCCTCACACTTAAACTCAGATTTCTACTTTTCCTTTGATACTTGAGATTTTCCAGGGACCAGGAATTGGTTCCATGTCTGGCACTTAATTATCATGCAAGCCACTTGCTTACACTCCTTCCCACAGGCAAGATGAATCAAGAAGAAAGGGCAGGGGAAAAAATAATTCCTAGGCATCTTTCACAAAATTTCACCACCGTTTTTCTCTCAACACACAAATCAAACTGTGTCATTCCAGTCAGCTGCAGTTTGTAACCTCCCCAGCAGCAGTCACTACAAAGTGAGTGAAGACTGACAGCTCTCCCAGCTAAATCTGCTGGCACTAGTGCATCATGAGACTCGATAGGAAAGGGTCAGGGGACGCTGCTGACTGATGGCTCTCCCAAGTGGAGTGAGGTAATAACTTGTCAGAGTAGAATTTCTCACTGAAGCAACCCTGTGAGGTGGGGAAGGCACAGCATAACTAGGAGGGCGAGGAGGGTTCTGAGAGAAAGGACTTTTACACTCAGAATCTTGTTACTCCAGGGGAAATGTTCAGTTTATTTTCAACTGGAGGCAGAACTCTCTCAAGGAGAGCACTTCACAGAGGTTTGTAGCAGGGCGCAGTGCAAAGCACTTTGAATTCACTGAAGTACAACAAAAAGGAGAATTTAGTTGACTCACTCGAACTGGAAGCATACAAATGATTCCAGAAGACTTTTTACTTAACACCTAATTACGTTATTGATAACTGCCAACAGAATTAAGCCACAGAGGCAATTCCCTTCAATGTTCAGCGTTTTTTTGTTCTTCTAGATGTCAAAAATTAATGACAGCCAGTTAATTTGATCTACATTGGATTTCCAGAGAAGCCAAAGAGAGAGAGCCTGAAACAGAGGGTCTGACCCCATCAGAGGGCTGTCAAACCAGCCCATCCCAATAGATGAGCCTCTGTTAACACAGGTTACAAAGTGGACAACCACACTTGTAGATTCTCAGCTGTTGCAGACGGGCCCTGCTCCAGCACCAGGACCAGCCTCATTCCCAGTAAGTCTACAGCTAATGTCACCCCTTCATATGGCAGATGACAGGGAATGAAGAGTGCAGTGTGACAGCTGATGTATTCCTTGGGGTCAGCTTCCATCCCAAGCTGGAAATGAAGCATATGTAGCCCTTCACATGCATGCAACGTACGATATATAGGAAAATCCCTGGTGTTGTTTTATTGTGAGCTTTCTTAGTAATGTTCCTTTTAGTCATGAACAGTTAAATTAAAGACAACTCCAGCTTTCCTTACAAAAATCAAGTTTCTATGACTGACTGCAGAGCAAATCTGCAAGTCCTAAAATGTGTAACAGAGAGAGGTCACAAACTGAAATGCATCATAGAAACTCAGTATTTTAAAATCACACCTTTTTTGGTCAACTTGTGATTCAGATATTTGACTAAGAAATGTTAAGGCCTCATAATCCTGGACTTATTAATCATAATATTTCATTTTGGCATACAGCAGGCTTACACTTTAACACTAAATTTGGCTCTAGGTTGTAAAGAAATCAGATTTAATTATACTCCTTCCAAAAGCCATTTTCAGCTTTTAGTACCATACACAACCAACATTGATGCGATATTACTGGAATGCAAAGCAGCCCCTTTCTTCCTCTGAGAGACTCTAAGTAATCTTCTGAAACCAGAGCATGAATGTAACAAAGAAGTTTTGCATAGTGACGTGTTGTCATTTTGACCATTTATTCATTTGTCCATGCCAGATTTCCATCTCCTAAAGGTTCCCAGCTTCCTTATGTCTCCATAACTGCATCCGTCTTCCCTGCTCCCACTGCAGCAGTGCCTCGATGTGTCTGCTCTCACTCAGCCCCTTTAGCCAGATCTCTCACCTCAGGATAAGCACTGAGGGCATCCTGTGCCAAGATCAAGACTATTGCAGTCTTTTTGTTCTCTCTGCCAGTTCCCATCTCATTTTTGCCAATACCTACGCGTGCTGTCCACAAGACATTTGACAAGAGCACGCTGATTTCCTGCCTGGCCCTTTGTCATTTATAGTGCAGGAGAACAAGCAGTTCTTCACACACAGCTAAAGCCAGGTCAATGTCCCCCAGCAGAGGGCTCATAACACAACACCAGCCCAGCAATCTTTGTGGGAAGGTGTTCCAGACACCTGACTGTTTCCTCCCATGAAAAGCCTTCTACCTGTCTCAGCTTACCCTCCTCCCCAGCAAGCACTCAGCACTGTTTAAATTTGGAATCAGATTTGCCCCAACAGGCGCAGAAGGCAGTTCTTCACGTGGCTTCTTCAAATAAGTTCTCCCATTTTATTCTACTCAATTTTATAACCTTCTTACAAACATAGTTGTATTATCACTGCATTTGACAACACCTAAAATATAGAGATCATCTGACTAATGTATAAGGGATATGATTATGGTATGCTTTGCAAAATTGGGTAAAAGGGGGAAAATGCTATTGTGAGCAAACTGGTTGTCAAGCCATGAGCATCAGCAAATTTATTAAATAAACCCTTCCCACATTTTCAGCCATAAAAAGCACTTTGCAATAAAACCCATGAAATTTTATTCCTGTCCCGTACTCATAATTGCATTCTCTTACACTATTTCCTGCAGCACATAACTGAGTATAAACAAGGTCTCTACCTGGCTCTGTACCCTGCTTTCCAGCACTATCAAAAGCAAAACTATTGGTCAACGAAACACAAGTGCCAATAACTAATTATTTTATAATTTACATAACTTGTCCTTGATTAAAGCAGAAGGAGAGACTGTCTTTAAGGAGACAGCATTCTATTAGTGATTCATACACTAACTTGGCAAGTGACCCAAAGACATCATCCTGGATGTTAGCTTTGTGCCAGATTCTCCATGGCTTTCTGGTTTAAGTGGCTATTTGCACTTGTGTAATGTGATTTGATACAGTCACTGGTGGCCAGGACTGACAAGAGGAAATGGTCTCAAGCTGCATCACAGGAGGTTCAGGCTGGATTTTGGAAAAAAATTCTTCTCTAAAAGAGTGGGTTAAGCATTGGAACAGGGTCCCCAGGGAAGTGGTGGAGTCCCCATCCCTAGAAGTGTTCAAAAAACAAGTGGGCCTGGCACTTTACAATATGGTTCAGTGAGCATGGTGGCATTCAAAGGTTGGACTGATGTACTTGGAGGTCTTTTCCAACTCTAATGATCCTACAGTCCACAAATTCAAATGGCTCCAACAAAATAGCAGGCTGTTTCACAGCATTCCAATCAGAATGATGATGCACCTGGGCCAAGATGCAGAATGCAGCACCAAAGGCTTCCTAAGCCTTTAATAAGGGATTTCGGATAGCTGTATACAAGGATTCCACCAGGGACACAGACAAGAAAACATCCCACCTTGTACTTTTTGTTATACATAACCATATATGTGCTCAACAGCTTATGATTTTTCTCTAGGGTTCTACACAGTATCCTTTTTTCTGGAATAGAGGCGATGGGGAAAAAAAAAGTGGCCATTGCATAATTAATTCAAAATCATCTACCATTACACAGCTTCAAATGCATAGCACAACATATGATAAAATGCCTGCACTTTGTTAATTTTCAAAGACTGAACTGACCCTAAAACACAAGAGAAGATACTAAATTACTATGATGGCATACTATTAATAAAGTGAAGTATTCATTTTAATTACCTTTCACTTCACCTTATTAAAGAAATAATCAGCAGATGTGTATTTCAGCAACACAAAATGATTTTTAATTAAAAAACCTTCCATGGATTATTTTTTTCCCCGGTATAAATAACAAGGCATTGTGCTAGATTTACACTTTGAAGCTTTCTAACCATAAACTGTACAAATACATGCTTATGGTCACATACTCCCCATGGATAATAACATTACTTATTTTACTGATTCATCTTGCTGTCATTCAAGTAGATTTTTTTAATATTAAAACCCACCATTTTATCAAAAGAGTAAGATCCTAGGTATATTCAAGTAATCAAAAAGTTTCCCTATAAAAGTCTAGCACTAGAATTTCAACTACATACCTAGGCAGTTCAGATTTCATTTTAACTCAGTTTTGATGTTCTCTACAAGATCACAGCCAAGTGCTGAATTTCATATCGCACACACGGTTTTCCGAGGCAGGCTCCATGGGGAAATACAGAACTCCTCTATTTCTTAATTTGATAAATTGTTACAGACTATTCAGTTTGGATGGATTTTTCTGATTTGACTATCCTCCCCAAGGACTACATAAACGAAACAAACCTTCAGGCTACATTTATGTTACTACCGTTTTCCTTTTCTAAATAACAGCTCTCTGATTACTTTGATTCTACGCAAATATGAACAACAAACACAAAGACTTTTCATCCACCACAAAAAAATAATTTAAAGAAAAAAGAGTAATCCATTAATATTCCTGAAGTGAAAGCCACATCTATGGAACATCTTTTTCCACTAAATATTTAACAAACATATAAGTGGCCAGTCTACCTGTATCTACAGCCCGTCAGAAAACTTTCAATTATTGTAAGATAATAATGAATCACCAGAAAGAACTAAAACTTTTGCTAAAATATATTCAGTCGTGACGCTCCATCAAGAATTAGTCCTGTGCTCTAGAAGTTAATTTTTCAGCAGCGCCAAAAGGATATTGAAACCCTCCAGTGAAAGAATTGAAAAAGAAAGATGAGAGATTCAAAGTCACATCCCAAATAAGCACCATGACTACTGGTTGATAGTGGAAGAATCAACCTATTCTCAAGTCCCTTTTTAATGATAAATGGCAAAAATTCCTTGGAAGTCACGAAATGAAAAACTGTACAATCCCTGAAAGCTTCTGATAATGACAAAATTAACTTCTGCATAGCTCTGCTCATACAATTAACAATACCAAGAGAGAGGTGTGTTAGCAGATGCCTCTATATCCATTTTAAAATAACGTTTAACTCCATGAGATAAATCTCTTTTTAATAAGCAATGCTTTAAAAGCTAAATTACAGCTAGAGTATGTAATGAAGAGATAAAACCCTGAATAAGAATCAAAATTAATATAAAGAAATTAAGTTATAATTGCTTGAGCAGAGAGAACTATCTAACTTTATGAGATAGTTACAAAAGGCAAATCACAGTAGCTTCACAGAATTCTTATTCAGAGCCTGCTTTTCTTCTAATCTCAAGTTTTCTGAGGACCCAAAGTGGAGTTTCTGTAAATTTCAGACCAATACAAAGAAACTTGGTCCCACCAGATCAGATTTGATAGAATACTTTAATTTTGAAATGATTGCCTACTTTTCAAAGCATTGAAAACACTGTTACAGGGTACTCTTATGGATACTGGTACAGGTTATGAGTAGCATAAATCAATTTAGGAAGTTTGTTAAATAGCAGCCTTTCCTATTACCCAGGAGAAGCAGCAAGGCTCTGTACTTTTATGTATGTTATTTTAAAGATCCAACTTACGTATCTTACAGAATTTTCAAGGTAATGAATCTCAAAGGAAAATTATCCTTTTTATTAATTAAATGCATCCACTTTTCATAAAAGCCACCAACTGCTAAAGAAACAAATTGAACAAGGTATAGAAAATGGATATGATTCGTGAGATTAGGATATTCCATACTTCTCAGTTACCCGAGACAGCACTATACCACACCCTCCAGTGCAAATTAAATCATGAACTTTCACACCTAAGGGCAGTTATGAGAAAAGCACTTTGCACATTTTCAGTTCACTAGTGGGTGCCAGCCCAGCACCTGCCAGTTGGGACTGGCATCAGACTCTGTGTATGCAATACAAAATGTATTAATTACATCATTTGAGACATGCCCCTCCTTGAAAGGTGCACAAACATCATGTAAGCATACCACTCCGGGTTAATTCTTTCTCTGTAATACAGCTCTAAATATTATTTACTTCCATGGATGACTCTTCAGATTTGTATCAGGTATGTACTGCGTTAGCCTTTCGTCTTACTAAACTTTGCAGAGGTCAAGAAGTCCCTGATCTGAATATCACTGCAATAAATCATAGAGAATGGCTGGATCCAAATCCCACTGACAGCTACAGAAAAAATCTGGGGAGGTGTTGAGATCTGAGAGCAATGCAAGGTGTGAATGCATCAGCTCTCAGAAAATAAAACCCTGCCAGGCAGCATCTTTGGATGCTCTGAATAACCAGCTAACACCTTGCTGACACTTCAAGGCAGAATGTATCATCACAGTCATGCCCTCCAAAGCTCAGCTACTCAGGCAAATTCTCAGTTGCACCTTGCAGTCCAACTGGGAACCAGCACCCTGAAATGAAGGTTCCATTTGGTGTCAGCTTGATTTCAGCTTGAGAAACACATTACCAAGAGGCAGCCTGACTGCTGCCTTTGCAGCCTAAGATAACAGCCCTTCTACTTCATGAACGAACTCAGCCTTTCTGTTCCAGCAGCTTCACACTTGTATGATCAAAGACATTAACCCAGACCATGCTGTCATTATTCAGAGGCACAACTAACACAGCCTTTTTAACAATTGAAATGATTTGCAATCTTTCAGCTATAACCATGATCACATCCCCTCTCACCTGAAACACTGTGTTGCCAAAGCAAAACTCAATTGCACCGGGTTATAGCCCAAACCCAGAGTGCAGTCTGATAGCACATCCCCAGACAGAGCCAAAATTAAACTTCTAGAGAACAGCAGCTGGGAAAGAACTAATGGAATTTCATTCCCATTGCAGAAACTTAGCCAGACTGTGCTGTATAACAGCAACTACTTGGACCTTAAATCCCAGCTAGAAAGATGGGAGAAAAGGAAGACACTTATAGTGAATGTTCAAGTGGATCAAGTGTCTCCACTGAGTTCTTCTGATATTTGACTGTTTTGCTTGGAAGAAACCTGTGATTAGAATAGAAAGTAGTTTTTGAAATCTCAGAGAAAAAAATAAATAAAAATATCTAATTTTCTTCCAGTCAGTATGAACAGTACAGATACATTCACATGGATTAACCTGAAAGTATCTATAGAACAAGAAGAGGGGAACAGATGCTCAAAACACTGCTTTGGTGTTCAAAGTACCTACTTGCAGAGAGAGGTATTTTCACAAGTTATTTTCTTTTCTATAGCTTTTCTTTCCCAGCAAAAACACATATTTCTTTCATTAAGAAATGGGTTTTTTTCCCTTTTCTCATATTGAATCTTTTTTCTTTTTCTTCTACCCACATGTCTAGAGCAGAGCTTTCAAAACAAAAAGGGAGAGCATTCTCTACCATTTGAAAAAGAGACAATACTGGCATAAACCCCTAACAACATGATTTAAACTTATAGATTTTCTTTGACACATTTCTAGATAAAAATGTTAAAAAACACAAGAAAAGTATCTGTGAGCTGAAATGGAAGGGAAAACATTAGAACTAGACTAAAATGAAAACATGACTACTTCATCTTCTTTTCCTGTAATTTCAGCAGATAATTGATATCACCAATTTACAAGCTTAAAACTGTCTATTTCCCTTTATTTTTTTACTGCAGTAATCCAACAGAAGGAATCTGCCTAATTTCAAATAAAATATATGAAGCCTGGCCCTGTTTTTGTTTTCTGTGAAGAACTGGGAATATCTATAAGTAGCCTGAGGTCTCTGTAAAGCTCTTTCTTGGTGACTGTCCATTAACCTCAAAGGACAGGCTAGTGAGACATCAGTAGTGTTGAGATTGCAGATCAGAAACTGCCATTTACCTTCACAAGTACCAAAGTTAGGGCTCAATTTTAGAGCCAGTGCTCTGTACTGTTTTTAGAGATTATCTGAATGCATGAATCAAATGTACATTAAGTTTGATGATGATATTAAACTGGGAGGAGCTGTGGACCCCCTCGAGGGTGGAGATGCCTTGCAGAGGTGCAGATCTCCCCTCTCTGGTAAAGAACAGGACAGGAGGAAATGGATTGAAGCTGGATGGAAAAGGTTCTTCACTAAGTGGTTGGTTGGTTGGTCACCAGAACAGGTTTTCCAGGGAAGGGTTCATGGCACCAAGCCTGCCAGAGTTCAAGGAGCATTTGGACAATTCCCTAAGTCATGTGATGCAGTTTTAGGCAGTCCTGCAAGGGGCCTGGAATTGGGTTTGATGAATCTTGTGGGTCCACTCCAACTTGAGACATTCTGTGATTCTTATAAACAGAAAACCAACTGATTTCATAACACTTGTTCATTAAACTTAATGGTGAAATCCATACTTTTTTCTCTTCTAGATGATATTCCAATTCCTTTTCACACAACCATATTTATGCTTGCCATGTGGAAACACACTTATCAGTACTTGATGCAGCATGACAGTCTCCAGTAAAGCTTATTTATTTGTTTGGCTTTAAAACTAAAACATAAAACGTGAGTGAAAATGAAAACTCTTCTAAACTTTTTCCTTTTTCCTTGGTAATTTTGAAGAAATTACCTGGCACGAGGATAAGACTTTTTGTGATGCTGATTAAAACTTTCCACATGATATAAAGCACACAACGAAAGTATGCTATGATAACACTGCCCTGTGGGGTCATTCTGTAAGGAAACAAGGGTGTCTGCTTTACTTGTTTACATCTATTTTAGTGCCCACCACACTGCATCAGCACCTGGAGAGTGTGACCCATGTCCTACAGCTCATTCCCACAGGCTGGGTTGGACAAACACTCTATCCATGAATTCACACGCAGAAGGGACTCCCAGGCCCCCCAAGTGGCTGTTCTCACTGTGTGTGGTAACCACCTCCTCAATCCCCTCAAGTGCCATTTAATTGCTCAAAGCCAGAAGAATATTTCAGGGAAACTGCTGCTTAACCCGGTTTTTTCTTTCCTCCGCGTGCATTGGCTGCTGCCAGCAACAGAAAAACCTTCCTAGGACTGACTTTCAGTCATTATGTAATAGATACATGATACCATGCATTATGCACTACACAGTGCAATGCTCATTACACAACACATCCATTATATAACACACTGATGACTGCAGAAGCAGGTAACGATGCAATGTAACTTATTAACCCAAATCCACCCAGCAAAATCTGATCCTGTGAAATACACGTGATCAAAACCTTTAAAAAAATAAAAATAAAAAATTAAGGAAGTAAGAAAATTAAGAATAGAAGTCTGATCTGCTTGGTAATCAACACTTTTTTAACTCCACGAGTCAGATACACAAAAGCCGTAGCTCAAAACTATATTTTCATGAGGAAAAGGTCTGGCCTGAGAAAAAAAAGCCTCTTAGTTTCTCATGCAATGCTGGTCATCCACAAACTAAATGTATAAATGTATAGAATGTCTCAGTTGTAGGTATTTACAGCACTTAATTCAGAAAAGCAACATTCTAGTTTTGTGCACTGGCCTGAAAGAGGCTAAATAAAAAGGCAGATGCTTTCATCACTTTATCTTAAATAGGAGAGCTAGTAGTGTGGTTTGTTACTACATCAAATTACAATGTAAGAGGCACCTTTGTTACTCTACACTGTAATGAGAGGGAAAGACTGTTGGTAATACTGAGGTATTTATCGATGAGAGCCTTAGTAACAAAGCCAAATAAGCAGAGTACCACATGATCTCTTTCCAGCTTTGCACAAGATCTCTTTCTTCATGGGCCTCTGCCAAAAGGTGAAAGCATGACAGGTATTAAAGAGGGTCATGAATACAATGCTTGGTTGTGCCTCACATTCTTTGTAAGTCAAAATGCAAGGGCATGTCAGGAAAGGAGGTCAGCTGTAATCAGTGAGTGTGGAACTAATCCGTGGTATGTGCTGTGGTGTTGCAGATCAAGGCAGATTACATTAATCTGTGTGACCTGCCTGCAGTGAGTCCCACCACACAGCACCCAAAACAGCCAGCACAGGATCACAAGAAGACATCGTTGAGTTCCTGCAGATCAATGCCTTCACAGGAGGCAGGGGGTGAGGCACTGAGCACAGCTCACCACCTCAGAAGGAGCAGAACTGACAGCGTAAATAAGATGGATTTCCAAGCCAAGTACATCTTACTGAATTTATATGTCACTTTGCTATGTTTGCATTCAACACAAGCCAACAGTGACTTGCTTTTGTGCCGTTCTGCGTGCAACATTCTGTGCTTCCAAAGATAAGTTTAGTAACAACCTCTTCAGGATGCAAATGTAAAACACCTCTTGTTTTCCAAGGGAACACTTACCTACTTCTTGAATACGAACCCACTGAAGAACTTTCATGAATAAATCTCATTGTGGAAATCCCAGGCTGTAGCTGAATGAACAGCAAGCACCTTTCAGAGGCAGCAGGTCAGAGAACCCTTCCCTGCCTCCATGAACTAAGAAATGCACACAGCCCAAAAGCTGCAGGGAAGGGCAGTCACACACACAAATGTGCTGTTTGATTTGTATAAACAGCTTTCCATTAAGTGCCACTAAAACCAGACATAAACCCCAGTTTATATTCCTGCAATACGCTTCCATTTCCAGTTTCAGCTTGGTTTCTATGTAAAAGGGTTTTTGCTCTTAGGCAAACAGAGAGAACTATTGGTTTCTTCATGGAACTCCACGTGCCCCACTCTTCAGACCTCAGGGACTTTATTACATGCACCTCCATGCCAGAATTTTAAATTACTGATCTCAGCTTTCATTTTTTTCTCCACTCATTAGCCTCCACCTGAAACCAATCCAACTACACAATGCTTTTCTATATTCAGTTTTCTCCAGGATCCAAGTTCCTTGGATCCCACGTTCCAGCTAGGATTTATTTTTAGCCCAGATGACATTTGTTCTAAGAGTCACAACATGCAAAGAGATATGGATCTAGTGTTTACTGTGGTTCATGTCTCAGAAATACCCTTGGTACAGGACCATTTCTGTGGACAATGTGGGACTGCTTAAGGAACAGAGGCATGGCATTTATCAGCCAACAACAAACCTGGGTTTCTTCACTGTATTAAGTCTTTCCATTATTTTCATGAGAGTACAGCAATTATACTAATTGACGAGAACAGACTGGGGTTTAAAGGGCTGGAAATACCTGCCTATTCCATTCAGGTTCAAACCTCCAATTTCCACAGCTGCCAGCAAAACAGCATAGTGGAATCTTTCCTTCTAGCCTAGTTTCCCATTATTATATTTTTCAAAACTTATTCTTTATCTCTCACTGTAGAGACAACTAGAAAGGTTTTTTTCTGCAAAAAATGACCATGACTTTTCCTCTCCAAATCATAAAGGGCCTGTAAAACAGAAGATGTAAATTGATAGAACTGTCAACTTCAAAAGACAGATGGATCCTACATTGCCCCAAGGAAGATTACTTAGGGCCAAGGCTCAGGTGACTTCCCTTTCAAATACTCTTCTATCTGAATGAGTCATTGAAGACACTTTGATAAGCGGAGCAGGGCGAAGTTACAACAGAGATATTTCCTCTCCTGGGCTTTGAGGGGTTGTCTTGCCTGATAACATCTCAAAGAAAGAACTTTTCAGACCTAATTTGAACCATTACAGGGCAAAGTAGCTCAGGTGAGCACAGGGCAAGCCTGCCTGCCTCTAAGGCACCCAAGAGCTCGTATTCCATCGGAAATTGCTAGAAACATCTTTGCCCTGGTGTTGCCAGATAGGCTGCAAGACATTTATAAGATATACCATAATTCAGAGGAAGGCATCGAGGCCTGGAATGTTCCATTAATGTATTCAATAAACTGGATTGCTTAACAGCTTCTTATATTCCACGTTCACATCCTGAGAGCTTTCACCAGTGCTCTCAGGCTGGGATTCCTTGGGGAAAAGCCCTCCTCTTCGGACTGTGTGACTGCTGCACTGGGATGGGTCTACATTCTTAAAGCAGAATCATTCCACTTCATTCTACAAAACCACATAGCCAGCCTGGTGAGAACCTACTCTAAATAGGCAGCAAATAATTTACAGTATAAAGACTTTATATGTACTTATTCAAAATGAGTTTTATAACTGACTCTTTCTTCATAAATTCACAAAGTGAGTAGCATGCCCATCAAAAATATGTACCCATTAACATTTTTTTGAGAAATATTTATCCTGCACACAAAAAGCCATGTGATAATAGCAAGACACACTGGCTAAAATGAATTAGAAACAATACCAGTTGATTGGTTTGCTATCTTTATCTATGCCGGTTAAGGATTTTTGTATCATCTATTATACATCTGAATTTAACAAAGCCATTGTCAGGAATAACTTTTACAGAAATGTTTTTAAATAATAAATCAGACTCACAGATACAAAGAGCACACATGGAATAAAGCCTTTTGCATTCATGAAACTGTCCTATTCAGAACACTGATTTTGGTTGAGAAAAAAAAATAGCCAATAAACTCATATCTTTTTCAACCTAAGCCTCTTTTAATTCTTCTCCTTAAAGAGCACAAAGAAACCAGGGTGAATATTTTCTGTCTTAACTGATAGGTCAGAAAAGTGGTTGCTATCCAACTAAATGGCAAAGGAAATGATGCATAAAGAAGAAAATTGTAATGCAGCCATGGATCACTTCTGACATTTTCAATTAAGGTTTTGTTTAGTTAAGCACTTACAAACTTTAATGAGCAGTTTTGCAAAAAATTAATTAAAAGATTCCCAGTTTTCTTAAGTTGTCTGACATATCAAAAAAAATCCCAACATTCATCGTATTTGTATTTTATTGTTTCGTACATTTTACTTTCAGATAACTGCACTCCACAACACTAAATTCTGATGCCAAATTCTTTGCCAACTAAGTGCACTGTTTAAGAGTTTGCTATTCTTTTCATTAGGAACATTTGCACATCGAGATTCTTAAATTTGCATTATTAACCTAGTCACTTTTTAACAATTCCATTTCATGAAGGGAGGATGATTCCACATGAATGCATCTAGTAAGAACTGAAGATCAACTTTGAAACCGAAAATCTCTCCATAATTAGAGGAGAACCTAAGCCAATGCCCAGTGTGAACTGCAGCATATAAATTTCATCAGATAATGCTGTCCCTGCTGGTGTTTACTGAGAATGCATGTCACTATGATAAAGAAAAAATCTTCATGGTATTTGCTCATAATCATTTTACAGCAGCATTTGTAAAAACACTATATCTCTGAATATGGTCCTTTGAAAACATCTGTCTTTTCTTCCAAAATTTACACTTCTGCTACTCTTATTTTATCCATTACCTTTCCAATGAAAAGCCAATTGTTGGAGAGAGTAAGAGGTAAAGCACAAGTTTATTTTTATTTATTCTCAGATTTATCGGACAGGCAGAATTCTTTCCCAGTGGCAGACTGGTCTGATGGCTGATAATGAGATCTACCAGGAATCAGAATCAGCAAAAAACACAGGGCTTGAGATAACTTTCCTTCAGAAAAGGAAAACAGAACAAACCAAGAAAACCCTACCAACAGCAGGCCTGCCAACCCGCCTCATACTGCAGCATCTCAGCAATTCCTTGTTTTGAAACCCACACAGGAGAACCAAGAGGAATCCACACTCTCACCCCACATTAAAACTATGACTACTCTGACAAGAGTTGCATATAAAGCACATACTTCCTTAATACAGTAGTAGTTTATGATCTCTTAAAGATCTATATACCTGATAACTAAACCTCTCTAAAATACTGAAGGCACCAGTGATGCACTAAGATACTCTATGTCACTGAAAAGACAATCTCCTTCCAGCTGCATAAAATCCCTTTACCTAGACCTCAGTTTAAGGACTGAAATTTAATGGAGTTATAAGCATCAAATTAATTAATATGTTCTGAAAACTCATTCTCGTGGTATGAAAGTCACTCTGACAAATTAAGGCCTCAGTCATACAATGTCATTAGCAATGCACAGATACAATCTCAAGTATTTAACTCTTACAGTCAGCTCAAGTGCCTCGGATATGCAAAAACAAAAGCCTCATATCAAAAGTTTTGACAATTTAAGTCCTCATCACCATGTGCGTTATTCAGTTCTGTCTGAGCAGACTGAATTATATGCACTAAGCCCATTAGAACGTATTTGCAGTATTAGCTAAAACACAGGAAAAAAGCTCTAATTAAAATGTGCAATTATTGTATTTCAGTGGCGGCTTTTTACTTGAAAGAAAACAACACAATTTGCAGACAACCGCTCCTAGGGCATTTCACAATTTCAACAAACATAATTTCTTTCAACAAGGCTTAATGTCCCTCTTGAAGTTGTTCAGGAAATTTGTCCAGGTGTCATTCACCAAAAACACAGGGGATTTGAGTCATAGCATAAATATTCCAACAGTTTTGCATTGCCTGTTAAACAGCAATACATTTCTACACCGCCCAAAACAAGAGCAATGGACTACCCACTCTCATGAAAATGGAGTATGCTCTTAAAAACAATCACTTTGGTTTTGTTCATGTCAATATTAATGTTAAAACAGGTTAAATAAAAGTTACCTACATTATCATACTTTCAAATTTTGTTTTTTCTCAATATTTCTCAGACAGCCTGAAGAGTGTGCTTGTTGAAAAAGCAGGACTGTGCAATTTGTGATAAACCTCAGTTGCAGAGGAGTGCTAGATGAGTTTGCAAAATCAGATGTTGTTACCTACAGGGCAATTAATTCGATTTCCCAAGAAGCACATACCATGACTAAATTCATGTGCATGCACCTGTGGTACGCTGGACACTGTCCTGATCTATCCTCTAAAGCAGAATTAAATACAATATCTAAAATCCAAGGAAAAGGAGTCCTCTCTCTGTGTAAATAGCTTGATGCTGTTAGTGGCATTGCAGATCCAAAGTGTGATTGATATTTCAGAATCTCTGTGTGCTTTTAGGGGAAGAGAGACAGTGATTTGTATCAGGAACCAAAAACTAACAAACAAGGGAAAAAAGTTCAAAAGCTACAAGCTACTCATAGCTTTCATTTTGGAAAAGAAGAAGTTTTTACAGGGGATAGATCAAGGCCACTTTCCCTAGTTGCTATTTTCATTCTTGGGAGCATTAATACATTACACAAATATTACAGAATTAATTCCACCCATAACTTTAAGCCTCCTGCTTTCAGCAAGGTTGATTACAAAAAGACATTTATGCTTGCTTGGTAAGCAGTCAGACACAGAAGAAATGGGCTTTTAAATCTACAAAATTTTTACAACCATTTCCATGAACTTGCACTATTTGGTGCTCTCTCTACCAAAGAGCCATCCAAATACACCACCCATACATTACCTATGTGCTGTTAGAGAATGATTTAACTTCTGTAATAATGCCTTCAGTGGGCTTTGGAAGATCAGTAATGAAGGCAGTTATTGCAACATCAGCCTCAGAAATACCATTAAAACATATCAAAGCATTTAGTCATGCATAGGGTTGACCTTGCAAGTCTTGTCACCACAGTGTATTGCTTGGCTCAGAAAAATTTTTTAGAAGTGTTAAAAAACTGACTTAACAGCTGCCTACAGAAAGAGTCCATGATCACTCTTTATTCACAGCTCATTAGAGTTCAACATTCTGACTACATGGTGTCATTTTGTCTCCTTTTTCATCCATTTAAGATAGGTTTAGCAGACTTGAATATCATAGCTTAGCTTATTTTCTATTTCTGGGGCATATATTTAAAACAGCTTATTCACTATCAGTGCCAACATGCTGACATACCACAATGTTTTTTGCATGAAAACCAGTACTTTATCCCTTATGTTCAGGCAGCTAAGCAAGTTTTTTTGTTAAGCAGAATGTTTGTTCCTTCCTGTTTCTCACAGAAATCTATTATAAAAGTTACCCAGCACAGCAATTCTATTTTAGTTGATGCCACTCAGAGACCACCAGGCTAAGCAATGCCAGGCTTCGGGCAACTGAAGAGCAGCTAACACTGCTCAGCCGTGCAGGCTGAATCCCTTGTACACTGAATAATACATTGCTTTCTAAAAACCTGATATGCACAGATACAGCCACACCTTAATTACAGCCACTATGTTGAAACATGACTCCAATTATCTCTATTCTCATAACTGCTGCTTCTATCCATTTCTGCTTGCTGCCATCCCCACAGCCTTTAAGTGACATCAAACTCTACTTTGAGTAAGCTGAACTGCTGTTCCTATTTGAAGAGTGTTAGTGGGTGTCCATCTGACAACAAGGTTTCTTTGAAAAGCATCTGAGCCACAACTTCAAAGTCATCTGAGCCCACCTCCCACTTATCCCAGGGTGCTGTGTGTCATGGTTGACTTTTGGACAGGGATTCATTCAGCTATGCTTCTTTCCTTAATCCTGAGCCATGGTAATCACATTACTGACATGACAGTGCCTAATCAGTTCTGGAAAGGATGCAGAACTCCAGGAAGAGTAGGTTGGCTTGTAACACTCAAGATAGTTCTACAGAAATGGCTATTCTCTACATCTAAGCTAGCTCACTGAACTAAGGGACTCAACCAGTCTGTGGTCTGACACCCTGAAGCTGTTTTCAGATTTGCAATTGCTTCTCCCTAACAGCTGAATAACCATCCTGGAATGGCTTGGTTGCAAGCCACCTCAATAGTCCCCGTCCCACACAAATTGTATAGGAATGGGAACCTTACTGTAGACCAGGACAGCAAGGTTCTGCAACTGAGCAGCTTCCAGAAACGGGAGTCTCATCCCTCCCCTTTTCCACCCTCTTGGACAAGCACAGGCATTTGCTTTGGAAGATGAACAGTCCATATAAGTCATCAACATGGCTCACATGCTCACTGTACACCTTTTTTGTAACTTCCTTTTTTTTTTTTTTCATTTTTTCCTCACAAAAGTGACAAGAAGCACATCTACAGGAAAAAAATCCAGAAACTGAAATGGAACAGAAAGTTGCCTGTTATTGCAAAAAATATTAAGAGAAAGTTTGTCTGCTCAACCAACACTAAGTTGCATAGGGGTTCTGGGCTGATAAAAATGACAGATGGCAAATAGCTGCCATTTGTTGATGGCCTAAATCATCACTGTAAACTGACGCTGCTGTCACACAAGTGCCAAGATTATGATTCAATATTACAAACAAAGCCTAAAGGAATTACATCTCAGACAGGAATTCTGTCACTCAGCTCCAGCACGCTGCCTCCAGCAACAGCAAAGACACTTATTCTTAGGAAGAGAAGCAGCCTTTGTCTGCAATGTACCTGACTGGCCTCCAGTCGAACTGCCACTGCTTTCTGTGCTGACCTCCTGCCACAAACAGACTCTCAGTCCCCTGGGAAAACTCTGCAATTGCAGTGTTTTGGAAAAGGACAATAGTGCAAGAGCATGCAACAGTTCTTCAGACCAGGGACTGTGGTCCTTCTGCACATTGTGGGTGGGGCAGATTAACTCCAAAATAAAAGGAAAGTGGCCAATGTAAATGTTACTGCCAAGAAGCTAAAGTGCATTCAAATAAACAGTATTTAGAAGAAAGATCATCAATCAGCTGTTTTTAGAGAAAACTTTCATACCCATTTCAATTCAACTCAGCAAATACTGGCTGACACAAGAAGCCAAGAAAGCCAAATTAGGAACAAAAGTCTCAGTACCCTCACTAACTGTGCAAAAGGAGATATGATTTTCTTAAAATAGTTTATTTTCTTTTTAAATAAGAAAGCAATTAAAGCAAGACTTGACAAACAGTTGCATTAAAAACATTCACCAGCCTTCTCTTAAACACAACCTTGGGCAAAATTATTTTCCCATTTATTAGACCAATCAAGTTTTTACTTGCTAGGTACATTAGATTATGTCTAAACACCTCCTTTGATTTGCATAGCTCAGGATGTCTTTGAGATCTACCCTCTGGAACACAATCTTCTATACTACAGTAAAACAAGCACGTAACAACCCCCAGCCTTCCTCTGAGCCTGATGTAAGGTGTGATTCCCACCAGCACTGCCCTGGGATTCTAATAAGATTTTTTTAGGTGCACAGGGCACCATAAGCTGAGTGGCTGAACTGATCAGCAGGTGCCTTCACATCAGCATCAGCTTCACTGGCCCAGGAAATGGCAACCACCAGCCCAGCTCTGCCTGCCTGCACAGGTGAGCTCCACAGTGGGCTCTGGCAGCAACACCCCCATTTAATGGAGCTGGAAAGCCTTACTTGACACGGGCAATATAGCAAACACCAGGAGAGATCCAGGGCACAGATAGAGCCACAAAAATATTTGGTTCCAGTAGCTTTTTGATTAAGCAATAATGCAAAAATACACCATCAAATGTGAATTAAGGCCAGCTGCAATTAAGAGGGTGACCTTATTTAGAGAGCAATTCATAATTTTGCTTCTCTAGCTATGCCCTGACAGACCTGGCTGGCTGTACCTCACCAGGCTGAATTAGGTCGTTCACCTAAAAGAGAGGAAATTAAAATTGGCCAGCAGGGTTGCTTGTGATGATTCCACCTCAATTACACATAATTATTTCAGATCCTAGGATCGTAAATTGAAGACACAGATCTCAACTAAGCGATTCCCCACAGCTCACCATTTCCTTAGCTCTTGCATTTCATGAGGCGTGCACACTCCATGCACGGATGTTTGGGCGTCTCAAGGAAAGTTTCTCTTGCCATGTGCTGCCTGCAGGAAGCTGGCTCCTACCCACAGATGGCAGATGGCACCAGCAAAGCAGCACAGCTGTACTGTAAGTAACTCTGACACTCAATGAGTTACTGCCTCTGCTAATGGCAGCCCCGACTCAGAAATGAAAACAACACGATCCAAAGGAGTGAAAGGCAACTGGGCAGCAGGGGTGGGGACTGGACTGCCTTACTCTCTTTGCTGCACATCCCTGGTAAATCTGCCAAGTGACCCCAGCCTGGGAAGGCTCTCACGTGAACAGCTGGAGGAGTCAGGGTGTTCAGGGCAATTTTTGAGTTTGTGAACTGGAAGTCCTAAGCCATCCAGCACTTCTGTATTTTTCCAGCAAGAGATGACACAAAGAAAACCACCATGTCATCTTCTAATAAAGGATAGAATCCTTCTTCTTCAATTCTATTAGCACACCACCTATGAAGAACCGCCTTCATCACTTCTCAGAGCAGTGTCCTACTGCTGCTCTGCTCCACAAAGGTGCCATCTCAGTGTTCTCTGCCATCCCTGCGTCCTGATCTACCTTCCAGGCAGCACAGCCGATGTCCACACACAGGAATCTCTCTCCTGGCACGTTTAAACAGGCTCTGGTGCTTCAAGGACATGATAAAGAATCTTCTGTTCACCAGCACCAAACTCCAGTTTGAGCCCTCCACAGAAAACAGGTATATCAGCGATGCCATAACACCCATGCACAGCACTTTGTAGGAACAAAACAGACAGCCTGTTTATACAGAGAAGAAGATTGTCCCAAGTCACCTATTCCAATAACATATGTGGAAATTTCTGCATACTTTTGCCTGTAAAACAGCAATACTCTCAGGCACGTGGCTTACACCCAGATAAAACTGGTACAATCCAACTACAAATGAAAAAGCTAAAAGCTGTTCATTAGTGTAACAGAAAGAAACGCAAAATATATTTCAGTATATAAGGGAGGCAAAACTACATTAGTACATTTTCAGAAACTATTAGGTCTGCTCTTTTAATGGAAAATAAGTATTACTTAGCATTGCAAAATATCACCCATTTATTAAGTGGCTCACAGACCATGAACAGGTTGAGTTTTGTTTTGACTGTGCCATGATTTTGAAGCCCCAGACAACTCCTGGAACAAACTGGAAGCTAAACCACTATGCAAATATCAGCATTTCAAAATGAAAATAAGCAAAATGAAAGGAAACAAACAAACACCAAACAAAAAAACCAACACACAGAAAAAAAAACAACCTTGCTTGAAGGACATCTTGTGCCAGATCACAAGAACGTGGTACATTATTTTCACAGAGCACCAGCCAGGAAGCCAGTGGGCAAATCTTACTCTGCCCACCAAGAAGACAGACAGATTATGGAACAGACAGAACCACTAAACTCTAAGTTTTTGCACACCTGCAGAGACCCACCCACAGAAGAGTTCAGAGGGGGAAAAAATTAACTACTAGAGCACTGGTGATGAGTGAGGAAACAATCAACTTTGCCAGAGGATTCTGCTTGACTTACACACTTGTTCAAAGGAAGTGAGAGGCTGGGGGTGGGTACACAGCCAAGTCCAGCCCCAGATTCTCAGCACACTACATTAAGCCAATAAAAACTCCACACTGCTGTATTGTCTGCACACCAAATAGGCATTTACTTTGTTTAATCCACACCAGCTTAAAAGGTTGTCCTAAGTTTTTAAGTAGTGTGGTTTTACTCCTGACTGGAGAAAAACCACCATGTTAAATGGTTCACATGTTTATATTCATATGTTTATAGATTTCTATTTGTTTACATAAAATCTATTTTTTTCCATGGAAAATAATAGAAGTTGTCCTTTGTCAGGAGTAAGCACAACTTCAAATTTTATGTCCATACACAATTCTAAATGCCCCCTGAAAACTACTTATAGTGATAGTTAATGACTCCATATGTAATATGATGGTCGACCAAATCTGAGCACAACAAACTCTCAATTTGAAGATATATTTTTCAACTGACAGTTCTCTCTGCAGACACAGCAAACTGCTTCACAGTCTGTGTCTGGATGAGACAGAATAAATCCCCCAAGGCCAACTGCCAGACAATCAGCAAATATCCTTGAAATCTTCGTATTTTTTCTTTTCCCCTCTTAATTCACACCATGCTCTTATGAGGCTTTCCACTTCTTCATGTCAAAACCCATTAACCTCATTAAGTACTTAATAACGTTGAAAACAAGAGCAAGAACAGATCAAAGAACTAGCTGCAGTAATTGGCAAGCCTTGTATCTGTCTCCAACGCCAGTGGATCAGCACCCAGTAATGAACAAAAAGGACCATATCAAGGTGCTAATTCCTTTTATTTTGCTTCCCAGTACCAATGGCCTGAGCAAGAAACCCCACTGAACGTTTGTTAATAGCCTGAGAAACTGAACAGGCCTAGAAATGGGGAATGGCTGAAGAGCTTTAGTACCATATTGCTGCTTGGTGACCCTTTGTATTTCCTTGTGCCTCTCACAGGAAGCTGGTGTCTCACGAGGCACCCATATGGCTGTCCTGTATCCAGGTTATTTCAGTAATGGATTTGCACTCATCTTTGTACATTTAATTTTCCAGCTTCACAGAGAACAGAAAGGTCTTAAAATTAAAAGTTTGAGGTTAGCAGTCCTTATACTCCAATTTATATGTGTGCATGAAGCTAATTAATATGCTAACTCTTTCCTTGGATTTCACCTCCAAGTCTGAAGATCTCCTTCTCCTATGGACTAAAGAATGGACTAGGAAATATTCATACAGAGCATTCATATAAAGATTACAGCAGTCAACACATTAGTGAGTGGATGGTTTGTGGAGTGAGGCCAATTCTCTACACTAACCTCTGAAGTCGATTACCCATTCCTGTTTGTTATTAGAATATCCATGACTCCCTGCAGCAAACTGAATTTGCTGTTATAAGGAATATAAAGCATGTGCTAAAATAGCACACAAAGCAAGGTAAGATGCAGGTCATGAGAAAGCAAGAAGTGGGGAAAAAAAATCAGAACGTAGAAGCTCTCTTGGGTCTTATGTTCCATAATCAGTCATTTTTGAGAGTGCAGTGTACAATATATTCCTGTCTTACATCATCCAATTCCCCTAGAGTATATTAGGGAACAATCAAACCCTAAAAATCATGTCTGGAAAGTCCTCTAAGAGTATCACATCTATTTGCCTGAAGACACTTAAGCACAACTAATTTATTTGTGCCCTTCCCCACCCTCAACTTCTTAGATTAAGTGGTAGCTCTGCGAAAAATCAGTGGTATCCATGACTTTGGACACCATCAGAGTTGTAAGTGTAAGGTAAGTGTACAGTGTAAGTGTAAGTTTATTCTAAATGATCCAGCTCACTTAGCTGTCAGCCCAGAGGAATTAGGACCCATGATCAAACAAGATTTTCAGTGTCAGCTGAGGTGACAGGATAACTTCTGAATACCATAGCTGGTGAATGCTGTAACAACTCCATCTTCCAGAGACACTTAACATGTCACTTGTCTGGATAATCTTCTCCCAGAAAGAGAGGAAATACATGATTTTACTTCAGCAGATGGGATTCAGTAAGAAGAGAGCTGAGAAAACCCTGAGCATGTGAGAAGAGAAAAAGGGTCCAGGGATTGCACCAAGGAATAGGCAGTTTCCAAATCTCAACTTCCACTGTCCGTGATAAGAAAGGTCTTGCTGCACAGTCAGCCCTTCTGTGTCTCCTCATCAAAAAGGTTGGGTTAATGGATGCTTATCCACAACCTCTATCACCCTTGTATATCACCCTTGTATAGCACTGAGGTTTGTAGCAATTCACAAATTCAGAGACATCAGTCACTTCTCTTACACAGTGAGAAACTGGGAGAGGTAGCGGGTCAGAAATTGGCAGTGACTTATGCACAGTCACACAGTGACACCAAGAATGGCTGGTTCCCATTTCTCCCCTCCAAAAGGCAGGCAAGTCTGCCTCTATTTCCTCAGTTGTCTTTTGTGGCTTAGAATTTTGCTTTCATACATAAACCACCAAAGAGACTCATTCATGTCTTAGGTAAAATGATTTGGAAGCAGAAAACAGCGTTTCAGATGTATTATCAGGAGCTGCTGCTGCTCTGACTGGACAAACACTCATTAACAGTGGGCTGGATTGCAGGAGGAAAAAAACACTGCAGAAATTTATTAACAGGACATTTTAAATTTGTTGGATAGGAAAAAAAGTATAGCTTGACGCAAAGGCAAGCCTCTCAAAGCCATTATGGCTTCTGTAATTTCCTTGAAGGTTTCTGCTTTTATAAACTATTTACTTTTCAAGACTTTTATGATCAACAAAGCTAACTGCACTGGAGCCATTCTAGTGCCTAGCTAGACATTAAATTCACCACAAGTGAATTTACTCATTCAACTTTTTCAAGGAAGGACAAAAAAAGCAGTGCCTTTAATTTATGGAATGGTTTTAACAGCTTATTTGGTGCAATAAAACTGATGACCTTGTACTGGCCCAAAAAACCTTGTACCTGCAATACATTATACTTCAATATCATGCTCAAAGGAAAATTTTAGGAGTTCTTCATACTACAGGCTAAGGCCAGAAAGCCCCACTGCTCATGATGCTGCAGCTCCCACACGGAGCTCTCTGACCTCACCCAGGTTTGCACTGACCCCAGTAACTTCCAATGCCTCTTACACAAGTCTTTCCAAAGTTTAATTCAGATCAGGTTTGTCCCTGTAAATTCTGCATCAAACTCAGTGATTAAACTGTGTAGCCTTTATATAAGGAAAAAAATCATTAAGGACTAAATTTAAATTAAAAAAAATACTTGTCATTCACTTTGATCACTAAAAATGAGTCTGCTGTCTGAATTTTCTTAGTCTAAGGTTCAAACACTTGCATCTTGCTTTATATCTAATGCACATGCAATTACTCCTCGCTCATTTAAATCCTCTGGCAAAGGATGATAAGGTTAGCCTTTAGCCTGGTATTTTTTTCAATTAAAAAATAGACTTCAAGTCTCTGACTTCAAGAGACATTGTTAGTCACGCTGTCGAGGCCCTTGGTAATCTGTAACATCAACGAGCAAACAAAAACATTTGACAAAAATCAACCTTGATATCACAGCTTCCCCCTGAAGAAAAAAGCTTCACAAACAATACCTTGCATAGCAAACATGTGGCTGTTTGTGTGCCACGGGCCTGACAGCGTGGATTAAGAGAAAACAAGATTAGATGAAAAGCCTGACTTTGATTTATTTTTCCCTGCTAGCATTCCAAAGCCAATGCCAGTGTTGGAAAGAGAAAACAAGCTGAATTCTCCACGGACCAATATTTCTTCAATAAAACTGTTAACTAGATTTTGATCACTGAGCACTTATACTGGGGAGGACACAAGGCAGAATTAAGACCCACCTCTCTTGGCAAACCAGACTGCTGCCCTTTGCCAATAACCACTTGTTAACTTCAGTCAAAGACATCAGTGTTAATAACTGATGATTTCTCTTCCTACAAGAAACAATTTGCAACACATGCAAAGGTATGAACTCAGCAACTCTTTTAAAGTCACACATATAAGGGTGCAGAACTAGACTGAGCAAAAAATTGTAAAAAGCAACCCAGTATCACTAGTTTGTTCTTCAGTTTGCACAGATATGGATGTTCCCACTGCACAGCTAACACTGGCAATGAGACACACCAGAACTTCTTCCTCATCATTCAAAAATATTCCTCTCGGCTTGAAGCTTTTCCCATTCTAAGTATGAGAAAATTAAGATAAAAACCTAGGCAAGTAGAGGAAAAAAATGTTCCTTTACTCTCATTGTTGGTTTTCATGTAACCTTGGAAACAATCTGTTTCTGCTCCCTAGGTTTGAAATTGCATATCTCTTATTCTCACATAGTTTCCTTACTAACATTTTTTCCTCCTCTTCAGTAAGCAACCAGATAGTGACAACCTTTTTTACAGCATCTGATGTTTCCTAAATGCCATGTTTATAAATATAACTGCAGATACAAATTATTCTTGCCACCTGTCCCTTAAAATGCAAGGCTGCCCTTTAAATGTTTATTTTACCTGAAGTTCATCCACGTTCTGGAAGTTAATGAGCCTCCTGAAACTGCTCCATAAATATCTTCCTTTTGGCAGCATTTCTTTTCTATAGGAAGTGTCTGAGAAACCTCTATAAAGATCATTCCTTTGTAGCAAGAGCCATAACCTCTTTCCCTGGTTGTGCACCTTAAAACCAGAGACAGATCCTTGGGAGCCGCTGCATACAAGGTGAGCTACCACACAGGCTAATCGAGGAGTGGTATTTCTTTCCCACATTCAAAATACAAACAAGTGTAAGAATGGAGAAGGGCATTATCTTTGCTTCCAGCCTGAAGTCCAGGCTTGTACTATACTGGCCTACTGAAGGTGCATGTTCAAAAGCAACTCAGCAATGCCCCTGCTCCCATCCAGATCTCAAACAAACAAACAACAAAGTGCAAACTTTACTAATTGTTCTCAGTGGGAACAACTCAGAGGTGCTTGTTCTACATTTGCTGTCAAACACTCTTTTAATATAAAAAGACCTAAATTTGTCATGTTTGGCTCCTCTACAGGAAGTATTCACTGGTACAAACAAGAGCAAACCACGCATCAATCCATGGAGGTCTCGTGACCCAGGCAGGACTCAGGTCTGTGCTGTATCTACATGTGTGTGTTTCTCCTGGAAGGAGGAAGATGTTCTTTGTGAACTATCTCACACCATCAAAAGGAGACAAAGTTACTTCAAGACAAAATGTCATGCAACTTGAAGGGCTGCCCATCTCACCACCTTCATCTGTGGCTTTTACCTACTGAGCTTGGGGACAGAAGGCAAAGAAGAGCCCTCAGGGTTGTCTTGAGCACATCTGAAGAATTCCAGTCTGCTCATTAGTTGTGGCTATAAATGAATCAGGTCTCAGGACTGTTTTGCAATAGGAAAGAAGATGAGCATCAAAAACCAGATTAAGACTATGTTTAAACCCTCTTTAGGTGAACTAAATTGCCCTCACTTTCCTCAGCTGTGGATCAAAAACATGGAGGCAGATTTTGCTTTTAAGTTTTATCTATGCATTCATATTCCTTTCAGTGGTATCACATGGGAATAATTATACTACGATTTGGTTCAGTGCGTAGGAATCTTGAGATTTATTTTTTTTTCATGTGAAGGGCTGTCAAGGGAAACTAATTGTAAAGAACTCTTTTGATGACATGCTTTTAATGGGAATCAGGATATGATTTTAGACCTTTTTTTTTTCCCTTTGGCATTCCAACCCTGCCAGGCATCTTTCCAGACTGTAGGCTCCTTGTGAACATGGATAAAATACTCATCATGTGAGCAACCCCACTGGCATCAGAAACCCCCAAGACAAGCACAGGACTAAGCTGCTGAAAGGACTACTCATTAGCAACACATCTTCTGGAAAGCAAGGGGAGAAGAGGGACACAAGTTAAAAAAAAAGCTCCAACAATTTGGCATAAGTTCTGAAATAAATAGGAGCATAACTTTAAGGGTCATTACACTTATTATAATTAGACTGCATATCACAAACTTAGGATGCACCTTCCCCTGCACATATCCAGTTGCCTTACAACAAACTAAATGTTCTCTTAGAGTTCTCATTCTCATAGCACTGTTACCCTAAGTACCACATTGGATGTCTCAGCCACTGAGCTGACAACAGTTCACAGGGAATGCAAAACAAAGTATAAAAATCAGAGTCAAGTTCTGTAAAGTGTAAAAGGAAGCAAAGAGATTTGCTAAGGACAAAATGTGAATAGGCCAGAGGAACAGGAGAGGTTCCTACACACCAGGGACAGGAATCTCTACTGACTTGAAAAAGGCCATTTGAGACGAGCTTAAATCCAAAGCCTCCATTGCAGCCCCTCTATGAATTAATTCTGTAATACACCCAAAACAAAAGAGAATGTGTGCATTTATGCAAGACTGTGTGAAATGGGGGAAATAAATGCAGATGACTTGACCTGCAAGATGGGGTCACCGTATCTGTGTTTAAGAGCATTTATGGGAGGGCAATTGAGGGTGCAATATTAAATGAGCAAACCTAGCTATGCACACTAAATTCATCAGCCCTGCTTGTAAAGTGGTAACTCTTGTATGTACTCAGCCCAACCTAAATCTAAGACTGTTTATAATTTATTAAAGAAGAGACTACCTTGAAAGAATCACAAAAAAAAAATATCCTGAGGAGACTTTCTGAAGAACAGTTTATTAAAATCTTTAGTAATACAATCTCAGACTCTTTGCCTCTATAAACATCTACCTGCATGTTACTCTCCAGATCTATTGGTTCTCTGGACTGCTGTGGTGCTGCCAGGGAAAATATGCTTTTGAAGGGCAGTTCAGAGAAAGGCCCACTTGTTTCATGCTAAGAGCCAAAAATAAGACAAATATGAGACATGAAATAACAGGTTTAATCCATATGCCAAATCTAAAGTATCAGTTCCCTCTCTTCACTACTCCCCTGAAAACTAGGCACATTTAACAAAACTCAACTTGGTCTCAAGTAGGAAGATGAATCAAATAAAAAGCAAAAATAGATCTCTGTCATCTGCTTATATATTAAGCAGTTATTCTTCAAATGGGAAACCTTAATGTGCTTACTAATTGAATTTGAAGACATGCAAAAAAGCTAAAGGTTAAGTAGATATCTTCTTTCCCACATCCCTTACCAGCTACATCACTAATATCTGCCATTTCTCTGGTGTATAGAATTGGTTAAGGAAGAGGAAGGGATAAAAAGGTGTTGAGATGAAGGTGACAAGAAGTAAAAAAAAACAGCCCACAAGGTTGTCATTTACAGTTAAACTTGCAGAAAATAACGAGCCATTCTGTAGGGAGATCCTATTCATGATCCTATTCAGGCATCTTACAAGTTGTAGCACACTGTCTGTGTGTTGCTGGCTCTCAATTCCAGGCTTCTCACCACTGGCAATGCACACTGAACACTGCAAAAACAACTGCTGCAAATGCAAGACTGTCAAGTGCAAATGTAGCAGACACTGCAAAACACTACAAGCTCCACAACATTTAGCCGTCCAGTCAGAGAGCGTGCAGCCCACGTATTTTATCACGCCTCAGACTACATTCTGGCAAGCAAACAGAAAAGATTATCTGCAGTCAGAGAAGCAGATCAAATCAGCTCTCCCCATAGAAAAAAACAAACCCAAGGAAAACAAAGCACAGAGACACAGTTTCTGTAACTGAGGATGAGCAACATGTTCAGTTGCAACAATAATGGACTTCAAGAAACACCCCCAGAAACTTAACAGTCTCATAGTATGCTTTTTTTGTATCTCCAGTACTTTGCTGCTCCAGATCAGCGACCCATTCTGCTCAGAGGAGCAATAAGAAATACCTTTGGATCTTTCAATTAGCAACAAAAGTATTACAGTCACATTAATGCTGCATTATTATTTTATTCTTCCAAGAGGGGTAAAAGCTCTCTCAAGAGTGTCAAGGCCATGGACTGGTGTGTATCTACAAATGCCTCAGAGACAACCAGTTCCTCTGCTAAAGAGGTGAATCCCTAGCAGCTTTGAAGTAAAAATGTAACATAGCTAGAAAAAGACTTTATAGCCCAGAAACAATTTCTAGTGCATCAAACTGCCCCTACAGTTTGGTGTATGGTCACATTTAGAAGCCAAATAAAGACCAGTTCTCAAATAGATCTAATATAAACAAGGGACTAACTCATCTCAGAGAGCACTAAGCACAAAGAGGGAAAAAGCAAGACTTAACTCAGCATTACCAGCCTTTGCTTTAACTAACAGGTATGTCACTCACACATAGCTTTCATTGCAGATGCTTTAATGACCCCTACTCCACCAGCTCCATATCAAGTCCAGCACAGTTCCCAAGGCAACCTTCAGAAGATGCTTTACCAGAAGGCAGATATGACTGTGATTTTAAAAATTATTCTCAAGTACCATACATATAGGGCTTTTTAAACTCCACTTATGAATAAGAGTCATAAGCAGCAAGAAATGTCAATCAGTTGGAGGATTGCTTAAGATATTAGTTTTAGCCTCAGACTTTCACAGAGGCAAATAGTCAACCTCTTAATGTCTCAATCCAAGCAAGTCTGGCATGGCTACCTGATTAAATTCAGAAGAGCATTGTTTCTACTACCAGAGTTGCTCCAAGAAAATAGTAAAACAAACCAACACAGAACAGTCGAATTGCTCTTTTGTTTATTATCAGTGCACTAATTTAAATACACCCACAATACTGCTACAATCACATGAGCAGTCTGCCTTGCCATGCCACTGCAGGGTCACCTTTTGACTCTGAATTTCAACTATTTCTCCTCGGTCTCTGTACCACAGACCACCAGGAAATATCATTATGACATTTTAGGTCTAACTGGCCAATTTTGTTAAGAAAGGTACCTTCATGCAGGAGTACATCACTAACTGCTAATCAGAGCAGAGCACCTCCTGGCCCTGCACCATATCCAGGGAACTGCAATGAGTTCCTCCCAGGAAGGTGTCTGATTACTGAGCCTTTACATTAAAAGTTTTCCTACTTCAGACCATACTGTGCTGCTGTTATGGGGGTAAGAACAGATTCTCCACTGCTCACATCCCCTTCCATTTGCTGGAGTCACCTCCCTGCAATCAGTGATGCTGTAAAGAATACAGATGGCTACAAATCCACTTAGCAGCTTTTAAGTTATTACTAACTGGTCACCTGAGGTTACCTGAGTGCCATCCTTAGTAGTGAATGCATTTTCTATATTTACAAGAGATGCTGAAAGTGTAGAAAAGAGTAGGATGCTTTTTAGCTTCGATGCTTTTGCTCCCTGGACACCTCCAAACCTCTTAGTACTTCCATAAATCTCTTCTTTTGCCTTTTCTCATGATTTCCTCTACCTTCAGAGCAGGTACTTAACACTTGTTCAGAAATTACCTATCTTTCCTCCATCTACCAAGCACCACTTTTTCATAAATCCTTCTTGGAGTGCAGACAACTAGTACTGGCCTGGTTTCAGCCTGCCCAATACATTGTTCCTGTCTTTGTTGGTCTTATCCCGTCTTACAGCAAAACTAAAACACTTCAGTAAGGATTTGGGTACTTTTTATGCCAACACAGCTTTCTTCCAACACATCTCTGCATAAACTTCTCAACGCAAACTTGTGCAGGAACACACCTACTAGCACTCCCAGAGGACTTCAATAAACGGGTCACAACCCAGGATGTCACCTAACAAAATGAATAGGAGCCCAAAACCAGACTGTGATCCAACAGAGCATTCTGCTAATTGTAAACACTTGACATGGCAGAAAAACAAGGAGAGAAAGTGCACATTCAAGCTAGAAAAAGTTCATTTCCTCATAACACTTCAGCTGACTTTTTCTGGGGCCTTAAGGTCAGTTTAATCCTGATTTTACTCTAGATCTAAACAGTTAACACTAACACAGAAATGATGCACTCTGCTTTTATAAGCTAAAAATTAGTTATACTGTAAAAAGTTTCATAAACAAGTCCTGAAAACCCTCTTGAGCCCCCACTCAACTACATTTTCTAGGACCTTAATAAGAAAATCTAGTCCATCAGCCTCTGCTGTGAATAACAACAGGAGTGCCCCACCTTCCTGAGTTTATGAGCATGTTGCAGAGGTCATCCTGCCCAGGATGTCCTTCTCACATACCTCACTAGCAAGTGATCTGACTGCTCTGTTTCCCTGTTTGCATTTCATATAATGTGTTCAACTAGAAAAGGAACAAAAATTTTGAACATATGAAAAAAATAGGTATTTGACTGACACTTCATGTTACAAGCTGCTTTTGCTTGGTGACAATTACTCTAAGCTGATTTGTCCACTTCTAACACTTCTCCCAAATCACTGACAAGAAATAGCAGGAAAGGATAATTAAATACAGAGAGGAAAAGAAAGGCATATATTGAAATCATACCAGATCTTATTTATTTTGACTTCACAAATTTGAGAAAGGTTTCAACAATACAGAACTGTTCTAATAATTCTGCATTATTAAAAGAAGCTGGTTTTAAAGTAACACAAGATATTGAGCACACTGATGCAATTAGCATTTTTCAGAAAAATTATTCTAAATTCATTCTTATGCCTCTTTAAAACAGAGGGAAAAGACATGAAGGAAGCTACATATGCCATAAGGGTCATTAGCAGAACCAAAGAGCAGCAGTTACCCAGCTAAATGTTATTTATTCATTGTCTTCCAGGCCTCAGTCAAAAAAGCCTCTTCAATAGCAGCCTCACTCCAGAGCTACTCATACACTTCAAGTCAGCAAAAGCTCTCAGCTCTGTCTCAAAATGGAAATCATTAAACATTTTACTAGACTGATGCAGGCCTAGATCAAAGCTAATTACTCAAATGCCTTTATTTCAATCATCTCTGAGAAGGTACTTACTGCAGGGTTGCTGCTGTAGCTTACACAGACCATCCTGGGAGAAGAGGTGTGGTTTTCACTGAGAAGTTTGTTTGAGGGGGTTCAATATAAGGGTTTGTACATTTTGAATGCTCCATGTGTTCCAGCATTTCATTTACCTCATTGTGGGTATCAAATGGCAGGCATCAGAGTGCCACAATAATGTTTGTTTCTTCCAAAGAGCTGTGACATGCTTTCCTCTGGGGCTAACAAATCTATGGACCAGCAGTACCTCCCTTCACAGGTCCCCACGTGGAAGGACAGCAGATCCCCAGTAGGCAGGATCAGAGTAGGACTGGCATTGCAACATGAGCAGTGAGCCACCATCTGTGAATGCAAAGCCTGCACTGCAGCCTCTGAGCCCCACGATTATACAGAATTATACAGGCAGTGCTTCAAGGTTTCCACCTTTTTCCCAGGGACAAGGGGCAGCACATTATTAATAACAGCCTAAGGCAAATGGGGTGACATCACCAGCATTCTGCTGCAGGTAACCCTGACTTCTCAATCACACTACTTGTTAATGACACCTTTTTTTTTTGCTATCTTTTGTAAAATTTCATGTACATTTAAATTAAATATGTACAAGAGCATTACACAGCAAAATCTCAAGCAGGTTGTGCCTCCTGGGCAAGCATTCATTTTCCCTACAGGAAACCTTTTAGGAGCCTTATCTCCTCATCTGTACTGAAATCTCAAAAGAAAAAAAAATCAAATACTTTTGCTACTTTGCTGGCTGTTCTACTTTTTAGCAAATATATTTTCAACCTTTGTGGCAGAGTGCTGGTTGTTTGAAAACAGTATGTGAAAAAATGCAATTTTGAGAAACAAAGAATAATAAAAACCAAAGCCATAAAAAAGACATTTGAAATAAAATTCTAACAACACCAAGGAGAGACTGTAGCTTAACTTCATTTACTCTTCACTCCCAAGCTTTAGAGACATTTGGAACACGCAGTTCTGACAGAGAAATTCAGAGTACCTAGTGTGTATTCAAGAGTCATTGAAACAAGAATATCATTTTTATGTAAAATAAAGCATCCTCAAGAAAGCCGCGCTGAAGAGTGAGTCATGCTCCCTTGCACGCCATCCTTAGCTAATAATGCTAGCATTAGTTATATAAATAAAGATGTAATATTAAGAAATTCATTTAAATTAGTGCCTCTTTAAACAAAACATGACTAGATACAGGCCAGATTTACATAACACAGGGATGGAACAGTGACTAAAAAAAGCCCAAATAAAATGGCTACTACATTAAATATTTTCACAAGTTAATGTGAACAAGATCAGTGACGTGTATTTTTATTGCCTGTTAGTCAGGCTACCAAATTTGTGCCAAATGTCAACAATTCCAAAAAAAAGACCTGGCAGAAGGAATGTTATGCTACTACTTAGCTTTGGAGGGAATTGTCCACTGTGGTTAAGGAGTAGATTGCAATGCCTGGAAGGGAATGGTGACAAAGTTTGGGGCATGGCAAACCTAAGGTAGCTATTAAACAGAGTAAGTTTGTGGGCTGAATATATTTGAAGTCTCAGAAGAAAATGGAAGGCATCGTCATGCATGCTTGCCTTGTTCCTGTTGTTTATGGATGCTGCTCAAGGTGGGACATCTTTTGTCCGATCCAGTACTATTAGGTAATAAAAGGGGGTAAAAGAGGACAACAGACTGGACAGAAACACTACAAGGAGCACCAGATGACTGCCTACAACAGACACAACCCAGGTGGAAGTCAGACATTTCACAGAACCTGCTATCAAACAACATTTGATTCAAATACCCTTTCACATCTAATGAAGATTCATGGCAACATGACAAACCTCAGGTGGCCTCAGTGTGTCACCATCTGAAGTGACAGCTAAGGATGTGTTCTGTGGGCTAACAGGATTGTTCAAAGGTGCTGTGCACGCTGCCAGGTCAACCATAAAGTGCCCTCTAACCTTGTCTGCTTTCTTTTCTGGCCCCTCGTCCCTCCACTTGCTTCTTTCATTTGCATACTATGATTTGCTTGTTGCAGTGTAAATTGTAAATTGTTCAGGGCAGGAGGTGTCACTGATGTTTGCAGAGGGCTCCACACAGCAGGCACCTTTAGTGGAAATGGGAGGAAATTAAACAGGAGAGCAGATGAGGGTAATGGCATGTTAGTAATCTTAATTCTCTCAAAGCAGCCCTAGACCTAAAGTGAATAGCAGAAGGACTAGCAACGCAGAAGGCATTTTACCTCTGACATGGGGCTACATGACTCACATTTTTAGGCCTTTCTTAAAACTCACTTTTCCTGAAAGGTAATTTCTTCATGCACCACAGCTTCACTTATTCCATATTAACAAATACCAGCTACATAATAGAGTTCTAGTTAAGTTTTCCTTATTAACCAAATGCTCATCGTCTCCAGCAACATCCTGATTTTCACCTGTTTGCTTCTCTCTTCCACGTCTCTTGTTGCTCAGTTTTGTCTTCAGCCTAATGGAATACAGTAAATCCATTAAAAGGGCTCTCCTATTTCTGTCTGTAAGGGAAACTTAAGACCTGAGCCACTGTTAATTCACTTTATAATTCATGTTAATGCAGAGAAGGCAATGAAATGGGCACAGTAATAGGGCATCTCTGTAACATAGGGTGGGCTTTGCTGCCACTGACTTCAAAAGAAGATTCATTTTCTTTCCATAGCCTTGTGTTCAAAGCATTTCTAAAGACAATATTCTATAGTTTCCTCTATTGCTCACAGAAAAGTCCAGGTCTAGTGTTTCCTCAGATCTCACTTTGGCTTAGCATTATTAGATCTCAAGAAACAGGTACAAAAATTAGCTAGGGAAATGTCTCTTATCAGAATGTTAAGACAATTGACAGAAGAAAATCATGTCTCTCAAAAGCACATCATAGGAAAAACTGTATTTTCAGTGTTTAAGGGAAAAAAATCTTCTTGCTGCATGTCTTGGTTTACATCATAATACACTAAAAATTGAAAATAACAAAATAACACAACCTTAAATTTAGCTACATTGATGACACTGTTGATGCCACATCTCTACTCATTCTGGTGATATTCTTGGAAAGTCAGATGTTGTCAACTTCCCTAAATTCTTACACACCGGGGCAAAAATCAAGGACTCACTTAATCTCACCTGTCTTCATGAAGTTACAATTCACATCAGCTCTAAATTTGACTTACAACATAGAACTGTTCTCTCATATAGCTCTCAGATTTCTGAACAGATTTTCTTGTGAATATTTTCAAAATTTTATGACATTTCTGGGTCTTATGATTCTTCAAATCCCATCTGTGCCATATCACTTGCATATTATCAAATAGAATTAGACTCCAACAGCTTTATGTTAATGTAAAATCACAAAATGTTCCTGAAATTGGTGTTAGTGACCCTATTCTCTAGGTAAAATGAAACAAGAGTTGCATACCAGACGGGGATTAAGCTCTCAATCTCAAATTCAACAAAAAATAAATCCTATTCCCCTCGCCTTTCTAAACTCTCAGATATGTGTACAAGTAATCTCTTGGAGCAGATGCCTCAAAACATTTCCCAAAACCTTTATCATCCAAGGTCTGAAAATAACATGCCTAAAGAGAACTTGTCTGATTTGTCTCCCAAACACAATGTGCTGTTGTTTGCTTCAGTCCCACTCTAGTTTCATACTGAACATTTATTTCCAGTGGCATAAAAGTGAATATATAATCTTCTGTCACACATGGCATTTTTAGCATATTTTTAAATAATTAAGTGATCTTATTATTACCAGTTTTTAACTCTCTTCCTATCTGAAGATTGTCCATACACCTGTCTGAAATAAGTGCAAGCAACCACACAAGGAAAAAATCGGTTCCACTTCAGATCTCAAGTCTACCCTCTGCTTATACAGTCTTTTTGTAACACTTTAAAGGAAAAATAAATACTTTAAAAAATAAAAGGAGATGTTTTCTGCCTTTGGAAAGCAAGCAGAAGTCACACAGCCAAACTAAGCAATATCAGTTTATGAACAAGTAACTGGCTAATAAAACCAGAAGATTTGGTTTCTAAATGAAGAAAATGACAACAGTAAAGCTCTCAAAGGACTCTTACTAAAGCTCTACAAGATCTCATACAATCAGAGGGTAAATGACAGCAAGGAAAAGCTTAAAACCAAAAAAGATGAGTGAATTACAGATAACATTGATAACTTGAAGTCTGTCTGTATTTCCAAAAGAGAATGCCTCATGTCCCTTTGTTTAGTGCCACCCATGACCAGAAGCAGTAAATAAATAAAACAAACTCTGCACTGAGCTTTCACCTTTCCTCCCTCCCCTTCCCTTCTTACAAATGGAGAGCTCTGGCTCCCTCCCCAAGCTTGCCAAAGCAGCAACTCTAGTTGAATTTTGAAGCCTCAGGCAAAACCCCCATGTGGATTTGTTTCCTTCTGCTGGCAGAAACTTGGGCTGGATGCCCTGAGCGAGCCCAGAGTGCCAGCCTGACGAACAGCTCTGGAATTTGCACCTCTGTTTCAGGCACAGCCTGCTGGGAGTGGGAACAGCAGGCACCGTCTGCCCTGTCTCACTCAGCAGCACAAACATCTGAGACCAGGGATCCAGGGGATCCACAGAATCCATTTGCCTTATGGGTGGATACACTGGGAAAAGAGTGTATGCCCTTACAATAATACAGAAGTCAAGAATAAATCCAGAGCATAACAAAGCAACCAAAAAATTCATGAGTCACAGCACCTGCATTTACTTGTTATAAATGCTCTCAAGCTTCTCAGCTTACAATTAAAAACTGATAATAAGAAATTATTATAAAGCTCAGGAAGGAAACTCTTTATGGTTTCAGGTAATTTTATGTTATTAGGGCAATTTTAAGACTCATCTGTCGCCTACAGCATATTCTTAAGCACTATTATTCTACATATTTTATAGCTTGAAAATACTGGAAGGTAGTAACTTTCCTTAGCCTCCCACTTCACCCTCAGCATCTCCTGCTGTAGTTCAGGTGTTTGTGTTGTAGCTTCTCTGTCTAACTGTATCTCACTAGCAGTGTTTCTGTCTCCAGCTGCCTGCTGCCAAGCAATGAAACAGCAAACCTTCTAATGAGAACTCCAAAGATATTTTCAAACTCAGAGCCACCTCTGAAGGGTCTTCTTCATCCCCACAGCAAGTGTTTTATATTATCTGCATGTGGGCATTCAGTGTCCTCACTGAGATGAAGCAATTAGGACATATTTATCCACTAATGAAGGTAATTTGCTTTCCTTTTCTGTAATGGAAGGAGGGGGATAAGAGGTGAGGAAAGAAGTGAATCCTGACCTTGTCAGAACTTGCTGGTTTTTTCCCCCCAGAGCAATGAAGGAAACATTCTTTCAGAGAAATATGGGGTTTAGCCAACAAATATAGCATTTACATAATAAGTCCCAGCAGGCTACACACTACAGAGTAAATTACTGTAGGGAAAAGCTCCATATAGATGATAATTTTGATGAATACTCTCTACAGAACAACTCAAGAGTAAAGATACGTGAAAGATGTAATTATTTATAGAAACTGTGTATATATGGATATATAAAATGTGAGGAAATAGATGACAAAAACTTACAGAAAATTGAAAAAAACACATTATATGTCTATATGAATATTATCTGTATAATGCTGTATACATGCAATATAGTATACGTATCATGAATGTATGCATATAATTTATATATATCCATTACGTATGTGAATTAAATATTACATATAAATAAATCTGTGTGTCACATGAAGAAAATTGATATGAAACTGAAGTGCAACAAGCAGTCATTTTCTAGGCAAAAGCCCAGCAGGTAGAAGACATTAAGCCCCAAGAAGTCTTATAGAAAAGCTCCAGTACATTTTTTTTCACACCATCACATTAGATTAACAGTGTGAACAACTGCAAACAGAGAAAAGGTTGAATATGGAAATCAATAATCTTCGTCAAAACAATAAAGAGAGCCTCTCAGGCTTATGGAACACAACTGCAGCTCCGTATAATAAACGTGGCTATTTTGCTGTCAGTGTCCAGCAACACTGAAAACAAGGACGGGCTTGCTTTCCTCAGCACTGTCAAAGGCTGCCTGCATTTTACCTAATACCACTGTAAATCTTGGGGAAATATGCTTACAGCACTTCTTTTAGTAACTCAGAATCTGAGACAGTCAGCTTTTCAGCAAGTCCAAAGGATCACAGAATAATTCATCAGAATATATAATAAATACCATGTACAAAAAAAAAAGTCACACATCCCTCCTATAAGCCTGTAATGTGAATTGACAAATATTTTTTATAATACTGATCACAGAAACATCATCAGCCTCAACCTCAAAGTACAGATTCACATGCCACATGATAAATCTACTCAAGACTCCAGATGGAGTTTTCTTTTCCATTTTGTTCCTGAGCAGTATCATGACTGTACATGCTGCCTAGCACTGCCAGTTTAACTCTTATGAGAATCTCATTTAATTCCATAGACCTTTTAAACTTCTGAGAAAATCTTTTATGCCTGTAAATCTCAAGGATCCATTTCAACACATCTCATCATACCTGGAAAGATTGTCCTCTCTGAAACTGTGTTTTGTTTAGGAACACTGGTGTAATTATGGTTTCCATTCAGCTTGGTTGTGCATTCCCTCATTAACACACTTTGATAAACTTACAGAAGAACACAAATTCCCAGCACTTTGCCTACACCACCACTCTCTTATTTTTCAAACAACAAAACAGTGAAAGAATGTAACTATAGGAACCTAAAGAGAGCAAAAGGGTGGACTGTGTTTTCCATGTCACTGTAGATCTATCCAAGCACAGCTGCTGACAACAGAGCAACAATCAGATTGCTCCAGCAGCCAACCACACTCCTTTGGCCACCCTAAAGCATTACACTTGGAAATGACCACACATCCCAGTACAACAGAGCCTCTTCTCCTTTTATTCCAGGTAATATTGTCACAGGGCAAGGACTGTAAAGGAGGACACCACCAAGATGAAAAAGCACCATGGACAATCCCAGCCTCAGTGCATCAGGCCACACATTTCAGGCTGCAAAGCTTAGCTGGGAATTGGGTTAGAGTTACATAAACCCAAATTCAAAAAGGATTTCAGCCTGTCATCTGGCTCAGCTAACACAATTATAGAAGAAGCTTTGTCAATACACTGAAAAGATTTATTCCTTGCAAATGTTCCTGTTGCATTTACAGGCAAAAAGGAATTAGGACAGAGACAAACGATGCCCACTGTGTAGGCAAAGTTTCCAAAAGCGAGCCATGATGTAGAATAGTTTGGGTTTGTGCTGACACACCACAAATGATGAGGAAGCAAACCCTTCAAAACTTACAATGGGAAAAGAACAAACACATGTTGCTTCCCCAAGAGCTGTCAGCAATTACTCTGCTAAATGACATGAAGGGGTCATGAAATTCTAGAATAACTGGCCATTCAGCTTAAACCACACTAATGTTTTAAGCAGACTAACGGATTGACTACAAAAGCACGAAGAACAAAAAAGGTTAGTCACCTTTCCTTGGTTAGAATGCCTCAGGAGGTGTGCAGCTAAGCAAAAGGAAAAGCTCTAGGCTTTCTTGGACATCATGATCTGCTAGCCAGCACACCATCTTTTACACACACACATATCTACTGCCCCACAGAGAACCTCTCTAAACACCACTGAGGGAGGAAAGGATCGATCTCAACTGCAGTACGTGCTACCAGACTTTATATGCCAAACCTCAGCATCTCTTGAGTTCTCCATCTTTCACTTGGTCAAGGTGCTGTGTGTTCCAGAAGCTGGACTCTGCCTGTCTCTAGTTACATAGAACAGAGAACAGGCAAGAGCTTTGCATAAACCTTTTAGAATTGGGTATGATATAATATCAAACCAAGTAGCTTTGACATTCAATATATATTAATATTGAAATCCATAATGCTGTTCTGTTACACATACTATTTTGACTATGAGAGGAATGCTCGTACTGTTTTATGGAAAAATACAATTGACTCATATATTCAAATTCTGCTTGATGTAAGAGAAATCTGGAGCATCATTTTGTAAGTAGGATCTGTGAAAAAAAAAATCATGTATATCAATCACAACTATAGAGGCTGAACCAGAATTCAACTATCTCCAACCTTTGACCTATCTGAAACACACAACATTGCTATTTCAAATGATACTTCCAAGTGCTACTGATGATCTACACGTTCTCACCCACCTGTGGAAGACACAGATATTATTAACTAACACAGCATGCTAGCCAGGACAGAGAAACTGCTCCTCAGCAGTCTGCCTTCAAGTTTCACATCTGTTCCACTCAAATAATTGACAGGCATGCAAAGCAGCTTGGCATGTCTCTCAGCTGGGGCCAAGAATGTGCTGCAGGAACACACTCCCCCTTACAAAATGCATCAGCACATTGGTGATGGGTCTCTTGAGTGTTCTCCCTGAGAATGGAACAGACCTTTTTTTTAATTGTATGTGAATCAATATTCACATGAGACTTTTATAATTATAAATTAACTCTTGCTCTCCCGTACTGATCATAGCACACCCAGCTCTTGATGACCACAGAGATTCACCTGCAGCTTGCAGCAAATCCCTGTTTAATCATTACATCACTACTAATAACCTTTTCCAACCAGAGCTGTATTTAACAGACTTCTGATCAGATTTGAGAGGGGGATGTGTGTGGCAGAGTGAAAACACAGAACTGAGAGAAGACCCAGCAGCTAACCACAGTAAAGGCACACCAGTGAGTCCCACCAGGAGAGCATACCAGAATTTAGCATTCTCTCATGAAAACAAGCAAGATTTTACAGGTGGGATTCATGCAGAGAGATCAAGGACTTTAAAAGTCTATGGCAGACTTTAAAAGTCTGTGGCAGAACACAGATGCAAACGTGAACCAGCTCTTCTGTTATCTCTTGAACCAACCTTTGGGGTTCTGTTTTTGGTCCTTTGAAATTCTTTAGAGAAAAGGAAAAAAAAAAAAGAAAAAAAAAGGAATTGCCTGGATACCTCTGAGAAAAACAGCATGACACGTAGGGCAGCTCTGGGAGTATTAGCAAATCCTGAGAGTAAAGATAAAACAAGAAAAAGTACACATCACTTTGAGCCTCAGAAAAGGTTGGATTTAACTCAAAGAAGGCTGAGGGTTCCTAGTCAAAGTAATGAAGTACTGTACAACTGAACTATGAAGCCATGAAACTTGGTTTCTGTCCACATCAAACCACACTAAACCTGCATTTCCCCTTGGGATGAAGTTCAGCTGCTTAATCTACAAAGCAATTCCACATTTACCAATGTGCATGTATATTGTCTGCTTAATTTTAACACATTTTCACCACTTTGAAAGCTAGCAGGCAAGGAGAGCATCACCTTGAAAAACTGAAGTGTTCAAAACACAGTGAGCAAAATTACATTCCGAGAAGAACAAAGTTTTGACTGCATATTAATTTCAATATGCCCCTATTTGTTTGCACAAATCCAGTTATTTTTCTATAGTGTGACCTGCGGTTTCAGCCACATAGCATGTTCCAGCTACTACATACAGCTAATTAGTAGCAAATTAGCCCAACACTGGAAAGGAAAATAAAGGAGATCCATTAACAATAAGTAACCATGAGAGAAGAGTTGGTAAGAAAAAATCCAAAATCTTGAGATAAAAAAGATAAGAGAGTAAACTTTTCCTTCAGAAAGGAGCAGACAAATTTCTTAGAATCCCACAATGTGAATGGAAGTGGTAGGGTAGCAGGACTGCTGTGGAAGAAGCCCGACAAAGACGTGTGAGATGAGCTCTGAACTATGGATGGAGCCTCAGCTCCAGCAGATGTCAAACTGGGCCATTTCAGTCTCTTGGTAAGCTAACAGTTGATCTCCAAAATTCAAGTTTTCCCTTGATATACTGCAGCCTTTGGGATCACGCTATTTCAATTTCCTCTCAGAAATGTTAGCCTGAGTGCTTACTGGGTGTCACAGCTGTTTTGAAACGGGGATCAGCACTGCAGAGAGGTAACAGCACTGCAGCAGAAACACCTGCCAGCTCTCAAAGATGCCTCTGGACACCAGTCCCAGAAGAGCTAAGAGCAGCTGACTCAAGCTGGAGGTTCACACTCAGACCACAGGAAGAGCTACCTCTCTCAGCCTAAAGTTGCACTGTCAACAAGGTTAAGGAAAGCAAATTGTATATGACAAATTCCTGCAGTTTGCAAATAATTTTTTCATATAAACTCAGTAAGAATCTACAAACACATCCTAAATTTAATTAATACACACATCTTGTTGGTCATACCAGCATACAAACACCAGCCAAGCCTACATGGAATACAGTACTATTGCTACAGGAGCAGCCTCACCACTCACCATGGCCTTCCTAAGCCAGGCAGAGACACAGATGGAATGTGGTGTCACCTGCTTGATACCAGTGGTGTGACATGATGGCTGAGCAATGACATTTTATTCCTGTATACATCTCAGTTTATACCAGATTATGAATCTGAAGAAGAGTGCATAACCAAAATTAATACTACCTTCCAGTTACACTCAGTAACTTGGTGCAAAACAGTCACGCTCCCATGCAGTGGTCCCAGCTGTTCTGAACTTTCCCTCAGCATTTTTAATTCAATAAATAGTGGCACCATATTAAATTTGAAAAAAGAAATCAATTCAAACTAAATAAGCAAGTCCTCCACATGAGCACAACAGCAAAGCGACAGGATTGGCAGTACTCCCTGCCCTCTCATCCTCCTTGTTAATCAGTTACTTCACCACATGTGAAATGAGGCCTCACTTCTTCAATCAACTCTTTTTCTGAGACACCACTCCCTACTTCAATATTTATGCAAGGACATTAAGTTTTACAATGGGAAAAGGGTGAGAGTGCAGTAGAGAAGTCAACTGCAAGACTTTGGGGGGCAAAATTCTGATAGTTCTATTAGTAGCAAAATATAAGATGAACACACAAAGAAATAATTTCTTTAAGCCAAATAAATACCATTTGGTGTATCCTTTAAATTACATGCTGCCTTTTCTTTTTCTTTATTAGTCCCCCATATCATAGAATCATTTAGGCTGGAGAAGATCTTTAAGACCATCAAGTCCAACCTAACACTGCCAAGTCCACCACTGAACCATTGATACAAGGAGATGTAAATCCAGTCAGAGCACTGACACCACTTTACAGTATCCTGTGTGCAGTATAAGACAGGAAACAAAGGATTTTAGCATGGAAACAAACAAGAGACAACTCAGGGCAGACACTGAATTTCTCAAGACATTTAAAAAACAAAATAGTTTCCTTGGGTCCCTCCATGATGCAGACATTTAAGTACAGAAAAATGGACATTAATAATAATATAATTTGGAAGCAAAAATGAGTAAAAAGAGAGGCTGAGCAGGCTGAAACTGAAGGCCCACCAGGCAAGCAAAACACATTTCCCATCTTGCAGCAGAACACCCAAGTGATACGGTCACAAACAAGAAACTACTCAGAGCAGCAGTTTTCTGTTCCTCTGCTTATGTAGCCAAGCTCAATCTTGTCGCTCGCTTTTATTTAATCTGGCACCATAACAAAGCATCCCACATGAGTGGAAATGTCCAGAGCCTTCCTTGTTGTTGCTGCAGCAAATGACCTGGAACACCAGGCAAGGTAACACTGCGTGGGGCTGCCTTGAGTGGGAACCTACAACCACCTCGGGTAACCAAACCAGAGGCTCAATATTTAGGCTCACTCCCAGATCCTGAGGTTCTCTAGCACAGGTCCAGTGGTGCACGGCCACCCCTTAATGAAAATAAATGTTAAAGCAGGTTTCTTCTGTGGGAAACCAGAGAGGAGCCCCTCCAGCTGTTTGAATGTGATAGTTAACCTCCTTTTGCTTTATCAAGACTCAAAAGAAATGCTGGATAATGTGGGAAACGTGTACATATCTTAAAATTTATGTTTTAGAAACATGAGGTAATTTCATTAATAACTGTTTACATTCATTTTTAAAAAGTATATATGCAGAACAAAGTCCTAAATAAACTAATGTTGCTGTGCTACCACTAGCTGTTTTTTATGGCTCAGTTACAGCAGTCAAAAGTCTCCACTGCAAGGATGTAACAACCTCAACAACAAAAACACTACACAGCAAAAACATTCTGTGTTTTTAATAGGTTGCTATGGAAATATTTTTCCTTTTATAATATCAAAGCAGCTCCACACACCCAAGCAGAAGATTGGTTGCTCAGACATTCATTGGAGAAGCTTTCTCCATTTCCAGGATGGTAACAAGCTAAAACTCTCATTTAAAAACAAACAAACAAAACATCCCTCAAACCCCCTGTTATAAGTCAGTATGAACAAACAAAATCTGAATTGACAATTGGGATGATAGAGCAGGTAAAGATATGCCACATCCCAGAAAAATGGAGTCTCCTCAGTCAGAAGTTCTGCAGTTTGGTAGAAATCTATGAAGTTTACAGAAGAGAATTCTCAGCTCAGTGCAAAATGTACATTTCAAGGTTAGCTTCTCAAAAACATCTAGGAAGGAAAACAGGGCATCAGATAACACACCTTGGCATGAATCATTTCTTGGACTGTGAGCACTTCAGCAATGCTCAGGTGCATGCAGAAGATTTAGGAAGCAATTGAAAAACAAACCCATTTCAGCACAATTATGGTTTCACAACAACACAGGATAGCTCAAAGGTGAAGAAATGTGACAGCAATTAAATGGCTCAAGCCCAGAGTCCAGAGGCTTGGATTCAATTTGCAGCACTTTTATAGACACCCTCGGGCATACATCTACATACAGTCTCTCTTCCCTATCAGAAAAATGGCAATGAACAGCACCTTCCTATTTCAGGAGGAAGGGTCTGAGGATAAATACATTACAAACATGTGAGCTGTTCTGACATCACAACAGCGGGAGTAAACACAACCCTAAAGCAGGGAGAAGATTTAGTGCTGTACTTGTACATACATAGCTCCCTTCCCTTCCTAAACATCTCGGCATGTTTCAGAGAGACACTGTGTCCCTAAAAATAGGGCACAATTCCCCACTGTCCAAGTTTCCAGCACCACCTGAATTCACCTGGGCAGTTTCACTGCAGAATATAACCCAAACTCACAGGCAATTACTTGTGAGACAGCTGAAGTGGTCAGAGAACCAGCAGTTTCCCACATTCCTCTGCAGGATTTGCTCCCCACACAGAGCCTGTGGTTCCTCAGGACTGGATACATCATCTCTCCCACCATCCCTGTTGAAAGCACAGTGACTTCCACACTACTGAGGGACTATTACTGCTCCAGTTATCACATCCCAATCTGCCCTTCAAAAACACAGCCCTGTCTTCTCAGGGCTAATGCAAACATGGTACAGCAAGCACAGCTGCCCTTCCTGCTGGCAGATGCCAAGAAAACTTGTCACCCATCAGTGATATGAATCTTCCTGTATTGTCCCTTCAGTCAATCTGCAAGCCTATGGGAGTGCATATTAGATACCTATTAAAACCTTCTAGGAGTTACCCAACAGGAAAAAGGTCAATTCCTTTGCAAGGATCCTGTCTTACCTACTAGAGAAAGATACTTACTTTGACAATTCCTTCCCATCCCAAATTTACTTTCACTGGTGGTGTGAAACGATGCATAAGGTGAAACTACCAAGACTGAAATGGGGAAAAAAACCCCTAGTCAACGAGAAAAGAGTTCTACTGATATATTTATGGAACTTATGGATATTTTCAGAAGCCAGACTCACAGATATCTGGTGATATAGCTACTATGAAGCCTACTGTATTAAACAGCTTTTTCACCTACCTGTCTTTAATTAGAAATTTGAAACCCGCATTAAGAGAACCACTGCATCAAATTCCAACAGAGATTAAGAAGAGGAAGTAATACTTTTGAAAAAGTCAAATATTCACTTTACTTTTCAAATTACTGCAGACAGTACAAGATTTAAATATGCATTTCATTAGATATCAGAAGCAATATATTGATGATTGCGTAGTAGTTGGCACATTTCAATCAAAACACCAGGAAAATATATACATGATGTTTTAATTCCACAGAGCAGTCACCCCACTAAGCACTGAAACCCAAGGACCTTGGCAAATCAAAGTGCAGGAGGGCAGGAAGGAGGTCAAACAGCAGCTTGAGCTCAAGGAGTGTGTCACAACAGCCCTGCTAACAGGGCTGCCCTCTGGGAGCACTGCAACCCAGCTCTGCCCCAGCTCTTACCCTCCTGGGAGCATTTCATTCAGGCAATGGCTTGCAAAAGTTTGAATGGGCCTGTCAGAGGAGCTGCCCGTCAGCGTGAATGTCAGTGCTGCAATCAAGCATCTCCAAAAGTCAGAAACTCAATTTGCCTCACAGTACTTAATAACTAAACCACAACAACCTGGCACATCTGCTTCACCACAGGAACAACTGTAGACGGCTTTACAGATTTAATTCAGAACTACATCTTTTTTTTTTAAACTTATCATTTTCCTCCAAAGTACTTAGACATTTTCCTTGCAAATAACCAGAAAACCCAGAAGAGACATGTCTAAGATCTGGTTCAGCACCTGCTGAGCTACCCAGAAGAAATTTTTTCATTCTTTGGTATAATTCAAAGTGTACTCAATGGGCGTGAGCCAAGACAACCACTAGAACTGACCATGCTGCTGGTAATACCAGGAACATGCTTTTAGATAGGCCTTCCTTGGAAGTAAAATAGGAGATCCATAAGCACGGTATTGGTCTTATCTCAGAGTCCTAGAACAGTATGTTCCAAAAGGGTCTGAAATCACCAGCCCTACCAATCATCCAGCTGTTCCATGATGACGAAACCAAAGGCAGAATAACCCCTCTTTGCTTTTGCAGGCACAACACAGCAATGAATAGAGCTGAAGGGATTTTCCCACTACAGACTGACAGAGGTTGCAAGAAAAGTCCAAGTGGCAGTGGCTAATAATCTTCCCTCTATCCACACTGACTGACAGCAGACAAGCACAGGGAGTGCTGTACACAACATAATCCCCCAATAAGCCTTTTCTGTCCATCAAACTCCATGTTCACAAACACTTTGTTGAGTCACCTCTGTGGAAACTACAGTTAAAAAAAAGAGTTCTTATTTTATCACTCTATCAATATTACTATCACCATCTAACTGAGAGAGAGTTCTTTGCTGTTAGCTATTTGTTCTTCACCAATGGCGTAACTGTGCTGTTTCTTAGAAAGTTCTTACTCTAGTTTTGATCAAGTTTCCCCTTCCAATATTATTTTGCTTATTACAGCATTCAATGTTTAGTTTAAACTGCATATATTTGTATTTTTAATACTACAGATTTTCTTTCAGTTCCTCAAAGTCATCCCTAGGAAATAAGCAGCTTGGACGGTCTTGAATAAAAATTCTTGGTGAGTGAAATCCAATATAAGTGAAAAACTTTGCACTCTGCTCAAATTTCCTTTTAGGAGATCATGCAGCACTAAAACCTGTGCATTGAGACTATTCAGCAGTTTCAAAGAGCAGTTCTCTTTTTAAAGCTCATGTGTTCATTTGCAAGGAGTAGAAATCTTGGTGATTTAATGGGCACTGTGCCCTCTGAAGAAGGTACACCTCTACCAGAGCTGGCTGAAGAAATGAGGAGCCTTAAATGAATTCCAATTACATAAAATGAACCACTAGGTCTTCCCAACCTTATTTTTCATTTCCCTTAAAGTGTGTGTCTAATATCACAGTATATTCAAAGACATGCCTGGAAAAAATGGTAGAGCACACATTTTTGACGAACAACACTGAATTCACATGTTCTTTAGCCCTCTGAAGCTGTGAAATTGACTGCTGGTTGAATACAAACTAAATATATCTCCCTAGCAAACTCCAATACGCACAACTCTTGTAACTAACCAAGACCAGGTAAAGGGATTACCTTTCATCCAAACGAAGATTGTTTGAAAATTTGGTTCCAGACCTCTGTGGTAATTCCTACAGAAGAGAGTTGGTAGCAATAACTATCCATGGTTCATAGAAAAATTGTTTGTACCATGAACACTGCTTATACTTACAAAATTATCTGAAGACCTTGGTACTATATAATGCATTTGGTAAAACTACAGATAGTAGTCTCCCAGTACTTTCCTGTACACAGGAAATACCTGATTTCTCAGATTTGTTTTCACCACAGACTGACAGCTGAATTGTTAAGGCTGAAATGGCACTTTTCACTGAAGAGAAAATCCAAATACATTAGAATGAAGAACCACTAAAATGATTTTGGCACTACAGCTGTCAGGAGCTACAGGCTCCAGTACAGAAGTCAGGAGCTACTGGCACTGCAGAAGAAGAGCTTGCTAGTTCTAATTCTTTAACTGCCCTTATTTAGAAAATATTATTCTGGCTAAATTAAGGGAACTTTTAAAACAAAATATTGTTTCATATAAAAAACCCTGAGTGCCTCTGCAGTAAGAGCAATGTGCTAAACTTCAGTTCACTGTAGGATTTTTTACAAATCACCATTCCAGTTCTGGCCCCTGAGAGTGGGAGGATGCTTCACTTTCCACCCTCTTTAGCTGAGATTTAGCATTTCCTTTTGATATAGACAGATTTGAAGCTGGACTGCAGCTGACAAAAATCTCCCACTGACAGCTGGATGAGCCTTGTAAGTTTGAATCCTGACCACCCAAAGCCCTGAGCAGGAGGCACACCTCTCTACATGGACACCAAAATATTTTAAAAAATATTAAAATATGTGTATGCCTGCATGGTAACATGTTTTGAATAACAAGTTTCAGCACCATACAGTGAAATTTAGAACAATTCCATGGACTAATGTTGTACAACATAGACAACTTAGGTTTTTAATTTCCCATTTAACTTACTCTGTGGCTCCAAGTTGAAACAAAATTATTTCCCAAGCATTTAAATTTAAAAGAGTTTCACTCTACTGACTGTAGAGTAGGGTTATGTGAAAATACTTTATTTTATGTGGTGATGACCAACAGTCCTAAGGAGAGTGAGAGGAAACTGAATGTACAGTGATGTATTTAGAAGTAGGGATTTGGATTTAGGAAATTTCAAACAGAAGATCTGTTGTACAGTTCTCTTTTTCTTTCTATTAATTATTCAGAGATGCCCGATAGGACAGTATAATGTCAGCATTAATTTCCATGCCACTGAATATGAACTTATGCTCCCAGATTCAATGTATGCATGTGACAGGAATGGTTCCTCAATGTAAAACAGTAAAAATGGACAGACATCATTCTAACCCAAATACACCACACTGAAATACTTATGTTGCCCAGTTCTAGAACAGCACCACCCTTTCACAGCTGTTAAGCAAACAGCTTTACTTTTGTTACACATTCAGCAAAAGGTGTTACTGCCACTTGTGTTTCGATCCATAATATTGTGGTAGACACACACACAGAGTTTAGGAAATATAACATCCAAATAAAAGATTTTCTAAAGGGAAATTCTGACTGATGTTAGCTCAGTTTTAATGGGCTCATAACTAATTTGCCAGTTAACTCTTATTGGCACTGTCTGCCATCAGGGGCTACTGTGCAGAGCAGTTACCGTGACAATCTCAAGAAGCTTGCTAAAAGATTTTAGACTTTATAATAAGAAGATCCTAATATCTTCAAACTTTACACTAGCTTGACTTTCTCCTTCTATTTTACAATTCAAATCACTTCCCCTACATTGAATCTGGAATTATTTTTTTAATTGTTCACTGCTTAATAAAATTAAGATCATTCTGGTTTGAACGTTCATAAATAAAATATTCATATATTCTATACAACAGGAAACATTTGTTAGATTTAGTGTTGTACAATGTCCCTGCTATGCAAAAAAGCCTTCATATTTATATGCAATTTTCTACTTTATGAAAACAGACTGCTTTAAAACTACAAACTAAAAGATCAGTCTTTAGGGACAGTGATACTTTAATTGCAAGACCAGACTCTAAGAAAACCATTTACAAAGACAGGAAAACTCAGGGCTCAAAGAAAATTGTCTTTGCTAAGCCCTTGTTGTTATTAAACTAAGAGCCTGAGGTCTTAGGTACTAATTTACATGTTGCAGCACGTAAAGATCTAACTGATTTGCACTCTAGAAATACCAAAAATTGGCAGCCACTAACTGGGGACATTTGTTTTATTACAAGCAAGATTAGAACTCAGGTTTTATTTTTGTGCAGACACTCTTAGCTGCCAGAAGAACAGTGCCAATTCCTTTGAGTAAGAATAATGGTGACATTCTGCATTTCCTTTAAAAAAATATATAGTGTTACCTTTTTTCCCCTTGATTTCATTAGTAGTAAGTTAATAGTAAATACCCTAAAAATCTCAAGGGCTTATCATCCATGAATATCTCCAGGCACTGACAAGATCGCTAGCAGGACTTACCGGAAGGATGAAGAACAAAAGCAGGAGAAAAAGGGCAGAAGACATTAATCTACAGAAAATCCCATGAGACAAGGTCAGAACATCGGTCACTGTCTGTCTGAGGTGAGAAATTCAATACAGTCAGAGCCCAGCAAATCTCCTGATGAATCTTGGTAACATCTTGCATTTCCATAACAACTTCTACTGGGTGGCACAAGGTAAAACACTTGGTGATGAGCAGCTCTTGGAAAGCCCCAGAGAGCTGCAGTTGCCAGCCTCAAACTGACCAGGGACAGCCTGTTGCCTTGAAATGCCAAAATCTGACAATTCCACCAGCTTTTCATAGCAAAGCCCCAGCTGGGCAGAATTAATTTCTTAAACCAAACTGTTTGTTTGTACCACAATACTCTCAGGAGTCCTCATCATATTTGGAGACCATTTTATTCAGTCATGGATGTCTACATAGGTGAAGAGCAGCTATTTCCCTTAAAGTCATAAGCAAAGGGCATAACCTTTAATTACCACTTTCTTCCACACAGAGCTCACAAAGAGCCTGTGTTCCTCCAGCCCCATTAAACTAAGAAATTCAGTAAACATTCCTCATCAGAAGTAGAATTTTAAAAAATCTAGTTCATTCATAACCATGATGATTCCTAAAACAGCATCTGGCTCTGTGTTCCAGGAACAGGCAATCAGTGGTGGCCTAAAGTCCTGATACAAAGTTAGTGCACAAATATACATTTCTCCCCCTCCTATTTCCAACTGGTGGGGCAGGAAGCCTCAATGAGGAAAAACATAAAAGGGACAAGAATTTTTGAAATTAAATTCAGCTATTACATCACATTTGCCCCTGGAAAAAAGGCCATTTGTTTTCTGTGGAACTGTTTACCAAATCCTTGGCCTTAATTTCACACCAGCAAACATCATCACACACTTTTTTTCCATCCATGCATCTAATGGCATTAAGAGTTTGGAACACCATGAACAGAGCTAATTCTGTACTGAAGAAATCCTGAGGAAAAAAAAAATAAATGTCAAAGGCTGCACACCCACAAAAAATTTAAAGTTTTGATGGCAACCTCTGGACAATCATCTGTGCTGTGGCAACGTATAAGCTCATAGAAGAGCCTTAAAATTAATCTGAATCAATTAATTCTGTGATTTCCATAAATTAAATACTCTTTATTAAATAATGAATGAATCTTATGACCAGAAAAAACTCCTTTATGAGCTAAGATACCGTATGTTGTTTCCCCCCTTGTTGAAGCACCCTAATTAGTATCTTATATATAACAAGCAGCAACTCTCTAACTCATTGGATAGAACCACAATTAAATAGATGGAACCAACCAGCTTTTATTTGCCTGATACCTCAAATTATGTGTCCATTTCACTTCAAGGTACACAATGTGCAAGCACCTTGTTTCTGTCTGCTTTCTTTCCACAAACCCCCCCCCCGCCTTTAATCTTCCCATTTTACGTGGAACAGTTCTAGAAGCAAATACATTAAATAAAATTAATTTGACAAGGAAAAGCTTCAAAAGGTATCTTCAGGGAAATTAAAAAAATATGAAAGAAAAATATTTATTAAAAAGGCAGTGAGGTGAGACCTGCATGACCTTCAGACTGTCTCCTGTCATCAACACATCAAAACCTGAAATCTGTCATCCCCAAAGCAGGTAACAGGCTGTGACAACCAGTTGGCAACTGTGCATAATGTTATGCTATTCTAAAACACAGGGGCTATTTATATTCACCTTGTCATTACCCAGGCCAGCTCATTAGGTTGTTTTGTCTGCAGATGAAAAACATGTATAAGCCCATGGAATTTCATTAAATCCAGGCTTTCTGAATCGCAGACTAGCACTGTAACTACTGGAACCCCCTTCTTGGGCTGCCCTGATTTTAAATGAGTATTTAAAATGCCCTCCAGAGGCAGCCAGACTAGCTGTGAGCAGGGCTGGGCTGGTAGAGCACAGGGCAAGGCTGGCTGTCCATGGGCAGGGGTGGCCCAGCAGGAAAGCAGCCTGATGAGGAAGGAGCAGGTCCGGTTAGTCCAGGCACAGCCCAGCCACTGTCCTTTGGGATCAGCCCAGGATCCCATCCATCCCTGCTGCATTCCATGCCTAAACACTCTGGGAGCAGGAACTTATGGTATGATTTCTGAACACACAGCCTGACCTAGTTAAGGCTTCCATTCACCACCACTGAGAGGACTGTAAGATAAAATCATGATAATTAAAAAGAAAGCAGACTGATATACACTGAGCATAATGTATTCTTAGCTTTCAAAACAAAAAATTTTTTTCACTTGATCTCAAGAGAGCTGGAGACTATTTAAAGAATTTAAAAATATGTTATCACAGCATATCAGCTGCTTCTAGTTCATCTTTGTTTTGTGGGTAAAAACCAATTAGCATATGGTGTTGGGTTGAGGAACAGATGCCCTTTTGCATCTCCAGTGGGTAAACGATGACACACTAAATATTGAAGCAACCTTAAGAGAGGTTCAGGTTACCTATGAAATAATTCATGCTTCAATGCTTTTTGTCACATTTTGGACTTCAGATAAAGCCTTTAAAAATTAAAAAAGTTCCATCATCTTTACATTACCAATTCCTTCTAAACAGTGGCATTTGAAAGCATTCTTCTCCCTTCCATTCTTGTTATTTTCACTTCTTTCATTTTTTAATGGAATGGATAAATCATGTTGTGTTTGTGAAAGGCACCAGATCAGTAGCCCCAAAGACTCAAGTCTATTGAAGTTGTTTTCAGAGTGACTTCCTTTTCCCATTATATAAATAGAGGATGGCAACCACCCAAATTCCACCAAGGGTACCCACAATAAGCAACATTTGAGGTGACCCTGACACTGCTGTAATACTCCTAATACTGCCAACCCACCACTGGGCTCCTCTCCTCTTGCAACAAGTTGGCAGCTGCCAAACTGTTGCTATTTTACCTGAAAACTCTAAGTTTCAAAGGATAATACCCATGATGAAGCTCTATGCATAAATATATATAAATATAACATGCCAAGTAGCACAAAAACAGCCTTAGGATAAAAAAGAAAAAAAAAGTGAGAACTAATGCCTTGTGCATGATGTGTCATCTCTGTGATGCTACACTGAAATCTGCACAGAATAAAATAACCCAATCTAATGTTCCCAGTACCCAGTGGAACCAGCGGCCTAAAGGAAAACCTAGAACTGAAGAATTGCCATAAATTGGGGTTTAGTACTAATAATGGCTTGTCACTCAAAATTCCCAATTTGCAACCGAAATAATTTCCTGAGTTCATATATAACATGAATTAATATCTCAAATCTGGACAGAAATATTTTATTTGCTTACTAGCCTCCTGCCTTATGTATTATTTTCTGGTTCAGATTCTACAGCACTGCTACAACTGTGCATAACATATCCTAAGTCTACTGTGTAAGAGGGTTTTATTTAATAAGCCTTAGTATCCCAAGTAAAAGGCTCAGTACAATGAAGAATTAACTACCAGTGAAACAGGGGATTATTATAGATGCCACTAGAACAAGGAGCCAGTAGGCCAGCGCATTTATACAAACATTCACAAATACAACAGACAGCAATATCCATGTTAAAATATTGAGATACACAGCTTGGGGCTGTATTTGTTTTAACCGTACACCTTATATAAGGCTGATAGGGCCAACCTAAGAGGGCTACACCACCTCATAAGAGCAGCTAACATCTACCATGGCACACAACAAAGTATCTGCTAGCACATACAGAGAAGAGAAAACAAGCTTCATTTGCTTGCTAGAAGACATAGCTTCAAACAGACCAACCTCACTCACATAAATTAGCTCTATTGATTTCGGGAGATTTAGACTGACAAACCTCTAAAGTGGGGTTGATCTCAGCTAAGCATAAACACTTACAAAGTGGATCTCTACATGTGGGTTAGGCAGCTTTAAGCTCCTTTTACAGCAGGCATCTACAGGGGGGTTAATAAACTTCAGTCCACGTGACAGTGGAAAGAAGCCGGTGGTTTATGGAGAAATCCAGAGGCTTCTACATTGGGTCAAGCTGAGCCTGTTCCCTTACAGGGAGTCTCGATGCTTTCCATCAGCTAAATCCTTCCACCCCACTCTCTAGAATGCTCATATAAGGAAAAGGAAATAAAAAACAGAGTGCTGCTTAGGGTCTAAGGCAAAACAATTAATACAGTGAGGAGTCTTTTTCTTTTCTGTTATGAACAAAGACATCTCTGAGTAGGAACAAAGATAAGCAGAGCTCAGACTAGACCCGTGAACATCTTTTTGGGCATCCACTTTGGGCATGGTTCTGCCCAAAGAGTTTCTGAAAAGCACTAATTTCAAATAAGCAACTTTAAAATTATCGTTCAAGACAGTTGGTTATACAAGTGAAACAAAATGTTTAAATGTTAATGAGACACAAAGTCACCCAAACTGCAAACCAAAATGATACTACAATTAATTTGAAGCAGTTCAGTTTGACAATACATTTCCTTAAAAAGTTAACTTCTTGGATTTTCATTTTCTGTTTCACTGAAAACAATAAAAGATTTTTTGTCATTTCCGTGACTTGTTCCCATCTCCTATGCTTTCATGCAAAATCCAACCCTTTAGGGTAACATCCAGAAGACGTGAGCAAGGAATTACCAGAAGACCCAAATATATTTAATTGTCACTGGAGTATTACTACAAAACTTTGCACTAAGGCAAGTGTCAGTCTCAGACATTTTCAGAAAGAAATGCAAGAGACTACAGAGCAACAGAAGCCCCTCTGCAACACTGGGGGCTTAATAAAAATAAATTCTGGCCCTCATCAAGCCAAAGAAAGGGACAGACTCTTGGCCAAGTTTGTGGCTTTGGTGAGGGTTTATTTGTGATCAACCTAAAACCCTCAGGCAAAATTCTAACAGTTATCACAGCAAAACTATTGATGTGAGTCAGTAAATGTACCGGGAAGAAAGCCAGCCCCTGGGAGGTGTTTTTCTCCATTTTGTTGTACAAATACATTTGCGTGTGAGTTTTGTGTCTCCCTTCTTCCTCTCAGCTGCACAAGGAAATAAAGATATAGAGAAGCTGCACTGGCATTCTCTCTCAAGATGGTTATTTCACAAAAATGTTTTTCAAAGTTTACCTTAGACTTTTTTCCAAGGGAATAAATGCATTTTTCCCCAAGGTAAGTAACTAACACTTGCCCTCTCCATCTTAACTGGCACACAGGGATAAGCCGAACTCATCAATTCAATTGCCATAATAAATTTTAATGTTCTGCACACACATTTTGTTATTCTTCCATGACTGAGAAAAAAAAATCATGTAAGAAGGAGGAAAATACTACACGTTCATAACAAGCTGGAGTATACAGAATAAACCACTTGGGCTTTTCTGTATTCATAAAAATTTGACAGTAACTGCTCCAGCCATAGCTTTCAAAAATTACCCAAGGAACAGGCTACAGATTGGTCAGGATAAACAGCAGGGTCAGAGTGGAATTAATTTCTATTAAAATGCATAGTGAAGGAGATTATACTAATGTCCCTTATGCTGACTACTGCTTTACTGCCCAAGTCAGTAGGATTGCAGCAGTCATTAGGATTAAAGAGAAAGAACTGAGTAATTCAGAAAATAGAATATTTTGGCTGTAAAACTTCCAGGTTTAATACAAGGGGAAACAAAATTAAGTTTTAGTAAGGAACAGTGCAGCATACATTCTCATGGTCAGAAAAATCAAACATACAAATCCTGGTTGCTTCTATTCTGGAGAGTCATTAAGGGAAAATCTAAGTGTGGAAGAAGAAACAGAAGGATAGAATGAGCATTTCAATGAATTCCATTTCCTTCTCAGTAAAGTCCTTTTATTAAACCAAGATCCTATAACTCAGTGAAATTTGAGGGTAAGCAACTTGACCTGGAATCCTTTTTCTGAACTGTACTGAGGCACTTGTGGAGTGAATCTGCACAACAAAGAGCTGACACCCCTGACTGAGTTTGTACCTTAAGGCGTACAATAAACTCAGCCAAAGAATCAATAGCTTGAAACATTCCATTAGAAGGAAAATGTTCAAGGCACTGAGGCCATTAGCACAAGCTGAACAAAATTAAGATATTAACAGAGTAAACAGCAACCCAGCTCTTCTACAAGTTATCCTGCACTTCTGAGTGAACACCATCCTAGTCAGGCAAAGGCACAAGGGTCAGTGTTCCAGGGCCTTCAGAGGCAGTGAGAGGAAGCAAAGAGTTTTTGGGTTTAAGCACACACCACAAACTGGTGATTCCTGGAGACACACGTATCAATAATTAAACAGAGATTCGGGGTTGAAAAACCAGTCGATAATATACATTAAGATCAGACATTCCTTAAAAAATTGGCAAATGTGGGTTTCAGAGGTTATGCATTCACACATAGGAATTTCTATTTAGATCCCTCATATCTGTCATTACTATATCGAATTAATGCTAAACACAAGAATTTTTAAACTGCAGTTCCTTACAGTGTTACACTTAAAGCCTGTAGTCAATTACAAAATATTCCTTGTAACTTAGCAGAATTTTACTGTTCTAGTGAAAGATTTAGGTATTTGTATTGGTTTGGGGGTTGGGGTTTTGTTTTGGTTTTTTTGGTTGGTTCGTTGGGGTTTTATGATCTATATGAGAAGAATATAATGAAAGTGAAATTTGAAAGGAGAAACAATTGCCTTCTGTCAATACGTTGCCATGCAGTTCTTACTAAGGCATGAATTAAAAAGGGGTTTACTGTGAAAGGACCAGCTTACTTTTGCTACAGCATTAAATCAAATTACAGGAAAACATAGAAAATATATGCATTACAAAAAAACCACCCTGTATTCAGCAAATGAAATAAGACTTTTTTAGAAGTTTCAGGCATGGTCAAGACAATTCCTAACTCTACAAAAGTCTGCTAGCTGAAGTTTTGCCAAGGTAATACAAAGCAGCAGAGTTGACAGTACCAGAAACTGATGGACTATCAAGAGTTTCCCCTTGCTAGGCCAAATTGAACAGTTTTCTTTTTTTTTTCCCCCTGAACAGGACATGGTAACCCTGCAAATGTGCCTGCTTTGCCACCTTGAAATGGCAGACAATTTCAAATTGTGATGAACTGAAATTACCTCTGCACACAGCACCTTCCTTGCCCACCTTTATTTCTTATTCACTAATTTGAAAGTATAAGGTAGCACTCCTTGTGCAAGAATACTTATACAAGAATCATTTGTGAAGCAAAACAAGGAACTACATCCAAGTCAGTGACAGAAACAAACACCACAAGGGCCCCAGTCCCAACGTGCCCATATACAAAGGTCAAATGGCATTTTATCAAAGCAATTAACATACAATTTGAGCATAAACAAGGGGTAAGTATGTCCTCTGACAAAGAAGATTCCTAGCAAAAATAACAAAACAATTTCCACTATGGAAGCAAAAAAATGCACTTATTAAAAATGTAACAACACTTATCTTCCTCCTGCAAGCATTCCTACAGCAATTCTGCTCACTGCAGAGGGCTCCAAACAGTGTCAAGTTTCTGTGCTTTGTTTCAGAAAAAATATTCATGCACAGGGTGATTACAATATATCCCAAACACAATTTGCCATGTAAATATAATGACTGATTGAATTTGACGAGCCTCCTTCTAGAACAGTAAACACTGAAGCTTTTGTTTAGGGATATTAATCAGCTCAGCAAGCTCTGCGTGTCACCTGTGCCAGAATGAAGGAAAAATCACTCCCACCTGCTGGTAGAACAGCCACCAGTGCCATCCAAAGGAGGCAGGACCATTAACTCAAAAGAATTACTATTCCAAATGGCAGGCTTGCACCAGAAACCCATCGTGCCTGTAACTGATCACTCCATTAGCAGCAAGGATGCTGCTCCAAAGGCTGCCCAGGTCCAAACCAAGCTGCAAGAGCTTTCTGCAAATCCAGGCACACTGGCTGGCTCAGGAGCCTGCACATGCCCCTTAATATAGAGTCAAGACAGTATTGACTACACTGAGAATGTCTCTATGCCCTGTAAAGCTGACCTTAATTTAAGAATAATTAGAAAACGTAGACAGCAGGGACTAATACATCAAAATTCTTAACTGCAGCTTGGCCATCAGCAAGTCTTACTGACATTTGTGCCTTCCTCTGCCCAGTGGCAAAGAACATTACTGAACATTACAAGTTCAGGTTCCTGGTGAATGGCAAACGATTATGTAAAAATCAACCAGGTGACTTAAGTGGTGAAGTTAGTGCTCTGATGGATGCCAAAATGCCATCCTCAGCTGTCAAGTACTAATTTCTTACAGGAGGGCATCATTCATGCTGAGCAAACAGGAAAAATCTTCAGCCGGTGAAAGAAATTATCCTCTGTGAATTGGAACTGAAAATTTTATCTGACATGCCCACCTAGAACCACAGCATGAGGCTTCATAAGACACCAAAAAGAATAAATAATTATGATAGTAACTGGTCTACCTTCTGAATTGATATATCCACATATACCTAGAGAAGAATATATGCTTTATAAAGCATTTTGCACTCAACAATGTTGCTGGAGAACTCTTTCCAAACTAGGTCTTCTGAAGTTTCATACCTATTAAATGCATGTTTTTACATAGTTATTACTTATACTCACACAACTCATTCATGAAAGCTCCTGAGAGTTTCTGCACAAAATTTTTCATTCTACATTTGATCCACTACTCCACCAGACTGTATGTGTACATTCCAACATGCACCCTGCACAACTCCAGCACGATTACCAAATCCCAGGGATTCTGCAGGGGCATGTCAGCCCAAAGGCAGCATGGCCACTCAGACAAACTAGTCAGTAACCACTCCAAATGTTTTGACTTTTCCAAGCTTGTAATAATTAAGCCCCAAACCTGTCAAAAGCACATCCCTTTCCCAACTGACTAATGCCCTCAAGCTCTGAAGGTATGAACACACAGCTTGGCAATTTGTCAACTATTTTTCACTTATTTTTACATTCACTCATCCTTACAAATGGGGCAGTGCGTTCCTGAAACTAAGACTGGAAACTAAGACCACACGATCCCTCCAAGCTGAGCAAAATGGGCAGTGAGCTCGGAAGATATCCTGCAAAATACACGAAATAGCCAAGTACACTTTCTGTCTCAGTTATTAATGCTGCTGCTAATTTTGCTCTGTCCCAGTTTTTTGGCCATATGCAATCAGAATTCAGCTTAGCTGATAAAAAAGCAAACATGCTGCACTACAGAGCAGTAATGCAGTCATATCAGGACAATGAGTAGTCCTATTTCTGCCCAGGTATTCTTCACAAAAGCTTAGGAAGCACCTAGGGCACAATTAAATAATTATTTCTGGGATTACACGAGCTCTTTTGATGATTTTGCAATGTTTAAGAAATTAATGGGAGCAGGTGAGTGTTCTTTGCCATGCCCCTTTTCTGATGGCAAATAGCAACAAATGCAGCTTTTCAATTTGCACAAGCAGAGTACCTAGAGGGTTTCCCTCTGTTACCTGTGGGAGACTCAGATGGATATAGTTATTTCCAAGAGTTTAAACATCTAATAACATCAATTCAACATCTAAATTCTGAAGTTACTAGAAAGGTAGACTGATTTCTTTCTTACTAATTCAGACTCAGAAGTAAAAAACCAGAAAGTTTCTGAGATAACCCAGTAGGTATTTGAGTCCTCCTTTTAATGTCAATATTCTTAGTACCAATTTGAAGCAATTACACTAAGCAAAATTTATTGTGTGGTTTCCTCCAAATTTGTATGAGCTGGTCTTTTACCCCCAGTTCTCTTTAGAGGAACAGCTACATAGCATGGCACAGCTCAGGGCATGGTGATACACATAGCTTTCAAATCCAAGATAAAAAGATTATACTTGAGGTCAGCCAATAAGGAAGCACTGAATGGGAACTGGCCATGGGCAGACACACCTCAACTCACACCATGGAATTATAACATACTGGGGACACAAGGTCTGAATGTGTCCTAGAAACAAAATAATGTAGATTCCATCACTACTGAGTCACAGGTCAAGCAGTTGCTGAGGCAGAAGAAGTGCAGAGTGGGGCTAACTGTGCTGACTACTGATAGCCACCAACTCCATGAACAAAAAGCCCACCTTGTGTGACAGGAAATCACTCCTCTCCTCTTGGATTGACATCTCTAGTTCTCAATGAGTTACTTTAAGACAAACCAAAAATCTGTCTGTAAACAGAGAGTTCATCAGGGAGTTTCTAACGAGTAGAAAAGCATTGCAATCTAATAATCCATGATAATGTTTTAACTTTTTCTTCCTTGGAAAGGTAACGCACATTAGAGAACGTTAAGCAGTTGAGGCTTCAAAATCACTTACAGAAAAAATCCAGAACATGTCTAGGAGACCTACAGAAATGGGATTTATAAGTATTTTAAAAAGCCCCTTTCTCTGACAGCCGTGTATTTTGTCATCATTTCTAATGTGAAGGTTTTTACTCTCAATGTCTGCTGATTTGATGGCACTTTTTGTGTCAGGTAAATGGCAGTGCCTAAAACATGTCAAGGCAATCAAGAGCCGATTTCAAATGTACATATAAACAAACAAACTCATTCAAGAAGTTGCATACACTGAACTCCTGGGGAAAGAGCTTGCATTCAGCTTGGAGCCTCTGTTATAAGAAGTCTCTGTGGGGCTTCAAGACCAAGGAATTCCAAAATTGGCATTCTTCAGAAAGCAGAAAGGAAGTGTGTTGGACAAACAGGCTACTTCCAGACTTTTGAAAAATGAGTTATAACAAGTACATAAGGAGACTAACCTTACCTTCAGGTGTTCTTTTAGTAAAGTGGATCAAGTTAATGGAGAAAAATTAATTTTCATTCCCACTTACGCTATTTTGCATTGTAAGTACTTATTGAAATTTGGCTGATTACATAATTTAACATACCTGTTTAGCAGTCAGTCAGCTTTCAAAAACCTCTTTCAAAGAGATAGGCAGCATAGGAACTACTACACATTTAAAACAGACATCCCATGACTAAACTTAGCTTTTCCTAACTACTTTTATCAGTAAGTTCCCAAAGTCCACTAGCTGAAAACTCCTAACTTATTATGAGACATGTTTATACAGGAAAGTTAATAAAGGGGTAAAAAACCCACTCCTGGAAAACACGGTATGGTATTAGCTGAGTTTGGAAATGGAAAAACATGAAAATGGAAAAAAATTCCATGGGGGAAAAAAAGAAATAAGGAAGTTGTGCTCTTCCCTGTGCCATAAGCACAGCCTGCCACATGGCATTGGTGCAGTCTTTTAAACTATTTAAATTTTCATCCAAACTCTCAAAACCAACCTTTTTTGTATCATTACCCATTTTAGTCTATATTGTAGGTCTGGAGCTGCTAAGGCAAGTTAAAACAAAAACACTGTTAGACATGAGATATCTTGAGGACATATACCCTGCTGAGTGCCAGGAGAAGGAATGTGGCCAAAACACAGACCTGAATTATCAATTACATATCAATTATACAGGTGCCTATTGCAACTGATACTTATATTTGTCCCCTTAAGGGGGATGTGAGACTATCCTGTAAGCAACTGGAACTGAAAGACATAAAATTTAAACATATGTGTTGCACAGCACTTACACAGGTGAGCAGCCCAGCCAGAAGAAACTCCCTACAAAGAAGGAGCAGGATTTTTTTCCCCTCTTCCTTCCTAAGAAGCAACTAAAACTTACAGTTTATCACATTCAAATTAGAGTCTTGAGAAAATTATGAAGCTCCTTACACTTCATGTGCTGAAGAAGGGCATGAGTATGACTTCATAAAATTACCTTTTGAATTTTTTTAATTTAAGAGACTCACTCTGGTGAAATAAACTGGGCTTCTTGGGTGTAATTTAACATCAGTGAAAGGGTATCTTTTCCCCACTTTGTGTTGAATTGGCCCTTCTAGGTAAATTGCTCAAATAAACTCTGCTTGTTGGATGATAATTGAATGAGCTTGGGGAATTATGACAGTTCCAGGTGTCGACAAGTTGGGAGAAAACAACATCTGTTCTCATCAAATAGCAGAAAGGCAATTTCGAAGTCACTTTTAATAAATTTGTGGCGTAAACATTAAATAGAGGGTAAAAGAGATACCTTAAAAATTAAAATAAAATTACACTTTTTTTATTAGCTGAATATAGCAAAGCTAAACTGCGACATCCCACTTTGTTGTATTGTCATTTTTTCCTGTCATACATTGCACTGTCACATTCCCTGTAACAACAGCCAGACAATTACCTGGTGCACACTGACATGCAAGAACAGCCTGGCTGGCTGGGTGCTAGCTCAGCACAAGGATTAAAAATAGACAGGCAGCACAGAACACACTGTTAACTATCTGCCTTTGCCTGTAATTTGACACAGCATTTTACATAACTCCTGTAATAATTACATTATCTTTCATGCTTGTAAACACTTTGATTCCTCTTTCCCTTCCCCACCCTTATGCTTCAGACCCAGTTGCTTATGTGGGGATATGAAAAAGTAACTCCACAGATGTGAGGGAAGGAAGGGCCACCCTTCCCTGATGCCAGCCTCACCTCAGCTATCCAGGGCAGAATTCTGGGGCAGCAGAGGGGATAGAGAAATGGAGTTTCTGCTTTATATACTGCTCTGCACAGACCATTCCTCTCCCTTCCAAGCCCCACAACACCTCAGATGTACGAACAGCAATGACAGCAATTTATGGGAGTCCAGCAGAGAGAAGATTGTAGAGCAAGAACTGTGAGTACATTCACGCTGACTGAGAACTCAGTTCAAGGTCCCCCGTTACATTCTTTCTGTGGGAAGAATGTAATGTGAAAAAAATAATTTAATATATCTCAAAATCTTAAGGGTTTTAGTGTAAGGAAAAATCTCAAGACAGAAACACCATTACACCAGGACTCCCTTGTTCTCACTTCCAAATAGAAACCTCGTACCTTAATTTTAGTAGCAGAAATGCTGTAAATGCACATAGATGACTTTACTACTTACAGATTGTCATAACTGGATAGTTAAAATTATAATCCAGCTACTGGAGAAGCAAATATCCAGAATTATCTTCCACTGAATCTGTGCCAACACACACAATATTGAGTAACCCTTCCTCTCTGTTCCATCTTTCCCTAGGGCAGCTAATTGACTTTTTGAAGGGAGTTGCATGGCATTCCTACCTGGCAAAACTAGGACAAATACACAAGCTTTAAGTCTCAACCTGCCAAAAAATGTATTCCCTGTGGTTGACCCAACACTGCAAACAAACGGAGAGTTCTTATTCCTGTAAACATGTTCTCAACTTCAGCACAGCCACTGACAGCCCAAAAGCTGCTCACACAAAGGTCTTTGTGTTAAAGTGTAGCCAGAAAGTCACTGGGGGGTATAATAAGGCATAATTGGAAAAATATCAGTCTCCATGATCACACCAGTTTTATATTTACCACCTCATTATATTAGCACAACTTGGGGCTTGGGGATTACTCCATTAACTACACTTAAATGCTCTCATCAGTGACTGGGCAGCTTATTTCACTGCTGACAGCCACACAGAAGGGCTGATTATCCATCAATCCCTACAATGGATCCAGGTGGTAAACACACAGCCACGTGGGCCAGGGTTTGTGATGACACTGACACTCCAGCTCTGGGACCTCAGCTTTTTTTGCCACAGTCAACACCTCTCTCTCCACAGTGTGAAGACAACACCAGTATTTCACCAGATATTGCAACCTTTTGCCAGACTATAAGAGAAGCTTTTGTTTTCCTCTTCATCTCAGAACACAAATAGGAACAAGCCTTTGGAATACATTTAGACTAAATTTTTCTTTAATGTTAATTTTCAGGAAGGTTGCCAATCCATTTTTAGCAAACCGTTTGCTGTTTAATGTCTCTAGGCAAGGCAGAAGAGCTCTAATCAATAGAATCAAAATAAATGTTGAGAAATTATGTGCAATTTTACAAAATCAAAGGCATTTCCTAAATACTGTCAAGCAGACAAAACATACTGACGTCTTGTCACTGCAAGCAACTAAGGAATGTTTCCCACATTACAATACTGGGTTTTCTCATAACAAGGAATTTTACTCTGTCTGAAATTTAGAAATTCTCCAACAGCAGCTTAATTATGAAAAAACAGAAACCAGGGCTGTGTGGTTAACAGTCTGCCCTCAGGAGCTAGAAGGTACAACATAAAGAGCTTTACCTTTGCTTGCTTCTTCAAACCTGCTATTGCTCAGGTAAAACAGAGCACTAACACACGGTCTGAACACCTGATTTCAGCACACTTCAGGCAACACTTCTGTCCTTTGCATTTCCAGGCTGCAGGAGGCTGGTCCTGCTGCCACCCTACTGAGCGATTATGCAAACACACTCACATTTGCTCCAATCAAGCTCTTCCCTCAGCACTTGCACTACCATTTACAAACTCTTCCATGTCAGGCCATATCAGGGATTGGTGAGGTCCCTTCCTACCAGCAAGACATAGGGATCCTTGGTTTAATCATTAAAAGCGCACACATAGAGATATGAGAGAATATATATATATTAAATATTTGTATGCATATTTACATATTCATTTGCTTGCAAAATTTCTCAGTACTTAAATGAGTAGTAGAATCAGCACTATGAGGATATTTTTAAATAAATTTTATGTATTTTTATGTAAGAAAGGCATAAACCATTTGGAAAACTCATGTGTGTTTACAGAATGGCATTTATATGGAGTATAGCAATAAATCAACGAGATTAAAATGTTTCTGTACCAAAACCATTCCTGTTACAATGGCTGCATTTAGAGAAATGAAAACTGCAAGTGGGAACAATGTATCCAAGCATAAGTCTTCTGTTGTCATTTTTTACTGCTTTTCCTGGTCTTGCTGCTTTTAGTGTCTAAATTCATCAGCTTTATACATCCCTTTGGAACTTGTGGGGCATTTTTTTAATGTTGGTTTGATTTATGTCTATCAGTTTTAAATTAATTTTAAACTTACACAGCTTTACAATATGCAAAAATTTTAGTAAGCAGAAGCTTGAAATATCTCATTCAGTTACTTCTAAGTTTAATGATGTCATAATCCTTTATGGCTGACATCACATTGTAAAGTCACAGAGTATTAAACCCAGGATCAAAATAAGAACACATGATAATATGGAGGCTAATAGCAACACATTCCTGGTTCCAGGATCTTGCTTCTGAAATTCTGACTCTATGCAAGCAAAATATTTCTTACTTCATTAAGGATGCTACACACACATTTTAAAAGATCCATATAAGCCAAATCAAATAGATTTAGTCTTCAATTTCTCAATGCTAGATTTAGCTTAACTAGCAAATATTTGTAGTAATCTACTAGATGTGAAACTGGTTTTAAGAGCAACAAGAAAGTAAAAGGCTTTCAGAAGAGAATCAAAGATGGTGTGTTACTTCTTTCCCCTCCATGGAAACTCAATAGCTCCAGTTTCACCAGTTTCCATCACACCAGTGGAAACTCCGTGGTTTCCACTCAATAACTGCAGTTCCATATTAACTAAAAAAAAGGACAAAGCATTCAGGTATTCGTGTGCAGCCTGTAGCTTTTCCTATACTTTTCTCCTCCCTGACTCTCCTTGTCCTCCAAACTGTTACACATGAAGTAAGCACATCTTCTAATCAGAAATTCCACAGAAATTACAGCATACTACTCCCACACCCTTTGCTTGAGCAACTTAAAATATTCCTGTTAGCACAAAGAGAAGAGGGAAAGGCTGGCATCACGTGACCACTCACTATACAGCTGGTAAAATTATAAATACCTCAGAGAAAGACAAATATACAGAATAGTTATTTTAAAAAAACTATTCTGCGCTCTGTTCTGCAAGCCCTATTTATTCAGTACACAGAGAAATCCCAAAAGGCACTTTCTCTACCCATAACTTCATTGCAATGATAATCCTGTAATGGATGAGTACAGACTCACTGAGACTGCTGGGCATGAAAAGTTTATCTGACAGCTTTTCTTTTACCTCCAGCATGCCAAACCTTCTTGCAAAGCCTCTGGCAAGTCATGACTTGATGCAGGAAGGAAAGCTTCAAAGGAATTTGAATCTACCATGAAGGCAGGAACAGGTAATTCTCTGCATTAGTTGGATGATTCATGAAAGATATCTTTAGCTAGATCCAGATTACATATGGGCAAGTAACACAGTCTAAAAATCTATATTATCTCCCTAAAATGAAGACTAGAATGATAATTTATCTATGGAGGATAAAAAAACCCAGAAATACTATCTTTATCTTATACTCTTCAGAAAGCTGCTTAAAGAAAATCCTATTTTCTCAGAGATCACCTGTGACAGCTCTAATAAAAGGAAAATTCAAACATTCACATTTTAAATACAGGGTTTGATTTAGGAGACAGGAAGTGTCAAAACCAAAACTACAATAGGATTTCTACACCCCCACCGACACTACTGACATAAGGGCACTGAGCTCATGAATTTTCAAGATACAAGCAGAGAATTAGGCAATTATGTGGTATTTAAGAAGCGCTAATTATAACATGCATGTTGGGAGAGATATCTGATCTCATACTTCAGGGCTCATGTCAATCTCCAATTGCTGTCAGGAAGGGCGAGCTCTGCAGTGGGGGAACAGATGTGGCTACTGTACCACTCCACAAGGTTTGGCTGCTGCAGGATTCACACCTCTCCGGGCTGTTACTGACAGAGGAAGAGCCCTTCTGTCTGATTCATCGGAACTACTCCAGCAGGGAGGCAAACCTGCCACCAGCAGCCTGTATAAATCTGGCCATATCAATTCTCTGCATCCCTCTTCTCTGTCCAGCTCCCACAGACCTCGCCCATGGAGATGAAGACCTTAAGAGTCAAGGGTTCCTCTACACATTCATATGGCACCGATCACAGGACTGCTGGGATTTCAGCAAGCTGCCACAGCAGTGGTGGTGTAGAAATAATAAATTTTAAAGATCATACACCTGAAGTGGTGAAAACTGTAAGAATCCATCACAGACTTGAAAAAGCACATTCTGGCATTTTAAAGGCAGTGCACTTCAAGGTAGCAACTTGGACCGTCTGTCTTCATATTCTAAAAAAAGTAAATTTGTCTCATGTGTTAATTTTCAAAGCAAAGTAAAGGAGACGCTGGAGAGCTGTAGTAACTACCAACATGGCTTCAGCTCCTAAACATCTCTGCCTTTCCCTCAGGAAACTGAGGATATCGTGTTAAAAACAGCACCTTGCTTACAAAACACCAGTGGAGCAGAAAAAACAGAAACACACAACACGTGCACTGCACAACTGTGGTGAGAACAGGTTTAGGTATAAGTAACACCAACAGCAAGTCAGAGCATGAAGTTTCAGGTACCCAAGAATTTCAGTGTCTATTCTATCTGTGCACACTGTCCTAACAAACAGCCACTAACTGAGGTGTTTATTAAGTTCCTAAAATAAAGGAGCCCAGAACCTCCTAAAGAGGCTACACTGGAAGGCCAAGGGCAGCACAGAAAGACACTTGCACAGATGATGGGAGTGCCACTGGACTTTGATCATCATGTGGCTTATGTGAAGGCAAACAGTATGGCAGACAAATGAAAAAAGGCTTTATCTCAGAGGAGGCACAACACAATATGAAGTTAGTTTTCACCTTTGCATTAGACAGAAATTTAATTTCATTAAAGTGGTTTGGTTAATTGTGGACCAGTAAATTACAGCAGTATCTGCTCCAGACTCAGGAACAATCCCAAGACTGCAGAGCAAGCTGTGCTGAGCCCAGCCTCCAATCTCCCGGCCAAGCATGGCTAATGATATAATCTTATGGCTGCAGAAGAGGACAGCCATTAACCAGCTAAAGAGGATTCATGTTCCATTGTGTCCCTTGTGACATTCCATACATTAACAGCCGATGATCACCTTCCTGGGCTGTTCTAATGACAGCCAAGGATTCCCCATCTCCCTCAAGAGGCAGCTAAGCCATTTTCACAACTGCCACAGCTGTCTCAAGATTTAAGCCCGACTATTCGCTTTGTTAAATTACCAGAGATTTTCTTTACACATCATGCCTCCTACATTCAGACGGATAATATCAGTTTATCCCATCATACCTCAGCTTATGCATGCTTTCACAGTACAGTGATGATGAGACCTTGTGTTGAACACAGAACTAAAGTAACCTGCTCCTGTAGCTTGTCACAGGCAAGGGAGCAATGTTTGGTAGACAGGCAACAACTTCAACCTTTCAGCTCTGGAGACAACAGAGAAACCACACAGCCCATGTCAGGCTCAGTGAAAAAAAAGTATTTGCACTCTTTTCTACAATATAGTGGAAAGCCTCCTATTTTGCACAGATGCTCCTGCAGGTCCAGCTTTGAGTTTTAGGCCCTGAGACAAGTCACACCTGCTGCTCTCCCTGCCTGCCCTTGCACACACACCAGTTAATTGCCAGATCACCATCAACCCCAAGCCACAGATTTGACTGCTGAGGCTGACATTGCCATGCTCTCTCATGGCACCAGGGCCAAGCTGATCTCACACATTGTACACAATTCCCAGCAGCTATGAATAGCTTTTGCTTTATGTTGCTTTTCATATATATTTATCTATATCTTGGTCGTGTAGATAAAATCACTCATTAGTACTGAAACGGGGCATAACAAGGTAGCAGAAAGTCCCAGGAGCTCACCTGGATTGTCTGCACATCTGCAGGTTGCATGGAGAACGTTGCTCAGGTTGGCACAAAGTGACACCTAAGGCAGGATAAATGAAGTTCTGACTCGGTCCAGAACCTTAAGCAGAACAGCTCTCCCCATCTCTGCACAGCTCATACATCATCTGCTGAAAACTGCAGTACACAACCCGTTCTTGCCACTGAAGTTGTGTCATTATGTAGAGATAACAAATGTCAAAAATGGACATCTTCAGAGAAAAAGGCAAATTTTTCTAGCTCTGCAATAAGACAATTTGTGGAGGGCATGGAAGTCACAGCTTCCAGTCTCTGCTCCCGATCTATTTTTTAAACTTCTGTTGGAAACTTTCACATGAATACAGAAATTGTCTTGATTGAAGGAAACAGAATGCAGGTCAATCCCCTTCCTAACTGCAAAGCTACCATTTACTGTCACTTCATAGCCTAATAAAACTTTTCTTGTTTCTGTCAAAAGAAACAACCTCAAATAAACCTGTCAGTGCCATTCCCATTCTATAAACCTGAGGAATTAATAAAGCAATCTAGCTGACAATCAGGAAAACAAACAAACAAAGAAACCTTATTCTGGAAAAAACCCGAACTTGAATCATGAAAGGAACCATTCAAATAAAATGCAGTTACCTTAATATGGCCCAACTATCACTGCTCAGTTTTGGCCACTGCATCCTAACCCTACTAACAAATACTCAGTGGAAGAACCACCAAGATTATAATTAGAAGATAACTGAAGATATTAGAAGCAAAAAAAAGTTAACTTTCATAACAATAATAATATATCAAGTTGTAGTCAAAATAATCAACAACATTAAGTCTTCAGTAAGCAGTCCTTGAAATACCTGTAGCTCCAGCATTGTATTTCCAGCAAATTAAGTCTTATAGCTGAAACCACTATATTAAGGGGATTTTTTAGTGCATCCATTCCTAGGCATGGAAGAACATGAAAGTCAAATTCAAATTAATCTGCACTGACGTGCAGCAATCTAGAATGACTTGAGAAGTCACAGATGAAAGAGAAAAAATAATGGGATTAATCCTGAATGTCTTACATATGCAAGTAGTCGCTTCTCTTGCAATTAGTTACATTGGGACAGCAGGTCTCTGCTTGTACAGAGGTGGGGAAGGCTCAGTTGTTTCTCTGCAGAATAAATGCACGGCAGTGAGTGATAAACATGCCTAATTGCTTTTGAGCTTGAGGGAAATAAGCTAGGGGGATTTAACAATTAATTATTCCCAAAAGGAAAACACCACAAGAGTAAGAGTTATGGTGGAATAGCCACTTGAATTCTAGTGAGCTGACTATTCTGGAACCCCACTACCTATCTAGCCAGGCAGCAAAAGACATTCTTCTTTGTGTTTGAGATCAAGAAATAAAATATAGATAACAAAACCAGAATTTACTTATCCAAACATTTACATGGCTAAATTTTTAAGTCCAGAATTTACACTGTTAATTTTTTAAAACCATTCCATGGCTAAAATTAGGCATGTGGATTGCCCTGTTCCCAAACTCAAAATATGCAATCTCTGAAGGCAAATCATTTCACCCTAACACCTGTCCAAGACACAGGGAATGAATGAACCACACACTGGAGATCTCTCTGACCACAGAGGGGAATCAGATAGCCAGCTGTGGGAGAGCTAATATTAGCTCAGAGCAAATCATTCCAAACAGCAGGTTGAGAGATAACATACATAACTCCTCTCTCACAAATTTTCCTGAATAAGTCCACACAGTGCCTGATATTCCACTGGTGGAAACACATGCAGCACCTTTCAAAGATGAAGGACCAAAAACCTAGTACAACACAGACATCTCAGTAGCCACCCATTGATCTTAACTAAGAACTCAGCTGGTCCAGAAATGAACTGTGCGTTACAACTCGAACTTAGATCTACTCCATGTCTTAACTGTGTGTAATTTACTATTTAGGCCCAAGGAGGGCAGGGGTTCAGGGGGTAAGGAAGTGAGTTCACTTCATAGACTTCATAATCTTTTAAAAATAATGCTGGAATACAAACATCATCTGATTAAAACTAGGAAGGCTGAAATGTACTAGAATGACTTGGCATAATAGGACAGACAGGATGGCATGAATGAGGGTTTTTTTAAAGTGATATCAGCTTATCCATAGCTTAGCTTTCCAAGGAAAAGGCTCCACTCATCACCCTAAAGCTGGGCTGCAGAAAACAGAAAAAGTTTGTCCCTTCTTGCAAGTGTCTTTCACTTTGTTACTGTTACAAACTAAGTATGGGATTAAGAGCAGCCTGCCCCTCATTTCATCTTCCAGCTGCCCCATATGACTTAGGGCAAGTTTTTGGTGGCAGAGCCAATGCCTGATGCATCATTAAGATGATATTAAGATGAATGATGTGTTGTGATCTGTTTGAAGCACTCTAGTATTGATTTTAATAACATGAGTCTTTGGGTTTTTTTGAATCAGTATTTTCCTTGTGAACTCAATGGAACATCATTTTTTTTTCAAATAGAATTGAGAAAAACTGATTTTAAATCCTAGGTTGGAATCATTTAACTCTCATTAACCCTAAAGAATACTTTCTGGAAATAAAGCTCATTAGTACTAGATAATTCATGTGCCACACACACCTTTGTTAGCAGGAAAAGGACTGCATTTTGCATAAAGCTGTCCATCTGGGCTTTTACTCGGTTTCTTTCACACACAAACACACACATACAATTAATCTCAAAAAATACACCATCTTGTTTGCAAACTCAAATGAAAGTGGAAACTAAGTTTCTGTCAGTGGGCTGCCTGCTAGCATAAAGCATATGCCTCCTGCTAAAGATTTGGGGCAGGGGGAGGAGAATCTCCTTCATACTGGCTGGGGAGCATTCCAGTGTACTGAACACCACAACACGCTGCCACAGGAAAGCATGCAGGTCATCATCATGTAAAAACAAAGTCACTTGACCAAAAACATCTTGTGAGTTCTGTCTGGCCACAAGCCAAGATTTTGTGATTCCCAGGCTTAAGCTCAAGTACCAGCATCATGCTTCAGCTCCACAAGATACTTCTTTCTGTGGTCCATACTGCTAATCCTGCCCCAAACTGCCCACCCCAGAACTCAGGAAACAGCTGCATGACCCTGGCACAGCACATCCATGGGCTGCATAACATAAATTAACACGTAATGAGGAAAAAAGGAAGCAAAAAAGTACCATACAGGCAGAGCAAACACATGGGTTCCTACTCCAGTTCCAGCACACAGGAAGTGTGTGTGGAGAAATTATTATCCTTCAACACGTGCAGAAGTGTGAACACACAGCAGTGTAAGTTGTGCAATATGGCCAGGTGCATGCTTATACATTCAAACTTCTTCATTCTTGGTCAACACCACTATTTCCCTGTCCATACTGCTCTTTCTAAACACAAGGCACCCATATTTTCATTCCCTCTGAATCCCTCTAAGTGGAAATCTCTTTTCAGACTGTACCTGGAAATGAGGAGTAAGTAAGACATGCCTCATGCAAAACCCTTTTTAAAGTATGTATTTTTAAAAAGACATTTTCATGGCATTTCCAGGACACTTGATAAAACATTACAAGACTACAATTTATATGCTAAAGGAATTCCCAGATGGCATCTAATCAAACAATTCAATCAGAAAACAAATTAAAAGGAAATAGTAGCGTAACCCCATGTGTAAAAAGCAGCAGTTAAAGCACTTTGGTATTTGCAGGATATCCCATGGAATGTAACTCTATTACCTGTGCTAATTTCACGCCTGTTCAGCACTGCAGAACATCTGAGTTATTGAGACATCTCTCCACCATAAAAAAGAAGTGGTCCAAGGAAAAGTTTAATAACAAACTACAGATAACCCTCATAACCTTGCTAAGAACCATTAGAGCAGATGGTTTACCCAATTTATGGCACTGAATCTCAAACTCATGACTTCTTAAAGCTGACTTTCAAGCTCATCCCAAACCTCAGTCAAGCTTAGGATACTTCTTCCAATAACTTCAGTGAGTTTTGCACCATGACTGAGAATTCACAGCATTTCACAATGCTAAGCTAAATCTGATTAAAATCACATCCTATTCTGCAGTATCTGCTGCAGAAATTCCTAGAGAACTCCAGTTGTCACGATTTGGCAAGTAAAAGCACAGGAAATCCATTTTGGGATACTGACCTCAGATTTTTATTTTATTTATTTATCTTAAAGAGTAAGTAATTTCAATAATGTATGAGAAGTTCATAAAGTTTATTTTTGCCCCTACTCTTTTAGTACTTATTCCCAAACTGTTCACTTAATTATTACTAAACTGTACACTTAGTTAAAATACCCCCTTCAACTTTCAAACAAGCATTATTTAAATAAAATACCTTCTGCTTTGATTTATGGCTAGTCAGAAAAAAAAAAAAAAGCACTTATGCTCTAATCCATGCTATGCTGTCCCCTGATTTAAGTATAACTTTTCTCTCCTACTCTGAGAAGAACTACTGACCAAAGGCAGAGGCCAATATGGGCATTGCTAGTTTCCTTGAAAATAAATAAGGCTACTGGAGTTTCACATCAACAAACCTGAAGGAGTTATGCTCCAGCCTCATAAGGAAAGTCAACTAATTTTGTGTATCTAAGTCTTAACCAGAGCCTTTTGAAATATCCCTGCCTTCATACATGCTTCCACAGTGCACTCCACTGGCACACAGACAAGAATACATTTCCTTTTAAAAATACATGTCAGGAATCAAGAAAAACTTAATGACTGCATGAGAGAACTTAAAACGTGAAGGAGCTGCTATAACCCATTCTCCAGAAGAAATTTACTCATTTACACAAGATGACAAGGCTATCTGAAAAATAAAGGCATTTACAAAATTAATGATGGCATGCTGTATTTAAAAACATATTAATACAAGTCACAGAAAAGTAGCTGGTCTTTAATAGCACTGTAAAGTTATGTGTATTGATAAGTGGGGAAGCCCAATTCTACTGGGAATACTGGGAATAGCCACTCTGTTTGCTCCACATTTTTTCATGTTTCCAGAAGACCAGCTGGCCAAAGTTGCTGGAAGTGAGTGAGAAGGACACCTGGTGATAGGTATCCACCACATGGTCTGCACTCTCTTTTCAGATTTAGGAGAGACCAGAACTGGGATTTGAACCTTCACTGGAGGTTATGCAGAAGGGGAGAAAAATGATCCCTCTAGATTTTGCAAGGGCTCTCACCTACCCACACCCTCAGCCTCCTTACTATCCAACCCACTCAGCAGGATGGGAGAATGACTATGATGCCATGCAGATGATAGAAATACAAAGGAAGACATTAAGGATCACTCAGCAAAGCAAAAGTCACATAAAATCCCAAACTCCCAGGAAATAATCATGGTCTCCCCCACTGGTTGCCCACTTCAACCCTTCTCCCAGAGGTCCCATTAAAAGGAGATCAAATTAAAAGGCACTACACAAAAAGAGATTGCCCCAGTTATAATCCCAAGAGGCTCTCAGCACTACAGCAGCGCAGGGGGAAAACCTTCATCGCAACAGACTCAGCAGGGATTAGCAGAGTCAGGCTTAAAGGGGGAGGAGAACAAGAATCCCACTCACAGCAACCCATTTTTATCAAGAAAAATAACAAATGCAAAAAAATATTTAAATTCAAATAACGATGACAGCAACAAGGGAAGCGGGTCCTGGCCCTGCCCGAGGACCCCCTACTTTTATCAAGGCACATGCAGGCAGGGAGCCGAGGGGAGGTTTATTCCAGCATCAGGCCGAGCCGAGCGCCGGGGCCGAGCCCCCGCAGCCCCCGGTAGGCGAGCAGGGCAGGTCCCCCCGGCCCGGCCGGGCATCCCACACGCTCTTCCGGGCCGGGGATGGCTGTGCCCGTCGCGACAGGGATGTCGCACACCCCCAGCACACACAGCGAGCGCCGCGGGAGGGGATGGAGGCAAGCGGCGGGAGGGGAGGGCAGGGGAAGAAAGCGGGGGTAAGGTGGTACCTTGGATGTGCTGCTTGATGACATTTTCCAAGTGGTCCAGCCTTTCTATAATCCTTAAAGTGTCCCCTTTGTCTTCCTCTAACTTTTTTTCTGAGATCGGCTCCTGCACTTTCACATAAACACTGGCAATGTAGTTGGTGACCCAGCCCACGTACAGCAGGCAGACGATGTTAGTCATTCCACTCAAAATCACGCAAGTGGACACTAAAGTTTTGGTTTTCCTGGTGCACACCATCCTGAGATCCCTCCATATAGCTCCAAAAAATCCTGTGATCCAGAAAACAAAAATAAACTGCGATGAAAAATAAATCCTTTTCCCCCCTTTCCCCGAAGCGGAGACCACTCCGAAGTCAGTAAATTTCCATGCAAAAAGAAAAAAAAAATAAAGTTCTCTAATCCACAGAATAAAAATACTTGTCGCCTACCTAGAAGGAGAGGTGGGGGCGGGGAGGGCTGACAATTAGAATCCCGGGTTTGAGCACATTGGAATAGCCGAAACTTTGCGCTGGCAGAGCCGGCAGCAGCAGACAGCGAGGCGTGCCCGCCGCCTTCAGGCGCCGCCTCCCGCCCCGGGCATCACGGCCACCAGCAGCCCCGCAGCGCCCGAGCCTGGCAAACTTTGTTCCCTCCGGCGCCGCTTCCCATGGCAGAGCGGCCACAGCGGCGGCAGCAGCGCCGGGGAGCGGGGCTGGCCGAGTGACAGCGCCCGGCTCCAATGGGCAGCGCCGCGGGATGCGGGGGATGCGGGGCGGGCGCGGGGCGGGGATGCGGCGGGACCCACCTGCTCCTCGCACACACATATACACACACACGGAGGGACGGGGAGGCGGCGGGGCCCCTCCCTCCCTCCTGAGGATTCCCAGCGTGGAGAGCGGCCCGCGGTTGCTGTGCGGTTTGGCCGGGGTGGATGCACGGACACGCCGGGAGTCGCCCATTCATTCGCCCGAGGGGTGAAACCGGAGACGTGCCTTCGGCTCACCGGAGCTCGCGGTTCCCAGAGACCACCCACTACCGCGATGTGTTTGCCTTTCGGCCTCTTTGCGAGCCCGCTCGCCGGAGGGGTTGTATTAGTAAGATCTAATTGTTGCTCTCACCAGCGAGCCCCAGCATCCATCAATCCATCCATCCATCGCCGCCCCCACCCTGTATCCACAGGGATTCACTCCATCAGAGCACATCTAGAATTAGCTTCAGTATCAGGGGCAGTATCTAACTCACAATTTAGTTCAGTGTATTCATGCTGCTTTCCTCTCTTCGCATTTTACATTACTTTTGGAAATATACTGAAAGGCAAATTCCTCTCAATACAAAATAGATAAGCGTAGATGAATCTCTTCCATTCCCATAACACAGAGACTTTTGTTCTAAATGGCAACATTTTCTTTTGATAGTCTCAAGACAGAAAATGTAACCAGCATGACCAGTATTAAAAGCAATAAGGCACCTGCTAATTAACATACTAAAATTATTTTAAACACCCAGAGAAAACCAGAGTATCAAATGCTGTGGATCATAGTATGTAATCACCCTCCATAACTGATCATGCCACCAGAGTTACCCTGTGTGCAGAAAGCACAGCAGGTACCAGGAGTTACTGCTCTGAAGCATAAACATGAGCATTCAAACCCTGCAATAGCTTGAACGTACATTGCAATATCTTGCGAGAAGTAAAGCAGATATTTTGACTTAGTGTTTGGGGATGTTATTTTTAAATCAAAAACAAGCAAGACCCAGTATTCAAGAGAGAAGGCAGGCAACTGTCCTGCCAAAAGCAGAATGACTTCTTCCTTTCCATCAGTTGGTACTCCATAGAAACAGTAAAAACTATGAATACTCAGAACCATACAAACCAGCATCAATAGAAGCTGCAGTAAACTCTGCCAAAGAAGCTGAAAAAACAAATTGTCTCCTCAGTCTTATGAACTACTCTGAAAACTAACAGAAATTTTGGCCAGTTTAAAAGTACTTCCCCAGTGGCAACACTAAACAAGGTGAACTCAAGAGAACTCCCCTGGAAATTATAATATATAATAGAAGGTACTTGAAGGAGAAAAATATTTACTTTTCAAGGGAAAAATATTTTTAGTAATACAGGGAAATTTGCTAGAAAAAGCAGTCCATGAACAAGTTCAAGCTTTGTTAAAGACAAAACGCTGACAGAATATACTAGCACAGCTCTATCATGTAAGTCAGTTAACCCATTTGGTCCACAATAAATGTTTGTCTACAACATCATTTGTTTCCTTATTTCCTGCCTTTGCACTGCAGTTTTACAGCTTTGCATCTGATAGCAACCAACAGCAGGAACGGCTATCCCTGATGCCTTTAATAATAGTGTGACCTAGACTTGCTTTAATCTTTGTAGACTCTGCCTGCAGTCACAAAATACAAATTCTTCAGCCCTGGAAATTCAGGCAGAATCCAGGACTCGGCCTTAGACTTCTAAATTTAAAGCAAAACTTAAAGCAATCCAGGTAAGAGACAAGTAACAAGCATTAATAAGTAATATTTTCCATGGAAGTTTATAAAATACTAACAAACAACTAATTGCTTTTATAAACAAATATGAACAGTACTTGTTACTAATGACTGTCAGCACCTCCATAAGTGACATAAGGGTTTGGAGAAAGATGGATAATGTGTCTCATAGGACTAATGAGTTGCTTATAACAGCACATAATTGATTAACCTTTTATTACAGTAATATTACAGTAACTATTAATAGTTCACTATCCCTTTGTTCCCATTTTCAGATCATGTTTAAAATATGTTTTCATTTATAACCACATTCTCCTACCACCAAAGCTGCACTCAACAGCAGAGCAGTTAATTCCCTGTCTCCTCACTGAAGCCTTGATTCTACTGAAGTTAGTGTTAAAACTCTGTTGGACTTCATAGCAAAACCTCCACATCCTTTGATACACAAAAATACACACTTGCTTTCATGTCTCTGATAATATTCAGGACAGGTCTCCTAGAAGTTTTCTTTTATGAGTTTATACAAAGTTGGAAGTATCCAAGTTACGCCTTTTAGAAATTGGTTGGTTTTGTCATTTTGATTTATTGTATAGTACTACAATGCAGATGAGACCCCTCCGTGCAAGGTATTATACAAACACATAAGCAGTCCACTTTTATAATTTAATGGGAATGAAAATAGAAGAAGGAACAATAGGGGAATAGAAATGCTGCCAACCTCACATTATAGTCAGGGAGAAAATTAGGTGATAAAACCCCTAAATGGTTCTCTTTTGAACATTTAAATTATAGGGGAGCACAAGGTCTATGAAATTTGTTCTTTTAAATCACAGTGGTGTTTTTGAGAGTTCTACTTCAGATGTTTAAGCTTGAGGCAGTACAACCTACTGCACAGGTCATTAAACTAGGTTTCTTGATTTTATCCTTGTCCTGATACTGCTCTGCTGTGTCATGTTATGCAAATTATTTCACTTCTGTTTCATAGCGTTATTTCACATTTCTTAAAATGTGTATGTATAACAGGCTTTAATATGGATTGCCCCCATCTACACTGCTGTAATAAGACACCATTTCAAAGAGTGATGAGGAAATATTAGCTTCATAACCCAGTAAATAATGCAAGATCAGTGGTGGCTATAAAGTGTTCTATAAGTAAAGTAATTCAATTAGTATTTCTTATCATCACAGTTCAGGGAAGGGAAATGTTTAAGAACTATATTTTTATTGGTGAATTTTGATGCAAGTTAAAGCATTTTTAGATGTAAGAGGGTCCTCAAAGAAAGCTGTAGTCAAACACCAGAACCAACAATACTTACACCCCATTTTACAAGAACAGGTTTCTTACCTCTTGATAGAAACCAATGGAAAAGCTTAACTTTTTAACTTTATCACATGCTATTCAGATTCTTAGCTGAAATCCTCTTAGTTTGTGAAGATATAATCTTCATTATCTCCTCTGAGGGATTTTCTACCATTCTTTCTTCCCTCTCACCCATGATTATCATGTCTTTTATTTGGAAAGATGAGCAACACAGCATTTTATATTGCAGAGAGACATGACAAAACAAATAAAAAGTCTGAATTACTGTAAGTAGGTGATTTTTTTTAAGTTCTGATGCCTGAGCCTACACACATAAATCAAGACCTGTCCATCTCAAGCAGAGATCACCCCTCCTGCAGGTGAGCGCTTCACAGAAGGTCATGTTACAGAACTGGGTTTTTAGCTCCCCAAAAAAGGGAGCTTTCTGTATTTTGAAGATAAAAGTCGTGAGTTCAGTCCCCAGGGTAGTGATCTGATTGTCTTTGGTATCTCTTGTCCCTAGTCAACACGCTCACTAAATTTAAAACAATCTTAAAACTTTTATTACATCATAAAAAGACATATGCAGGTATTGCAGAGATGCCCTTGCATGTTTTTGAACCGGACTTTGGATTGTAAGTGGATGTTGTAAGATAAGGAACTGAATGAAAAAAAAAAAGAAAAAGAAAAAAGGAAAACCAAAAAAGAAAATAGGAAAAAAGCTAAGTGGAAGAAAACTGGGTAAAGGAAGAAAAGAGAAAAATAAAACCTGTTCTTTTGTGTTATGCTGGGACACATCATCTTTATTCCCCTGGCTTTTTTTCCCTTCCATGCTACTCTTGCTCTCTCTTGCCTCCTTCAGGTCTATATCTGCTCTGTGCCTTTCCTATTATTCCCCATCATCTTTTCCATCCTTCATTTAAAAAATCACCACTTTTATGTCTGCACTAGTTCTGTAACACATCTCCCTTTGCGACATTTTTATGAATCACCAGTTCATTTAGGTTACACAGGACTCGTCAGTTTTCACTGCTTGGCACAGACTGCTCAGCAAGGCACTGACTACAGTGACAGGCAGCCCCCCATGGCCACGCTGCAGCCCCCCAAGGAGGAGAGGTAACACAGTGTCTCTAAGGCACAGACACGCAGTAGCATCCCTACAACTAACATCCATGAGTCGCAGAATCCCTCAGGCTGGAAAAGATCTCTAAGAGACCATTGAGATCAGCTTTTGACTGATCACCACTGTGTCAACTCCACCACCTCCGTGGGCAACCTGTTCTGACACTTAACAATCCTTTCCATGAAGAAATTCCTCCTGATGTCCAGCCTGAACCCCCCCCGGTACAACTTGAGGCCATTTCCTCTTGTCCTGTCATTTGTTACCTGGAAGAAGAGGCTGATCCCCACTTTATTACAACCTCCTTTCAGGATGTTGAAGAGAGCGATAAGGTCATCCCTGAGCCTCCTCTTCTCAGGCTAAATATCCCCAGCTCCCTCAGCTGCTCCTTGTAGGATTCATGCTCCAGATCCAGCACCCCCAGGTCTTTTTCCTCTGGGTCCCTTTCCAGCCACCCTTGCCCGAGCCTGTAGCACTGCCTGGGGTTGTTGTGACTCAAGGACAGGATCAGGCACTGGGCCTTGTAGAATCTCACACATTCGGCCTCAGCCCATCGATCCAACCTATCCAGATGCTTCTGCAGAGTTTCCTGCCCTCCAGCAGATCAACATTCCCACCCAACTTCATGCCATCCACAAGCTTACCAAGGGTGCCCTCAATCCCCTCATCCAGGGGATCAGTAAAAATATTAAACAGGACTGGCCCCAATACTGGGCCCTGGGGAATGCCACTGGTGACCAGTCCCAGTTGGATGTAACTCCATCCACACCAGTCTCTGGGCCCACCTGCCCAGGAGTTTTTAACCCAGCCAAGAGTGTCCAAGCCATGGGCTGCATCATTTCAAACCCATTCACCTGGCACCAAAAGGATCAAATTAAACAATACAGAGAACACAGGAACAGGAGAGAACACAGGCACTGCTTCAAGGTGAAAACTGACCTATCTTGTCCTCTGGACTGAGCAATGAGAAAACACCTCATGCAAAAGGAACAGCACAGAGCTAGCAAGAACATTAAGACATGGAAATGTATACAAAAGCAACCTGCAAGAGCTAGGGGCACATCGGTGCATGTTGACTTCTCCTTCATCACCAGATTCATGGCTTCAAAGACATTTGCCACCCCCCTTATAAAGTTCCCATAAAATTTATTGTCTGTATTTTCTGTTTCCAGATGGCATTTTTCATTCTCAGTGTTTGCCAGGCTTATCTTGTCCATTTGTCTTTCCAAAGCGTTTTTCTGTCTAAAACATCAGAAATCACTTTACACTTTAATTGATCTCCTCTATGCTGTTTCATTAGTTACTTTTATGCACTGGTGTGATTTATTTTTTTCTGGCAGCATTATACAGCACCATTTTTTTGCCACAAAATTCTCATTTAATTCATCTCAAGTGAATCATGAACAACCAGCCATTCACCAGGATGCAACATATGGTCCTTTGCAAGTGTCATGTCTACAGTTACTCAGAGAAGCACTATGTTCTGTTCTTTTCAAAGCTGTTACGTGTCTACACTCCACGCCACCAATGACAACCTTGTCCCCAAGCAACTTCAAGTATCTTAATTTTTGGATATTAAACCTTGGATACTTTTGAAACAGATTTCCAGAGATTGCAGCCCCCTCAATCTCGGAATCTTTTTATATTCAGATGCAAAAAAAGTAATAAATGCAAAATCTTTTGTGACATATAGAAATCTTGCTTTTCTCAACCCGTTCCTCAGTGCTGGTTATTCTATCTTTAAGTATAGTAATACAAATAATTATTTGATGCCAAACAAAACTGTTGAAGCCAAATATCCTATTTCCATTTGCTCTCAGGCCATGAACAGTGAGGGACAAGGACAGTCCTCTTGCCAGGCTTTGCCTGGGAAAGCTTTGACACATTTAATGACTTAAAGGCTGTGTCAGAGGTCACAACCAAGTGACTCCTTACACTAGCCATGTAAGCAGTTACAAATTCACAAGGTTTTGGACCCTTACATTCTCACACTGCAGAGACGTGAGCAGATTGTATAGGCCAATCACAGACCCCCTTAGATGGCTCCTGGGCAGTGTCTCACAAATGAGCCCCTTCCCACATGACAGGACCTCCACATTTCAACTACTTTTTGTCCTTTTCTATGTTCACCTTTTTTTCTTTTCTTTGTGAGATGGAATGACACAGTAGCCCACATGATGCCTCATTGCATACACTATCCTGCCCTCAGCTCCTTCCCTTATAATTCCCACCACTGTTGGCTTTCTTAGCTGCCACCAAGCCTCAAGTTAACTTCAGCAAACTAGCCACAAAATTCTCCTCCTCACTTTTACAAATGAAATTCTCAGTAATGAACTACATGTAGTTTCATAGGTCTCTCTAGGTATAGGCTTGTCATTTGGGGTCATGGCTTCTCCAACTTTTTGCAGCTAGCTTTAGAAATTACTGAGGCTTTGGTATCCTCACTATTTACATGCTTGTCTGATCACATCTACATATGCTGAAAAATGCAGATCCCAACCTCCCCTACTTAGGACTGTCTTCTTTTTGAAAACTGATTCTTTCTTCCTATTCTTTGTCCTTGCTGTCTGAATCAGTTTTTAATGCATGAATGGAGCTTCTCCTTATGCATAATGGGTATCAAGAGCCTTTGGAGAGCAAACTCCTAGGAAGTCCCAGTTAAGTCCAGCATCTTGGATCTTCATATTATTTCAGAGGAATTGACACTGAAGCATTTAAAAGCATTATGTCAGAGTAAAGACAGGTAATAAAACCACTACTAACAGCCAGAGGGATAGAATTCTCAGAAGTGACTGCAAATTCAAAACAAAGACCAAAGAGAAAGGAACACTAAAGTAATTGTCCTTTTTAATCTGAAAAAAAAAATATTTCTGTATATTTAGTTTGTTGTTCAACCAGAAATTATAAAGAATTTTCATAATTCTGCTTTGCTGGTTTAATGTCAGGTAGGACAGACACCCCTGAAGGACAGTGCAGGTTAAATCGGTTTAAGTCTTCCATCTCCCAAACAACATTATCCTAGTCTTTTTAAAGACAAGATTTAGCCAGCTATCCTTCAGCCAGTGGTTAGCGTGAATGCACAAAAGCCTCTGTTGATGCTCTTTTGCCAAATTCACATCCAATACATAACTCAGCTGAAACATGGATTCTACAATTTGAGACTGATGAAGCAATTTTCTGGATGACACCTTCTTTCACCAGGTCTTGCAGCCACAGCTTAAACAAACCAACAATTTACCTTAAAGTACCTAAAGCGTGTTAATAATTCATTCTCTTTTTGAGGTAGATGGAAAAAGTTTTCAGCTTTGGGTGTATTTTGGTTTCTTTGGTTTTTAAAGGATTTGGTGATGCCCAGGAATTAACTTTTCTCTGATCCATTCACTGCATAAAAAACTACAACAACCACCCTGAAACAACAACAAAACCCTTGTACCACTTTTAAACAAAACTGACTCCACAATAAGAAAGCTTTCAGCCCAGCTTGGAATTGTAATAAGCTCCCACAGTATGAGAAGAGATTGAAGTTTTCATTTGGTTAGGCTTGGAATATCACGCTGGCCTGTGCTCCAAGAATGTCTAACAAAAGTAAACAAGATACTAACACCTCCAAAAAGACTTTTCCTTTTGTTTAAAAAAGACAGGCACTTGCAGAAGTTATCTAAATCATTAAAAAGGAAGCCCAAAGAGGAAGAAGTGGATTAGAGCCAAGAATTATTTCAACAGCCAGTACAGTGACAGCAAGTACAGATCACCCAGTATAGGATTCAGAAATTTATATGTATATCTTTAGTCCTTCATGTAGCACTTCTGATTTTAGAACTGCTGAAAAGAACATTTCAATGATAAGCTTCAGACAACTTATAACCCTTTTTAAAAAAATAAAGGTATACTTATAATAATAAAAAAGCCTTAAGAATCTCACATGCATTTCCAACCAGACTCTTTCCTTACTAAATAACAATATTCCGGATGGTATACATTTGAGTCATATGCACATACTCTTCTGAAATGCAACAATCACAGTCCTTGCATTTTGTTCAGCAGGCTGTATGGCCTTCAGCATAACAAGTCAACTCAGCCCTTCCATCACAGAACAGCTCAAAGGTGTGCAGCTGGAATGCAGCCCCTTATCTCAACCCATGCCTTGTATCACTGGGTGGCAGGGTGGGCTTGTGTCTGTTGCATCTTCCAAAAGATGGTGAGAAAAGGATTTATCATTAGATTACAGGCACAATGGGCTTCCACATCATTCCAGTAGTTAAAGACAAAAGTTCCCAGTTAACTTTTTTTTCAGAATCCATGGCTCTAAAAAAGCACTTAAAATAGCATTTAAATAAAACTTACATTCCTCCAGGAAGAAACAGCAAATATTTCTTCTGCCACACCTTTGTGAAGCCACAAATCAAAATACTTCAACGCCTGACAGGGACAGGCATTAAGAAGTTCAATACAGGTTATGAGAATAGTTTAACATGTTAAGATGAAACACATATAAATTCATATTTAAAGCTTGAAGATCAAGCATGAAGCATACACAGTTCATGAAAGACTTAAAATCTCTGAATGGTTGAAATCAACGGATTCTCAGTTACAGAGATAATCGAAACTAATTATCTAATTAAAACTAGCAAAAGAATTTAACAAATCAAAGCAACCTCAAAGCAGAAAGTAGCACTAATTCTAGAGACTTAACACGTCTCTTTGAGCCTAAAGAATTATAAGTTGGTCAACATTTAAAAAGCCAAGGAAAATAATTTGATACTTGTAACGAGGAAACAGAGCATCAATTTCACTGAGATTTTGCTTAGATTAAAAGGAATGGGCCACTCAAGGTATTAGTATGAAAAGTTGGAGTGAAAACGACAATATGAGAATTTTAGAGGGAAAAGTTATTGTGCTGCTGGAAACACTGCCATAATTGTGCAAAAAATCTGGATGCCAACTTAAGGAGAATGTGAGTTATTTGAAGCAAGGAAGAACATTGCTTCATTGTACTTCAGTGGGTTGGTGGCACAACAGGTAGGAATAAAACGCTGTTACAGAAATTAGAAGATTTCCAGACTAGAGGGTGGCTTCAAATACAGTCAATTCTAGGCTACAGTTGCAACATTATTTACAGCTTGAATTTTCATCAGTACAACACACACACAATCCCCAGCCTCTTGAGGCTTGAGCAAAGCATAAAATGCATTTTGTACCAGGCACCCAGCAACTCACTAGCTCACAGCTTTTCCTCTAATGATCACAGGACAGCATTACAAAAATGCCCAGGATTTTTTTGACAGGAGGACTGCAAGTGAGAATTTTTTGTTTTGTTTTGTTTAATGNTACTCGTAACAAGGAAATGGAGCACCAGTTTCACTGAGATTTTACTTAGATTAAAAGGAATTTTCTCTATTTTCTTTAGTTACCTCAAAACAGTCCAGAAAAGAGACATTGGTTCAGGTTGTTACAGCTTTAACAAATTAAATAGCAGGTTTTGAAATCCCACAGCCTGGCCAACTACTTATTATGAAGTCATAGAGGATATCTGAGTATTGTTTTTCAGCCACTGACATGGCACCCAGACACTTAGAAGGCTGCTGTTGCTTGTGTTTGCCAAGTGTTTGTCTACACTTCAGAAAAAGTTACAGGTTAATAAGGGATTAAGAGTGAAGTGCAATGCCTTTAAATCATATCACTTCTCTTCCTCCTTAGAACATCTTAGTTGTGTGTTTTCAACTTTCCAGGTTTATGGCATTGGTTTTGTTAGCCAANCACACACAATCCCCAGCCTCTTGAGGCTTGAGCAAAGCATAAAATGCATTTTGTACCAGGCACCCAGCAACTCACTAGCTCACAGCTTTTCCTCTAATGATCACAGGACAGCATTACAAAAATGCCCAGGATTTTTTTGACAGGAGGACTGCAAGTGAGAATTTTTTGTTTTGTTTTGTTTAATGTGCTCAAGTGGTTCCACCCTTTCTTGTATTGTCTTTTCTAGTCAATTCAGAACCAAACAGGACTCACATTGTCATTATGGCTACCGGTTTGTTCGGTGCCAAATTCATACAGGATGTCAGAAAAATATCACACTACTTATTCCTTTGTTGATCTTACATATCCCGTACACTATGAAAAATTATTCTTTTCCATACAATTTCCTAGTTTTATAAAGACAGGAGCAGGCATGAATTTCTGTTTGCTTTGCTAAGGCCACCACACAGTATATCCAGTCACAGAGTAAGTTAGCACCAGTCAGCAATACCACAGGACCTAAAGAAACAAGCAGATCCTGTATAGACATCCCAGAATACCTTCTCGTTCATTATAGAATTTGCTGCATACATGCTGAACAGTCTCTTCTGTCCTACAGAGAACTTCCATAAAAATATTACTGGCTCCTGGGGTCTAAAACGGAAAACGTGAGCTCAAGCAACTATGGGAATCCTTCCCATTATTAAAATAGTAAACACCACACGTTTAAATAATAAAGTCAATAGAATAAGGACTTTACTATGGAAATTGCTTGAGTAAGAGATATCCAGAAGTCCTAATTCATGCAATAGACTTGTAGTACTAATGAGAAGATGGGACCAGACAGCATCATTCCACACCAGAAAGGGGTATGAGTTTGAGATTTTTAAAACCTCTATTTTCTTTAGTTACCTCAAAACAGTCCAGAAAAGAGACATTGGTTCAGGTTGTTACAGCTTTAACAAATTAAATAGCAGGTTTTGAAATCCCACAGCCTGGCCAACTACTTATTATGAAGTCATAGAGGATATCTGAGTATTGTTTTTCAGCCACTGACATGGCACCCAGACACTTAGAAGGCTGCTGTTGCTTGTGTTTGCCAAGTGTTTGTCTACACTTCAGAAAAAGTTACAGGTTAATAAGGGATTAAGAGTGAAGTGCAATGCCTTTAAATCATATCACTTCTCTTCCTCCTTAGAACATCTTAGTTGTGTGTTTTCAACTTTCCAGGTTTATGGCATTGGTTTTGTTAGCCAACTTCCTGTGTAAGATTACATTCTGTTGATTTCTTGCCAAAAATATTCAGACTAGAAGAGATGAAATCTTCAACCACCAACTTGAATAGTATAGCTGACATATATCTTCAGCCAACTGCAGTTTGACATCTATGGACAGCACTGTACTAAACACAAATTTCACTGAACATCACTTCAAGGGGAGACTTAGATATCATATCAGCAACGAACAGTGGCCAAAACCTTCGTGTTTAATGCCACTTCACAGCAAGATCTCAGGTTAACCTCAGCCATAAAACAGTGCTAACCACAACAGCCTTTTGCCCAAAATGGGGAGAAAGGCAAAGAACTTCAGTGGAAATAAAATAGCACAGATCTGTTAAAACTATAAAAGAACATGAGTTGCTATCAGGTAATAGCTGGAGTTTCTTTTAATGAACGGGATATTAAATAAAGATCTAAGCTGTTGTAGATATTGTTAAAGGATGCAACTTGTAGCTTTATGATTTAGACAAGTCCCTAGTGCGTGCTGAGTTTCCAGCTGGCAAGGTGGCTCTAAGACACTCCAAAGTTGGTTGTACAGGAATTGTAGAAAGCAATCCCCAGTTTAGAGCCAAGAATATTCCATCTACTACTGAAGAAAACAAGGCAAAGCTGAATTCCCCTGTGACACAAGATACAACTCCATGCTTTGTTTTTTTCTCAAAGGGGAAGGACTACTGGAAGGACTAAATAGAAGCACCTAATCTGCTGATATTCATTTATTTGACTTATTGCTGTAAAAGACTCAGGGACAACAAACTAACAAGACAAAGCCAAAACCATGTTTCAATCTAATTTTTCCCCCAGCTCAAGCCATTTCCACCACTTCTACCTCAGATGTATCTACCTAACGCCAAGCATCATTCCATTACAATGCTGTGTTCTGAGAATGACTCATCAGTCAAATAATATTTCTGTAAAACATCTGCAGAACTCAGTGATGCCAGGCTGTAGAACACACTGCTAGCTCTTAAGAGCAGTAATAATTCTGGTTGGCATTTCTGATTATAGGAAAAACAGGTAGGCATAATTTGGGAGTTATTATCTTTGGGGGTTGTGTTAAACAAGACTTTGTTTGCTACACAGGCTGAACAGCAGCTCATCATTGCCCATCTCTCAGCAGCAGTTTTCATGCTTGTAAGTGCATGCTGACCCACTCTGATAACCAAATAGCATTTCAAACACTCTGCATACAGCAGTAAGGTGACTCTGGTGTTTGGTAACAGGACATCTGTTTGGGAACACATTTTAAGGCCAGTTTGCGGCAAAGAGAACTTGTGAGATAGGGAATACTTCTCCTACAGTGCTACCAAGTCAGATTTGCTGTATTTTCCACAAAAGTCAAACTGATATCATCTACCAAAACTCAATTGCAAGGTCCTTTTTACAAGGCCTGAACAGGGAAGTTAAGTGCCCTTAAATCCTCAGCAGCAATATAAATGCCAAAGCCCTCAGAAAATTTTTGGGGAAAGCAAGCCAGTTCTCCTGGACTCACATTTATAATTTTTTCGTCTTTCTTTTTTTATTTTTTTGTTATGAAGAGTTATAGGAAGTAACTTTCCCCGGGTTTTGTTGCTGTTGTTCTGTTATTTCCTTCAACAGAGTAACATAATGGCTGTGACAAACATAAAAGGAGGAGTAAAAGTAAAGTGCCAAAAGCTTCCTTCATTAAAGCATGTTTTCCACTTCACTGTGTCTGCTAAAAGCACACAGCAATCTCTCTACAATGCCAACATTGCTTCATTATTTTTCTTTTGTTTCAATGAGGCAACATAGATCAACCCAGCAGCAAGAAAGAAAGAATCCTCTTCCTCCTCTGATGTGTGGGTGTATGCAAAGAAATAGCTTACATTTTGGCTCACAGACCCAAATTTTATCACTAGCACTGTCACAGTGAGACAAAACATCACTTTGTTGATCAAAGGCTAGAAAACATTGCTACCTTGTACAATAGGGAGCAGAAATTATTTCAAACTAATTCATGTCTACCATAACAAAGATACTAATTTATACAAAGTTGGGTTTTTTTAAATGTAGAGACCCAAATATGATTAAAATAAAGACATTATTTCCTTAAAAACTATTACCTTTAGGCAACATCAGCACAAATACAAGTAATAACTCATTGAGAAATAATAATTTCCTCCTTTTCAACACAGATCAAAAGCATTAGTCACAAACCTGACTTTAAAGCCTTTGCCTAAGAACTAGGTGTTTCCTTTCTCCACACCCTGCCCCAAGATTTGCCACTGAAAGCATTCCTTTTTCCTTTTTTTTTTTTTGAAAAGGCATTTTGATTTAAAGAAAACAATGCATTATTTGATTACTATGCTAATTTAAAGTTCTTTTCAATTAAGTGACACTTTTAATGCTGTATTACTTCTAAACTGGTTGATATTGTTACAGTGAAATAAAACAGTCAAGACATACTTGTTTGCAATAAAGGAAAAAGAATCTACGGACCAGTTGAGAAAAAAATTAATTCAAGAGTAGTTTCACAACCCTGTAGGATATTAACAAGACTTTTTGAAACTGTAGTAAGTCTAACATGATTTTAAAAACAAAATCAAAACAACAATACCAGAAAGAGGGAAAAAATCCCACTCCTTTCCTGTCGCTCAAAAACTAAGGTTCTATAAAATATCTGAAACATTTACTGTCAACCTTTAAGCCATCTTTAATAGATATCCTAAATCAAGACACAAGATGTCACATGATTCACATCCATATCATGATTCATGAACCAAAAATAGAGTATCTTTCATATCACACAGAATAAAAAGTTCTTGCACTCTTGGAGGATGTGACAAAATTGACTAAATCTTATTTCCTTGCATTTTTTTTATTGGACAAGGAGTCGAATCATGAATTCTCTTGTAGCAATTAGACACTTGTGATCCACAGAAGGGGTCACCTGAGACAGTAGATGTTCCTCTGTAAGGCAAGAGAAAGGAAGAAACAGGGCAAAGCTTCTTCAGGTTTTAAACAAGAAACTATAAAACACTAAAGTTTGATGGTACAGTAGGAAAATACACAAACCCCTTGTTAAACAGGACTATCAAGAAGTGCTGAGGAAAAGAGATGTTCCCTACAACAGAGAAAGAGTTTACTGAGGTCTCCAGGCAACAGCAAAAACACCCAGAATATTTATAGAGGTATAAAGAGTGCTCTTGGGAAGAGATCAGCAATTCCTAGAGCAAGACTCTCATTAAAGAAAGGAAGGAAAACATTTTTCTTAAGTCCTATTTTTTTAATAAACAGGAGAGCAATTAAGAAGTACCAACTACAACAATTACGGAGAGCAAGGTGGGATCAAGAGCAGAGGAAAGAAAAGATCCTTTCATGGACCACATGGGTTCACATTATGCCAAGATTCAATCCAGACTGGAATATTCAGAGCAACAAAGCACTGAAGTTTGCTTCAAGGTTGCTTGAATCCTCCAGCGAGCATAACTATTTGAGCAGAGCCAGAAGGATTTTGCCTTTGCCTACCTTGGGTGGGGGAAGAGAAGGGCAGAGGTTTGTTTCTTTGAGGGGGAAGGAGAGAGCACACTATTTTATGACAGCAACTATGGCACATTGGAAAAACCCTTGTAACTCAACTGCTATTGCTCTTGGCAAATCCATCAGATTGCCATGAATGGAACCTTTCAGGTGTCATTTACTACTGTCCATCAATGCCACAAGGTGCATAGTTTTCAAAGAATTGGGAGACAGCAGAGAGGGGGTAAAACCCCTTAAGCAACAACTTTTAAGGCTGACACAGCTGTATTAACCCAAATGGATCTTTTATTTTTTTTAGTTCTAATATTAAGAATTAATGTTTCTATCACCTACCACAGAAGGCTTTATAACCTCATGTATATAAGAAACCATGTTTGACTGTTTCCTGTTACATAAACAAATCTGACTGTAATCTGCTTGTTATAGTAATGATACTCCAAACAAGATTAATATATGGTATAATATTATTGTTAAATATTAGGTAATTATAGAGCAGAGCATTCTGACCCCTAAAATTTAAAGTTTTAAACTTGGAAAAAAAAAATGATGCTTAGAGCTTCTGTTTTCACTTTCCCTTCAAGAAGATTTCCCTTAAAATCCTTGATCGAGCCCTCTCTTGTTCCCTTTGTCCCCCTTCTCTGCCACCTCTGTTATGAAGTCCCCCAATGTTTTAGAAGTTTTCATGAGTTCCAGTTAGGCAGTTACATCAGATAATACCTAACTATAGCAAATAGAAGATAAATAATACAAAAACCAGGGAAAAAGCTCTCAAACTCTGTATCAGCATTTATGTCTCTATTTTCATTCATTAAATGTGAGTACCACTGAAGTTGCTATGAATGCCACCTTCTAACTTGTGTCACTGGCAGAAGAAATTTAGAGCCCCTACTGAAATCTTGCTAGATGCCATTGCCAAAAGCTGCTTCTTTATTATTTCCTGCTAGATAAATATCACACAGAGCTGAAAGAGAATACAGATGGAGGCTAAAGGAGGCTTAACACCACTAATTCATGCATCACTGCTGCAGGGCTTGGCTAAGCATTTCAAGAGACTGCTTTCTTTCCAGAAGGTTAACACAACGAATCTGCTCTCAGACCAACAGTTTCATTAACTGGTCAGAGCTGGTTGGGTTGGAACATGAAAGATTTGGCAAAAGTGTAAATTAGAGGGTGTACATCTACATATTTTTATCCAAGTGAAGCAAAATTCATTCATAAACATAATGGACAGTAAACTTTATTGCATCTATTCAATAAAAAAAATTTCAGATATAGTTAGCTGACAGCTCAAGTATGAAGAAGGGGACCCTGAAATCATTAAGCTGCAAAAGTACTAGTCAGGAATTTGGGAGTGCATGTTTGTCCTTCTCTGGTTACAAGAGAAGTCTCATCTTTTAGCACTGTCTTTCCCAGAGGGCAGTTTCCTCCAGCCACATGTAAACATGAAATCCATGTACACTGGCTGTGAACATCGCTAGTTTTCTCTCCTGGCCACAGCCAGAAATAGAAAGTTTCCTTGCTTCAGACTAATCTGGTTGTCTGACAGCTAGAGAATTGCAATATTGCTAAATGTGAGATTGCTCAGAAACTCCAAAAACCTGTTTAACAAAAAGCCTTTTCAGGTCAAGCCTTTAACATCATAGATTCAAACTGTTCTGCATTTTCAGGTACTGTCTTTCTTTTGTGACACTAGTGCACACCTTCCTCGGCTATTACTCCCCTTCAAACAAAAAAAGAATTCACAAAATGTTAAATCTTTAACATTAAAGTTACTTACAGAATGAAAAGGAGCTTCTCCAATCTGTTGCTGCATTTGGTATTCTACACATTCAGGCAACAACATGCTCCTTTCTAATTTCACTTGCCATGAAGAATGTTGGTGTTTTGAGCACCCAAGTACACTGTGGGACAGGTCAAAGGGTACAGAGGATCCAGCTCTTCATTCCTTCAAGTAGTTTTATGCATACAGTAAGGACTGACCATAGGAAACCAGCACAGCCTAACTTAGTTTTCTTTACTTGCAACAGAATCTTTACCCTTCTTATTTATAAGAAATAGGAAGATGAACGTGTCACTCAGATTAGATTCCACTCAAGTTAGATTTCTCTCAACATTGATTTTAAGGCTCCCTCTCCAGTTCATTTTTGACAGGCATCACAGGCAAAACCACCCAGAAGAATACTAATAAGAATCTCAGGTTCACAGAAAAGAAAAAAAATGGATTTTTTCTCCATATTGTGAAGTCACCACAATACAGAGATGACCTGCAATAACACAGGCAAAAATTGCAGAGGGACTTTTCAATAAGAGGAAGTTTCCTGTCGTGCAGGGGAAGCCTCAGCAGCTCCAGGTAACACACATGCTCCTCACAGACCTCCAGCACAGGCTGCTGTGACTTGCCTGTGCACCCACATCCATTCCCACACACTGGGATTCCTCCAGTGCTCTGCAGCCAGTGCTGGGTGTTGGTCCTGTCCTGGATCCCACAGACACAGGTTGCTTTATGTTTTCAGGTACAACACAGTAAGAATTCCCAGATACCTAAGCTTCACTGTGCTAAACGTGTCCCATTTGAACCTGAGCTGCTGAAAACCATCCTTTCTTTCAGGATATTTAACTTTGCAGATGTTGTCTTTTCACCACTGCACATGAGACAAAAGAAGAATAAACTAAAACTAGCCACAAAATTCACTTGAATATTGAGAAGCTGATGAAGTCAATATCAAACTCCCAAACAGTTGGCAAGAAATTATTATATTAATATTTTTAAAATAAAAATTTATAGTCAATGGCATATACTGTGTTTCAAAATTTTCCCAATAGACTCTATTGATTCTAATGGATCTAAGCCTGTCCTCAGTATTATGCTCTAAAAAAAGCTCTCTCATCAAGAACCAAGTAAAAAGTCACCTGGAAGTCTTGGGTTGCAGACCTCCTGACAGCTTGAAGCTTATAGCAGTGTTTACAGTCAGATCCAGAACCAGCAGAAACACTCTGCTGGTCTTGTGAATGACTTGTGAATGCACTGATCACCCTGTGGAACATTTGTTCATGGTCTCATTAAAATAACTTCAGGATTTGACTGGTGAGTGCTGTCACCTTATTAAGATTTTAGAGGGAAAAAAATTGACTTTTCTTCTGCAAATTTTAACAGAAAAAGTGTTTGAAATACCTTCCTGGCACACAATAATGGGATAGAACAGCATGACATCTCTGCCTTGTAGAATCTGATTTTGTATTTGTGTATCTAAGGGGATCTGATCCTAGCCATCAAGACTTAGTTTTCATTTCTGAAGCTGCCCAAGAAAAACTAGCCTCCGGAAAATATTTGGAATTCATCCTCTGAAATAATTTTTTTTTTTTAAAAACCAACACCAAACCAAAGCACAAACTCAGCTAAGCCCAGGATGGCATTACCCATATAATTATACACGGGTAGCACAGCAGGCTTGTAAAGCAGAGGTGTGTGCCCATCACTCAGAGGCTGATGAGTGTTATCAGCAGCTCCCTCCTGCCTCTGTTACCACGTCGTGCTGTGCCAAGGGCAGGCTTGTCACACATCTGTTCAGTCCCAGGGGAGCTACAGCAGAACACTGGGATTCAACATTCTGATGTTGCCCCATCAACTCCTCCCTCCTGTCCATGCCTTCAGTTATTCCCAAGTAGCACTTAAGAGTCCAAATCAATGTAAATACCTGTCTTTTGTCATTAAGAGGATGTGCTTCACAAAAGTTCCAGGCAAGTTAAACTCATTGCAAGAAAGCCATAGAAACCAACGCTGGCTGCTCCCTCATCCTTCACTCCTACTGCAGCTGCAATACCTAGGTTTGGACATTAAGATATGGCAATGACTGAGGTCTGTGCATGTACCTTCGTTCATCATCAGGCAACACACATGTAATTCATTGTGGTGATCCTAAGCAAAGGCCACCTATGTGGAGGATGGGTCAAAGGTGGATAGGATAGGTTCACCTAAACATAGGATGCATCTGCAGTTAAAGGCAGTGAAGCAGCTGCACTTCCTCCAGTCTGGGAAGTCTTATGAAAAGATTTTTGTCTTTGAAATCAGTAAATGTGAAAAAGTACTACTTATCAGCCAATAATTAAAAGACAATTACACATTGACAAGCAAGACAATAGTATTTCACTGACAGTTTCATATAAAAATGAAGACAGAAACCCAAAGAATTTCTCCATTATTATTTTAGTGCAAGCTTCAGCACCCTTTTATTAACAGACGTTTTCTTCAGCAGATATTAAACATGATAAATGTCATGTTCTCAAGTTACTGAGGGCTGCTTTTCCATCACTTTCAGATTAAGTTCAACTGATTGCTGGGCAGATTGTGAGAAAGAGGGTGCATAATGTGTTCACAATCTGACTGACAGAGATTACAGTCTTCAAGTAGTGATTGAACCACTTTGATAACCATTTTTTCATCCGGGGCCATGAGACAAGGAAGGTTCTTTAGTTGCATTGATGCTGTCTCCATAGTAAACTGTTTCAATTATTATGCAAGTCACTGAACTCTATTTTAAGATTCTTTGCTTTTATTACAGTGCATATGGAGGAGGTTTTCTCCTGACACTTGAATAATCTGTCTTCACCTAGCAGGTGTGTTTTCCTTTCAGAATTTTTTTAATAACCTCCTGAAAAATAATCAGGAGAATTGAAAGCTAATGCACTAGAATTATGCTGACAGGCATATATGCCATATTTAACAGTGCCCAAGAATGGTGCCACACTAAAAAAAGGCATCAAACCCACACTTTTGGCAGAGTAAGCAAATCAAGCGAGAACATCCACCACTTCCTTTCCAGGTCAGGACACAGCTCCCACACTCTGCTCCTTCTTGTGCTAATGGTGATAGCCAAAGAGTTGAAGCCACCTTGGTGTCACCTCCCAGTGCTGCTGGCTCCAAAGATCTTCCCAAGCCAGAGTGATGCAGGTGCAAGACATAACTGCCTGGAGGAACACAGTTATCCTCAGATGTTCCTCCTTCAGACATACAGTGAAGTAAACCCTTTCACACACAGTTACTGGGAATTCTTCAGAGTCCTAGAAGCATCTGGCTGGTTTTTCTGGCAAGCATCTCAGAAGCCAAGTGAACAGGTCGCAGCTGAAGAAACATCTCAAGAAACAGGCAACAGATGTAGCCCACACCCTGGCTGAGCATGCTTGGCTGTCACCATGTCCTTGAGATGCTTCTTGTTCAAAATACAACTCAGTGCATAGTCCTTCTGCAAGTCCTCTGCAACTGGGTGGTTCAGATTGACCAAAATTGAAAGTAGAAAAAAAGATAGGCTGAGAAAGTTTAGCCAGGATAAGTGAATCTACCACAGTCTTCCATGAATCTAAGCCAACTCAATGAGATTCATTTAAAATAATCTCACATTCAGCTTTATGACAACCTGTGACCTACAGGCCTTGCATCAGTAGGTGGTTCAAGTAGGCTGAATAAGGAGAAAAATCCATAAATGCTTTGATTTTTCTAGCTCAGAGGTTTGGCCATATGCCCAGTAAGCTCTCAATTATTTTAAGTCATTCAGCTACAGCAATGAAAATATCTCCTCATTAATAAGATAAGAACTAGATGTTTAAGTGCCAGTTTAGAGTGTTAGGAAGGACAGAATATCTCCAATTTGCTGACAGAAGAAAAACTGGAAATTGACCTCTGCTCCTCCTCCGAGCATGATCAAGATGATCTCATCAATATCCAAAACCATGAGACTAAGACTTGCTTCAAGACACAGACACCCACTGTCAGCAGCACTAACTCAGACGGTGGTCAGTTTGCCAAGAACTTGGTCAAAAAGCAGGAACCTCTCACAGGCAATCCTGGAATTTTGTTCCTGCCCAGCATTTTGGACTGGCTTTGGGTGGCTACAAATCTGCTGGTGACTTGCATCCTGCTCTGCTGGTTAGTGCATGGTGCTGGTAATGCCGAGGTAGAGAGTTTGATCCTCATACAGACCATTCACTTAAGAGTTGGACTTGATGATCCTCGTGGGTCTCTTCCAACTCAGGATAGCCTGTGATTCTAAGACTGGAGACCTTCCCACTTCTCTCAGCTTTGCACTTCTCTGCAATCTGTGCCTCTCAATTTTGTGCCAGATTTCAACTGACTGAAATGTTTGCTTCTATCCCAATGCCCCATAGATCCATCCAATGCCAGTGGCGGCACAGAATTCCTTCTCTTCAAGTTTGGGCACAATTTATTTGTGAAGTGAGTGTATAGCATCATGAAATGCTTGAAGGAGATCTCAAAAATCATCTGGTCAAACTGTTAACACAGCACTGTTGTGTTCACCAGTAAACCACATCCCAAGGTGCATGTCCACAGGTTTTTTGAACACTTCCAGGGATGGTGATTCCACCACTTCTCTGGGCAGCCTGTTCCAATGCTGGCAACCCTTCTGCTGAAGAAATTTTTCCTAGCATCCAGTCTAAACTTTCTCTGGCACAGTTTGAGGCCATTTCCTCTCACCCTGTTATCTGGGAGGAAAGGCTGACCCCCTGGCTACATCCGCCTTTAGAGGGTGTAAAGGTCTCCCCTGAGCTTCCTTTTCTGCAGACTAAACAACCCCAGCTCCCTCAGCTGCTCCTCTGAATTGCAGCAGCAGGACACTAAGATTAGCCTCCTACCAGAGAGGATCTTAGGCTATTCCCAGATGCAGTGTTTGACACCTGTGCCTAATGACTTGATCCATGTGCCTTTTGTCTTCTATTTCACAGCAATGTGCCATCACGTAACCATAAAAGCATCCCCATCTTTTGAGGGGTTGAAGCCAACACATAAAAAACAGGTCATGAAACCTGCAGATTTCAGTGCTCAAGTAGAGGCAGAACCAGACAACAATTTCGACAAGAATACAGTAACTCCAAGTTCTGAAGATTTATGAAGTTTTATGGTACAGCTTAGCTAAAAGTAAGAGCCAAGGACCTGTACTCTTGCTGCATTTTCATTGTTATGGGATGTTATTAGCTGAAATAGATGAGAAACAGCAGGTGCATTCTTTACAGGGAGTCATAAGCTGACACAAAGGTAAAAACACAACTGCAGCTGAAACTGCCATTTGAAGAAACAGCACTGGTTACACAAAACACACAGGTACCTCTAAGGGGGGTGTTCTATTTTAAGAATGCCTGCTTTAAAAGTGAAGATTCCTAACCATGATGTTCTCCATGCTTTCAGACAACTGCAGTTTCCCTTAATGAAGATCAGCTTCCCTTCATCTCCCGCTAAAAAGATCCCCAAAGATATGTTAATTTTTCTTTAATGTATTATCTTTTCCATCACCACTGTCTCATCTGCCTCTTTCTCAAGGACTGATGCCACTGCAAATGCTTTCCTACATCCCATGATACATTTCATTAATGACATCAAACACTGTTTCATGCTCTGCCTTGTTATTAAGTTCTGTGGTGGTAGCGGATATTGCATTCCTTTGTGTAAGTTCTGTAATTTTCTTGAGTTTTGATAAGGCCATTAATCACAACATGACTATGCTAATCCACACCATCCTGGTGTCCAAGACAACACTAACAATAACCACTCTTTAATAACCATTCTTCTTTGCCTAATACTCACCTGTACGGATTTTCTCTACTTAGGTAGTAGTACTTTTAACAAATATGGGAGAAGCTTCAGTAAAACTTCTTCCAGAATCAGAATAGGGCTAACCTTATAAACTCAAGATATCATCATGCTGGAACTGACCTCACAACCTTGTGATTTCACTGGTAGTTGAAAATATTCAACACCTGTCAATAATTGGACTTAAATGATGCAAAGGACTTGAAAATTCATAATTGAAAAGGAATATAAATAGCACTAAATTCTTTGTTCCTCTCTGTGGTAGCCTGACACTGAAAATCTTCTGCTGACTCAAAGTATTAGGTTTCCTTTAATTTGCTAACCAAAATGCCGGCTTCTTTCAAAATAGCTGATGAAAGGTCAACATCTACAGAAGTCACCTTGCCAAAGAGCACAATCGAGCAGCATCTGACAAGGCTGCTCTCCTCATTTCATCTTCTATTCTTCATTGATCCCTTAAATTTTTCAGTTTTTGGAGCATTCCATTTGGGTACTGAGTAGTATTGGAAATTATGTTTTATATGATCCACAGAGGTCACCCATGTGCCTGTATGCACATCCATATACAAAGCATAGGCACTGTGTAACCTATGATACTGAAAAAAATGATCAATGTAGTACCAAGGAGGAAAAAAGCACAGACTGAATCCATTTCCTTCTTGTAGCCAAGGTTTGTTTCCTTGCAGCACATACAGCCACCTACTTTATTTTAGATGCCTGAAGTACAGAGGTGACCTATCCTGAGATGAAGCACACTCAGCACTTCAGAGGGTTAAAACCCAGCAGGTGTTAACTCAGCAAGGCACAAAAGGAGCCCCTTGCATTATACCTGCACATAGCCAGCCTACTGCAGGACATTGGCTCTGAGCAGGGCTGAACTCCTGAGAGTCTGACCCCTTTCCTGAACCCACCAAGTGTTTAACACACTGTGTCTGAACAAGTCTTTGACTTAGTACCTGTCCCCTGCAGCAGCCAACAGGAAATCACCTAGAGAGAGCATATACAGAGCATACAACAGAGAGCTTTTTTCCTCCAAAATATTCTTCCAGCCTCCAGAGGTTTACAATAGGCAGAGTACCAGAGTCAAAAGTGGTGCTCCAGTGTCCTACAGCCCTAACTTGAATCTCCCAGAAATACAGAAAACTATTAAATTGACCCGGAACATAGAGAAAACCCAAACCTTGACAAATGAGCCAATGAAGATGTACAGAGTAGCTTTCCTCCTTCATTCTGTTTCTTTCTGCCCCACCATCTAATGCCTCTGTTTGTATTACAGGACAGTCAGCAAGCACCCTTGATCAACCACCTCAGTCACCTCTCTTCCATTTTAGTCTGATTATCCCTTGTCCAGAGCAACACGTAGGGCAGATACACATCTGAATGAAGGAAGTGCCTACCCTGGCTATACATGTCAGCTATTTTCTAGAACTGACACCTGTCTAACCCAACAAGCTGTGAGCTCAGGGGGATTTCTGGCAGACAGTCCAGCTCTCCAAGTCAACTCCCTACAAAGGTGACCATGCACTGGAGCCATGGCACAGGAAAGGGTGAGACTGTGGAGGTGGTGATGAGCAGCGACAGAAGCCACAGCAGTACAAAGCTCAGCTTCTGTGGAATTGTGCAGACAACTGCTCTGTAACACAGTTTCTTCATATACTAGCCACAGGGAAAACAAGCTCCCCCAAACCAGTGGGTGGGTATAAATCACATGGCAAATTCAGGTACTATCTTACAAATAAAGCCAATGGTAGACCTTTCTGGGTGTGAGTCTGTTCCTGAAGATAGGGAGTCAGCTATGGGTCTACAGCAACACAACAAGTGCACTCATAAGGTACATTTATCACATAAGCCTGTAACAGTCACGTGATTTTAGGGCTCTCTTATGGAGTATTAACAGCTTACTGTGCTTGGAAACAGGCAATATAATTTCCCAAGTTTCAATAAATTCTATTAGTTATCCCACATTTAATTTTTCTTGAGAAGCTTCCCAACACCAACTCATTTTAGAAGTCTCCAGATTACTCAACTTTGGTTTTGTGGAAGGGAGGAAGAAAACATGTTTGTTTTGCTCCACTGTACAACAAAGTTTACTCTTAAGTTGCTTTTTAACTATTAATAGCACTCACAGATTATGTACCCCATGTTTAATAGCAAAACAGTTAAAACACAGCTCCTTCTTTGGCTCCCTTGAGGCTGTGATTCAGTTCCCAGGCAGCCCAAAGTACATTAACTGTGTGACTGGAAACAGGATTAGCTGTTCTGCCCATAAAAGAATAAAAGCATGTCCTTCATGCAGCACTCCATGAAGTTATCTCTCTAATAAGGCATAGGCAATATTATGACAGACTTAAGTTACACTAAGAGTAGGTGATCCAAAAACAGGGACAGAAGTCACCCAGACCTAGATGCCAAAGGACTGAGTGTAACACACCAGGGAAGAGCTCAGATCCAAACATCCCTATTCTTTGTGTGAAACTTCAGTGTAGCTACAAGAATATAAGTCTATATATTTCCTACAGTAACTAGAAAACAAACGTAGAAAATGGTACATGCAAGTGGCCCAGAAATATACGAAATTATTGCAGCAACCTGGAACATAAAGAAGACCCAACCCTTGACAACTGCTAAGTTAACCAGAATGATGGCATGCTCCATATTGTTATTCCTCTAGAATGGTAACCCTGCTAAGCACTCTTCTATTTTGGAAATCTGCCCATCAGTTATGAGGTTCATTCTTTTATAAAAGCAATATCTGAAAAACAGAGATAAAGAACACCCTAAGCATATCTTTTGTTTAGAGCAGTATAAGTGTTAATGATAGCAGAGCACACTTTCTGGAAGTCAAATCCCCAAAAACTCCACAGAATTAAGCAGAGGCTATAGTGACTGATCTTCCTCTCACTTCCCCTTCAGAATAATAAAATATGTGCTATTTAGGACCATTTCTTAAATTTGGAAAAAGAGAAGGTTAAGAACAGACGTCAGAAACCTCTTCAGTTCCGAGACCCCATCCCCAGGTACCCACGCAATCCATGAATAAACCCAAGAGGATCATGCAGTGCCAGAACATGCAAATCTTAGAACATACTTTTGTGAAAAGGAGCCAAATTTATCTGAACGTAAGCTAGAATTAGAAAAATAGCAGATGGCTGACTGCAGCACCCCTGAAATTCTAACAGCTTGTTTGGAAATGTTAATTCTTAAAGTAAGGGTTTAGAGTTGAAATAAGATTCTCTTGGTTCAGATCTAGCAGCTCAGATTATTTTCAAAAACTGACTGGACACTCTTAGCCAGCTGCAGTTTTTGACATTTTCCTCCCATCCAAAGGGTGTTTTAGGTATTCCTCCTGTAATCATGATAGCAGAATTTTGGTTTTAAGCTATTCTCACCACAGATCCATTACTCCTGACAGGCTTGAAAGAATAACTCACATCCTCCCTTCCCAGCCCTGAAGTAGATTTTACTTCAGATGTAATAACTTCATAACCTCATTGCTACTCTGCTGGGAGTCCCTACATCGGGGAGCAAGGTCCCTCACAAAGACTAAGGCATATTATTTTGCCTTCTGGGCTGTAGCTACATTAACAAAGAGCAGAAGGACTGAAATCCTTGGGTTTAGCGTCCTTGGCAGAGACTGAATTCCCCTCAGACTTCGTGCTGATTCAAACTGCCCACCCAGAGTATTTTTGCTTTCTTGTGAGGAACAAACTGGTTTGGGGACTGAGGGGAAGAACCTCACCTACCCTACCGAGCTTCCTTCTCTCTTAATCTCGTTCAAGAACTGAAAATAGACTGAACAGTCTATTTTGTCGCTCAGGAAACACTTTTCCCCCTGTGTACTACCACCACACAAATCCAGGACGCTCCCAAAGCCCCTCATGGGTACGCTGATACTCCCCTGTCCTTGCAGAAGGGCAAGCGGCGCAGGAAAGCCTTGCTTTGAAGCTGCGAGCAAAGGCTTTTCACGGCCCTGAGGAAGCTCATCGTTCCCAGAGCGGGTTAGTGGGAGCTCCGAGGGAGCGGAGGGAGCGGCGGTGAATGTGGATGCGGAGCGGAGCGGAGGGAGCGGCCGGCGGCTCCACCTCGCGGTGCCCGCCCGGGGCTGCCGCAGGAACCCCCACCTGCTGCCCCGGCCACCAAAGCAGCAACAAGGTTTAAAAGCAAAACAAGCCCCCCGTTTCACTGGAAGGATTGGGGTACATCTCCCTGCCCCCGTAGTTTCGCCTCATCGCCTACCGGCTACTCCTCCGGGTGATAGCGAAGCCGCCACCTTCTCTCCTCCGAAATTACGTCTGGCTCCATCTTCCTCGGTCGAAAACCGCCTCCCCCAGCCCCCCTTTTTAAGAGCAGCAGAGCCGTGCCCTTGCCGGGCCGGGGCAGCCCAGAAGGTTCTGTCCCAGGTGTGCCCAATTAGCGCAGCTGCCGGCACTGCCCGGGCACAGGTGCGAGCACTTTGCTGGGTACCCCCAGTGACACACGAAACGTGTCATCTGACTAACGGCACGGGAAGGCAAAGCAAAAACAAAGGTGTCTAATAAAGTGTTTATTTCTCGAGGGCAGTTGTTGAAGTTAGAGCTGGGAGTACTCTACAAATGGTCCTGTAGAGATAACAGGATATGCCTGTATAGGCTCCGTGTCAGTAAACACGCTAATACTGCTTCTGGTTTCCAGGGTCTGGCATAAGAGAGCGGAATAACAAGACTTGTAAGGTTCTTCTCCTCAAATATCTTCTTGTTATGGTCCCTGAGCTCTATAGATAATTATTTTTATGTGTGTTTTCTTTTTTGTGTGTTTCACTGCAGAGATAGATTTGTCATAGTCAGTATTGGTTAATGCACAGCTTTTCAGCAGACAGTCATCAAGGCTAACATTAAAGTCAGGTCACAATTTTCATAACAAACACTGATTTCTAGAATCTTACTACCCCTGAAAAAAGATGTCCTGCAAGCAGAAATAAAAAATAGGAAAAAAAATGAAAAGAAAAATAACTAAGACACATAGCTTTGTGCCTGGTTTTATGAACATGTTTTCGTTTTTCACCAGTCAGTAACCTGAGTCTTTAAAAATCGTATTTTCTGTGTGCAAACCGAAGCAAAGCACACACGTGCAGATGATGTCTGAGCACCCATCAGAAGGGACTGGCAGCTGCTACCAAAGCCTCGTGGCCACTGTTGTGCAGCAGGGCCAGGACAGTTTGTACTGCTTAAACAAACACACTAATGAAGGTTTGTTTTAGGAAAAAAATGAGAAACATTTGAGCACCCTGAACATTAAATCCTCATTTAATGATGGGAAGTGTTGTGTGTCCTTCCAACGCCCAGGCACAACGCCACAACTTCAACAAGCTGCTTAATTTTCTCTCTGATGCCTAAATTTATGTGATGGATATATGCTGCCATATCACCCCCAGCTGGGAATTGCCTTAACTTTATTGTTTTCTGTCACAGTCTGTATGCTCTTCCAGTGTTTTAGTGATTGTGAAAGATCAATAAAGAAAGATTGCTTTGAAACTCTTTGAAAAGAAAAAATCCACGAGGGAACTTCAAACCACAGTAAACCTGAGACCTATTGTACAGCACAAAACATCTCCTGAGAAGCAGAAGCAGCCTTTCAGCCGTGACAAATAATGAGAGATGCCACTGCAGGACCAGTGCCGGAAGACATTTAAGAAAGAATCAGAAGAGTAAGTACTTTGCTTTTAAGCAACATTTTGTTCCCAGGGCCCCATCCTTGTGGATCAGCACAGCACTTATTGTCAGCAGTGATCATGAGTTACTGCTGTTGCTGTTACATGGGCATCTCAAAGGCATTTTCATCCTTCTTTCCTTCTAAATGAAAGCTGGTGTGCCTAGACTGTGCTCCAAATTCACCAGGAACATGGGCAGCACGGTAGTTCGCATTTCCAACACATTAATGAAGAACAAGGGTCTGTGGGGCACAGGGCCATCACATCCATGAGGCCAGTGCTGGCCCGAGGGGCAGTACCACTCTGCCTGCTAGACATTTCCATCCATCCCTGGTTCTACTGTCAGCACTTGTCAACCGACTGGGCAGTAAGCTTTTATTTGGTCGAGTTCCACCACAATGCAGGATGAATGGCAGAAGTAGCTTACAGGAGATGAGGGGGGAGGAGGCCCCAGCTTTTAGCAGGAGCACAGAAGCCAGTTGTGAAACTGCAGTTTCTCATGCCTAGAAAATAGCAAGCTATGTTTGTCAGGGCAGATGACACCTTTTATTAGATGACCAACTGCAGCTGGGAAAAGGCAGATGACACCTTTTATTAGATGACCTAATGCAGCTGGGAAAAAACACTCAAGCCTTTCTTCAAGAAACCTGTGTGCTGAGGAATGGATTTGCTGGTCAGTTTAACACTGAGAAAGGCAGTTACCTGTCAAAACCAACCAAACAAAAAGTTTGGCAAGTCCTTGGGCCAGAAAGTGGAAATGATCCCACAGCTTGACAGCTGGATGACTTGTTTGTAAGATCAAGTGCAGTTCCTGTTGCAATTACTATTAGGTTATTTTATATATAGTAAAAGTATTTCAATTGAATAATACAGACAACTTGAAGTAGAATATTCGTGATCCTACTTGCTAATATGCTTTCCTGAGAGATTCAGATTCTGCCTTCAGATTGGATGGACAAGTGAATTAAGTCCCTCTTTTCTTCTGCTAAGTGTGTGAAACTAGCTTGTGCTATTCAGCATGTATTTGGTGTGGCCACCTTCTTTATGTTTCCAAGAGGGCACTGCAAGTAGGAAAGACAAGAAAATATATAACTAGTAAAACTTACATAAGCTTTGATTTGATAAAAGTGCCATGATATTTAAGCTACAAGAAGTTTTTCACAGGAACAGTGACATACTTTAGTAGATTCTGACCTTGACTGGGTTAGGTGGCAGCTCACAGGAGAAAACTCTCATGAACACCCTCTAAGTGCATGAACCTGTTCTCACAGCTGCTGAATTTCTGCCTGTTATCTCTTGCCTGTCCTCAAGGTTATTCAGTTCCTCTTTATCATACTGCAATTCTTTTGCACAGTAACAGCGTTTCCCAGCTGTATGCCAACAGCAGGTTTCATTAGCAAACTCTTCATTATTGCACAGAGGTCATTAATGAAAGCATCAAATGTTTGGCCCCAGGCAAATTCCTGGAAGATCTTTAGTAACAAACCCCATCCAGCTTCCCAATTCCTCCTAAGGAGATGCCAGCCTCCCCTTACATCCTTAAATCCCAAAGCTTTCTTATAATACCCAGTGTGTGATTTATCTTAATCTGCTAAGTACTGAATTAAAAATGCATTGTAATGCCATGGTGAGCCATTCTTGCAGAAAGGTGGAGATTTTTTTAAATGCAGCATGTCTATCCTAATGCAAGCAGGAAAAAGATGATGGCTTAGGACAATAACAACTTACAGGAGGACTACAAAGGAAAACATTTGTACTATATCAGAATCAGACAAAGCACTGTGAATTGACCAGAAATACAGTGGCTGAGCAAAAGCCACGCAGAATCTGATTCCAGCAACATCCAAGAGGGAGCAAAGTACTCATTATTAATTTATCAGGAAATTGTAAAGAAAAAAATGCTTGTTTTTTTCCAAGAAGCAGAAATCTATGAGCATTACACACTTTTATTAAAATACAACAGTGGATGTGGATTAATTAACTAGTAATCTGCATTAATAAAAATGAAAGTTTTTTATTGTCTAAAATAAAACAAAAGGCCTCTTCAGACCTGTGTTTCATGCCAAGTGGTTAGCACAGCCACCCACCAACTTGGCCAGCTGAAGAAGGGAATACTCACCAGCCAGACCAACCAACAGAAGGAATATTTTTGGTCCAGTCACCAACTGGTTTTTGGAGGTGTGCAAAGGTGAATCACTGATGTGCCTTACCTGTAGTACCTAAAATGAACAAGGTATCACCACACTTACTGTGTGACAATTATCAAAAAGATGAGATACACCAACACTATTTAACAACTACTGCAAGCAAGCAGGGAGACTGAGTCCTTGTGTTGCTTTCTGATGCTGTTAGGTCAGGATCTTCTTTCCTCCCCTTTCTCCTCCTCTCTGTCATCATTGTTTACTCCTCCAAGGCTCCTAGTTACAGTGCAGAATATGTTTCCTCTCTCCACTCAAGAATTCTGTCACATCCACCTTGGCATCAAGCCTTATTTCTTGCCCCTTGTGCCATGTTACCTGTTCCCTTTCTCTGTTTTGTTTCATTCCTGGCAGATTTTTAAACTCTTCTATTATACTTATTAGTAGGTTAGCTTAATATAACATGGTTGATTTATAGTCATAGGATTAAGTCTTCTTTCTAATCTGCTGTCTAAAAGGTATCTGTCAAGTTTATTTGGGGCATATAATCCTGAAAAACACTGTTTATGTTAGACAAAATAATAACTAACCCAAGCCAAACATAGCTTTGTGCAAAGACTAGATTTGACTTGTTATTCAGTACGTTATAAACAGACAAATGCACCTGCTACAAGAAAAACATGCTAGTTACTATTCAAAGATTTTTAAAAAAGTTAAAACATTATGAAAAACACAGTATCATTAAGCTAAAATTTCTTAAATACTAGCAGGTTTATATGCTATTCATAAGAATAATTTATAAGGATGTGAAAAGTATAGCTAAGAATTAATGAATTAGGAAATACCAGAATTAAAAGTGTACATATTTATTGTGATTTATATCTTTAATACATGCCCATGTATGATTTCCTCTACATAAGCCATGCCTCATTCAGAATTAAGCCAGATTTACTGCTCTCTTATTGAACTGCTATCCACTATTTGATACTGTTCTTATTTGCTCACTGGGCAAGAGCCAGTACTGTATTCAGCACACACTATTCCATTACTGCTCTAAAGGACTAATATTGGACTTTAGTGGGTATGAATGTTCCTCCCTCCCCTTGACATACAAATGATTTCATAGCACAGAGGGCACCTCTGTCCCGCACAATGAAGCAGAGTTAATTTGACTGTTCCAGAACCCTCAGCACACACAGCTCACGCTGTCCACATCAGAGGAGAGAGAACTTGGGTACTGAAAGCAGCTTAGCTCAGCCCCATGCCCATACTAAACTGCTTAACTCCTAGCCCAGCTAATCAGAGCTGACACGCTGTCCTGCCTGCAGTGCCAGACAAGGCTGAGGAACGTCTTCTGGGCTGCACTGATACGGACAGCGCTGACGGGCTCCTGGCCTCAGGCCTGCTTATTATAAGGAGCATGAAAGCTGCAGAAAGTTTTATCCCTTGAACTCTATGACTAATCAACTTTCATACTGTTGGCACCAACAAAAGTCTTCCAGAAAAAAAGGGCGTTATTTAAGGAAGAGATCAAAATTGGCATGCTTTAATTGAAATGGTTTAATGCACAAGCATTTCTGGTGGAAGTGGTGAGAGTTTCTAGAAGAGAAAATCTAGAACTAGACTGTTTTATTGGTTTAAAATACATTAAAAATTACTGGATAGACACTAGACAGTAGGTATGACTGAATCAGGCCTCAAGTGACTGGCCCCAGATACCCCTGACCAACCATCCCTCTTGGTATTACAACCTGTGCTATAACACCAGACTCTTCTACCAGTAAATCTAAGAGGCCCTCTTTTTACTAGTTTCTTAAGACAGGAACTTCTTACTTATAAATAAACAAAGATGCTTAAATGTCTGAAAGCCAATAGAAAATTACAATCTTTAGAGACATCTGATGGAAGAATCAAATTAGATTTTTGTTATGCTATTCACTGTCACATAGTAGGGGTCACATACCAGGATTTTTAAGTAAGTAAGACAAGGAAAATAACTAAGATATCCAGCCATGTCTTCATTGGCAAATATTTCATTTCACATAAGTGAATGTACCCATTTGTAAAAATGCTTGAGTTTGCTTTAAATAATAACATAAAAAGTAGTGCTGGGAATGCTACATTCATATTAAAGATAGCTGTAAGGCCCTAAATAAAATTTAGTATGTTCGTAGGTGTCAAACACTCCATTATCTCAATAAACATAATTTTAATTTATAGTGAAAATTTATAGCCTGAAAATAGGTACTGTTTGAACAAAAGGCTGTACTCTGTCTATGCTAAGAGAACTGAAGGTCAGACTAGCACACAGAAGATCCTGTTTATTAATTCATGCAGTGTTTCACAGATGTGCTATAAGGACACAACAGTAGTATTTTCGCTTCTTGGCATTCAGCAATGGTCGAGAGCTTATTGGATTTCCCTCAGTCGCCCGTCATGCCTTAAGGGTTTCTAGATCATTAATGATCAATAGATCAGTTTAGATAAGAATAATAATTCAGACAATTGAAAAACATACATGCTTCCTCGATGGGTCTGTGGTCTGAGTCTCAAATGAATTCTCTGGTTAACCCTCCCCTGAGGAATAACTGTGCTATTTGAAAAGCCTGTTTTAGAATACCAGAGATGCTAGCTTTGATGATTCCCTAATAACTGCAGTGTAATATTTGGTTTATTTGTGCAAACACTGCACAATTATGCTTCCTTTAAATTTATCTTCTTTACTGAGATTCTGAGCTCTGTTTAGACCTTATGACCTCATTGTATATTTAACTACCACAACAGCCTCTGCAGTTGGAAATGTAAAAATGTTCTCTCTTAAAGAGTTTCTCAGTGAAGAGAAAGGCTATTTCTAAGTCCAAAGGAGGCAAAACCCAAGATGCAAGAAGACAGACTTCTTAACATTCATACATCTGAAGCCACCTTCAATCTCTCACCCCTTTTGCCCATCATCTGTGCTTCCTGTATGCAGGAATAGCAGCAGAGAAAGATCTGGGGTTAAAGGAGCTGGGAAGGAAGCAGGCATGGGTCTGTACCTGAGAGCCAGGGAGGTCAGGTGGCCAGCTCTGCGTTGGAAGGACATTCCCAACAGCCCCACAAAGAAAATACCCACCTAAGGAACTGCTTTCCTTCATGTATTACACACACATCTTGCTCCTGCATATGCCACACACACAGTTCTGTCTTCATCCACCCTTCCAGCTGCTCTGCTGCCTCCTATGTATGGGATACATCCACTACAATTCCTTTGCTGTGTCTTTGACCTCCCAGTCCTTCCTCACCAATACCACACACACTCTATGTCATTACAGGTGCCCTGCTATTTATTCCCTTCTTATCTGACCTTATTTGAAACATAATTTGCTTCCCTAGGGACACCTGAAAATACAGACTTTTGTCTTCCTTTAGACTAATGAAAACAAGACAGACAAAAGCTGTTATGGGCCAGACTGCGTAGCAGGTGTGAGTACCTGGTATAGTGACCACAGGCACCTCAGGCCAACTCAGATTTCTCTTATTTCTCATGTTTTACCAGTTCTGGTGGAGATCTTTTTTCCCAAAATGTTCAGTAATCTTAGTCTTCATTACCCAGTTTATCATCTTTTGAAGGATGGCACTCAGACTCATGGTCCATCCTTCCCGACATCCTTTCTACAGCCATTTTGACAGACTTCTGCAATATTCCTGCTTTTCTTGTATGGAAATAATGTTTACATTTTTAATTATTTTTGTCCCCATCCTATGCAAGATCTTCCTCAAACTCTCTCTTAACCTTCTTAATTTCCTGGTTACATTTGATCTGCCATATGGACTTTCCTGTTCTGTTCTGGAGGACAAAATTTCCATTACAAATGCCAGTCCTTCCTACATGAAAATCACCTTAATTTTCAATTTAGTCCTGTATGGCTTTTGCTGGACCACTCTGATTTCTTTTCAAGTTTCAGCACAGTTTGTCTTGAATGCTAATACAGTATTTCTGAAAAGTGTCTAGGCTACCTCTAGGCTTCTTGGTTTTTTAGCCTGCTCCCCCCTTAATCCTTTCTCTTCCTTTTAACCACTTGCCTTATTAGTATGCAGTTCCCTTTCTTTAAATTGAACCCTTGTGTTCTGGATTTATTTTGTTTAGACTCTGTCGCTGCAGTGTTAAACCTCATCATGTTGCAGCTGCTATTACAGATTACACATACTTCTTGAGCTGCTCCTGTGCACCACTCAGGCCCAAAGCAGGAACAGATCTTTCCTAGGACTGTAGATGAGTTGTTCTGGAAAGCAACTCCAAAAAAATGTATTTCTATATCCTCTCATAGATGATGAGGCATTAATTCTCTGGGTAGCTGAAACATTCCAACCTGTCCTGAATTTGCAGGTTCTCTAAACTGCATCCTTTATCTGTATCCTGACTGAGGGTGGGGATAATTATACAATGCTAACATTACAATTTTATTATTACAGTGTGGTACTTCCAACCACAGGGATTTAATACTGCTTTTTCTTTTTTCAGCAATAGTTCCATTTCATTACCCTTCATTTTAGACTCCAAAAACAATGCCAGCCTTCTGCGTGCACATCCTATTCTGGCAATTTTTGTGAAGTTGATGGGTTGGGAACATCACATCCACCGATTCCTCTCTTCCAGCAAAGTCTCTGAGCTGCCTCTCTCTCAGGCTCATCCTATGAAACCAAGCACCCCAGTTCTCCCATCTCCTTTTCCAGGCTTCTGGAACTGGCAGGTTTTGCCCTTGGTCTGTTGCCAACTGTGCTGACACATTGTCAGCTGACATAGGAAGGAGCCTGATTTGCTCTCCCTACTCACTGCACTTGTGCTGCTTTCTTTGCAGCCTTTTCATACATGCACTGAGCATTAGCCATGGGCATTTGGGGGGATCACAGCCATCTGACATCTGTGCTTCTTTACATCTGTCAGCATTCTCACAGTTTACAGCTTTTTTATGTTTTCAGGGCCATCAGTCTGGCTTTTTTCTAACCAAGGTTTCAACCCTTCCTTCCTATTCCTCATCTTCTGAAATGTTCCCTGGTTCCTAATGTATGCAAATCTGTTATCCCAGTATCTAATCAAAATAATTTCTAACTGAATATTATGTTAATTTCTGTTCATGAACAACAACGGATCATCATCATTTTAAAAACTCCCCATCTATTACAGACTAGTCTGTTACTAGAGCAGAGAATTTCTAAAATGTTTTAATTTTATGAAAGGTTATTAGCAAGCAGCTGTCAGATTATTAGCAGGCAGCTCAAGTATCCTATTTATCCAGACAATAACAGTATTAACACTGTAGTGCAAGACTCTCCCATACAACTCTATTAATTTATTTCCATCATGCCCAGGAGAAATTCCAATAGGGAAAAGGGATTGGAATGAGTTTCATGAAGCCTCATCCATGCCAAGCTGTTACAGATATGATTCAGAGAGGGAGAAAAGGATATGGGGTAGTATCCAGAAGCTGAGGAATAATAGGGTGTTAAACAGCCAGTGCCTACTTGCAAAGTTCAGATAAATACCAGGCAAAAAACATATTCACCAGTACTTCAGCTTCACTTTGCAGGGTGCCAACCACAGTTCAACATGTGTGTAGAAGGGGAAGTTCAAGTTAGCTAACATTAAAAAAAAGGGGGGGGGGGGGGGGAATAAAAAAAGAGGGGAAAAAAAGGGCCAGGAAAGAGAAGTATCCCAGAAATGGTTCCTTAAGAGCAGATACATTTTAACCTGCTGCACATTTGTATTTTAACTTGGACCCTAATTTCTGAAATCACAGGCACTTTCAGAAGAGGATACAGCATCTATACAAAGGCATATCTCAAACACTAATGACTTGTAGCCAACAGCAATTCAGCTTTAAAACAAAATCCTGTCTCGGCACCTCTTGAAAGAATTAGCACTCCCATGACTAGAATAGGCAAGTTGTTTTGCCTCCCTTCATCCAGTCTCTTTACTTTGACTTGTGGACTTATTCATCAAACAGTATGCAGTTACCTATTTACAATGTGAAAGGTGTGTGGCAAAAATCATCCTATTCAATAAAAGGTGCACCATTCAAAAACGTCCAGTCACTTCCCAGAGCTGCTCAGTCACATAATCACTGTCATGGGCTAGATGACACCAAGGAATGAAGACATTCATGATCCAGATCTGTACAATTTTTGGTTCAGAGTATGTGTTGCTGTGCTGGTTTAAAGATAAACCAGCAGGAGAAATGGACCCACCACAAGAGAGATTATAAGTCAGAGTTACAATTTAATGAAAGGTATTACCATAAATNTCAGGCTGGGTGTGAAGGTGCTAACGACTCCCTGGGCAGCTGCTGCAAATGGTCCATTGTTCTTGGGAAATGAATAGAGGGGGTAGAATACATAGCTTTGATCACCCCCACACAGTGATAACTGGTCCCTCCTGCTGAACTAGGACAGTTGCAATATAAAAAGGACTTCCGTGGCAGATACAATCAGGGAAAACAGGTAAGCCAGAGCTGCAGAAAGCGTTCTGAAAGCCAGGTGAGAGTCAGTGCTCTCAGCTTCCTGGCAGAGAAATGTCATAAAGTCTCCATCACACCTGGAGCTGGCATTGCTGTCATCTGAGAATCAGAACGGGGAAAGGGTAAACAAAACAGTAATTGTACTCCCTGGCACGACAAGCACATTGCTCCTCATAGGCTTATGCCACAGATTCCATGACAACAATAAGAATGAAGGTATTTATAACTTTGAAAACTCCTCTTTGTCTTACTGATACTTTTTTAAAGTTTTACAAGAAAGTTCCTCAGGTATTTAAGGGATTAAGTGTGCCTTAATCCACGTATGAACTGTACTTTGACAAAGTATATGAAAAGTGGCATTTTCTAGGGTGGTAATTGCCAGCAGTGCTGGGTACATTAAGAAATGGTGAATATGAAGCCTGCAGTGCAGGAAGACTGATTGGTTTTGAAATGCTTGTTGTGCAACAGGGAAACATACCTACTGATCCATAAAAATTAAAATAATCATAACCTGTCCCCTTCCCTTCAAGCACCACAAATTTAATAAAACAAGTAGCTTGGTAAGTCTGTCATACCTCCCCTCTGTATGGCCTGCAGCCAGCATGTGTGATTTGACTTTAGCATCACACCCATACATCATAAAGGAAGAATTTTCTTGGAGCTATATATATTGATTCAAAGAATTAAATTAATGTCTTAGACTTTAATAAGCTGAAAGTTTCAGTGAAGTTTTCAGTCCTTCTGCAATATCCACTTTATCCTCAATGAGCAACTCTCACTCTCAAAATTAAGTCTGTCTACCCATATTTAGAGCTTCTGCATATCCCTCAAAATCCAAGCATGCTTTGCATGCTGCATGTCCAGAAACTGTTAATGACTGATATTCAGTACACTTGGCAGTTTCATATATTTCTTCCCAAAATCTTTCTTTGCCCAAATACCATATTTTTTCCTGCAACTTCACAATTACCAGAAGCAAGATCCCATCTCCTTCCCTTTGCCTGGAGCCCAGCCACTCAATCCCATCATCTCTGTATGAGCTCCAGTATTCACAAGGCTGGGAGGCGAGCTCAAGGCAATGGAACATCGAAATTCCTCAACTTACTTTTCAAATTGTTAATTACTCTGCACAACTGCTATACAAAGCACAAAAGCTCAGGCCAGCACAAAGAAAGCAACAGAAATTAAGTAGCTGAGGCTGAATTCTTTCAGTCCAGAGAAGTCCCATTGAAGAGGTGGGTCACCACTGCCTCATCACAGCAAATAACTTATAAACTGAGGTCTGGTTATTGGACAGTGTTAAGTTGCCACCTGTGGAAATGGTATCTCTGGTAACATCAGGAAAGTAAAAGATTTTGTTTTAAGAGATGGCAAAAGATGCAGCTCATGCAGGTCTTCACACACCATGGTCTTCTGACAGTTTCACTGGTGATGTGGTTGCAAAGGCACCTGAGAATCTGACAGACCTCTAAAAAATAGTAGAATAGGGTTTCTTATGTTTGATATTCAGTGAAAAGGAACAATTATATAATTCACTTCACAGTGTACAGAGAGTCAGTTTAGGACAGACAGTAACAGAGCAGCCGAGTGAAGAGGCAGAACACAAGAGGGTTTAAAAACAACCCTCTCCAAAGATGCATTTTGATGTAGTGAGACACATTCAGAATTCATAATCATTGAGTCATAGAATGGTCTGGGTTGGAAGGGACCTTTAAAGCTCATCTAGTCCAAGCCCCCTGCAATGAGCAGAGACATCTTCGACTAGACCAAGTTGCTCAGAGCCCCACCCAAGCTGGCCTTGAATGTTTACAGGGATGGGGCATCCACCACCTCCCTGGGAAACCTGTCCTAGTGTTTCACCACTCTCACTGTTCAAAATTTCCCTTTCCCTATTGAAAAGTCTGTCCCCATCATTCTTATAAGACCCCTTTATGTACTGAAAGCTGCAAAAATGTCATCCACCAAATCCATATCTGGGGAACTGTGCCAAAACCCTTACAGAAGTCCAGACAGATGACATCCATAGCTCTTCCCAAGCTTTTTGAGTAATACTTTATTATGACACAGTACAGACTGTTAGATTGTTCATAGCTGGCTACTCTAAGCTGGACAAACTTCTACTTATGCTCTTGATTTTCAGAAGTGCCAAGAGTCTTACTGCTATCCCTAAAAGCTTTTCTCTAAATAAGGACTACAAGACTGAATTGGATCTAAAAGTCAAGCAAGGCTTGTTAACAAGTATAGGAGTACAAAACATCACTTTATTGCACCCAGACCTGAGTTTTCCTCTTTGAGGGTTTTTTTCCTCTTTTATCTTTCCTCATTCCTCTGTGTGTAGATCCAGAATACATCCTGAACAAGCTAAATTTTGTCAGAATCTACTTTCATAATACAGAGATCAAACAGGCACCATCCCAGTGTTTTGAGTGGCTGCAGTCACTGATCCAAGTAGTGCTTTACAACCTCCAGTACTGGCACAACCCAACCTACCAGGAGACCAGGAGATGGTCCTGCTTGCCCACTGAAATATCCTAATTGCACTGCTGAAAACAGCACTTACCTGAAGATGCAGATTTGTCTAATGCAGAACACCAGGGGAATGGCATAGGAAAATATTAGGGAAGGGAATTATATGTCAAATGCAAACAAAAGACCAACAGCGAAGTCTCTCACTGCAATCACAGGAAAATAATTGTGCACATTACATTCATTTGTTCCCTTCAGTGTTATTGCAGAAGTTATACAAAAGTTCTTACTAATTTTATTTAAATCCTATGTAGGCATGGAAGGATTTGTCCTGACATTATGATAGATGATGAAACATAACATTAGCATAAACTTATTTATATGAGGAACCCTGTTGACGGAGTGCATGCTTCTTCATTTTATGTTTTTACACTCTCTCTTTCCAAAACACTCAGCCAGCTCTCCCATCAATTACATCCATGCAAAAGAAGAATAACTTCAATAAAGCTTGTATAAATTCATCATCCTATCTAAGAGGCAATATGTATTAGTAAGCTGATTTTGACAAAACTACTAGCTCAGAATAATAAAATTTAACCCCAAAGTTATCTATATTGTCTAAGGAAAAGAATACTAGTCTTAGCACAGTGTATATGACTCTTTCTACTTCACTATGCAAAATTATTCATGTTAAGAGAAGGAGTCAGACTGTGTCCATTCAGCTTAAAATAACAAGAAGGGACCTTTCCTTTGCTGTATCTGTATTGTCCAGTGTTAGAAAAGATTCTAAAAAGAATTGCCTTGACACTTCTGTTTCAGAAGTAAGCATACACTCAAGGAAAGACAAGCAAAGCCCAGAACAGATGGTTGACAATTTAGGCACTGGCAAAAGTATCTGTGCAGCTCTCCACAATATTTGGTCTGATTTCTCCCCTTTTGGTCATTAGAATTTTAAAAGCCTAATGTGGTCCTTTTTTTTAAAAATGCGTTTATCAAGTTTAATATTGGATTAGCAAATGACAGCTCTTAAAAAAAATATTCTCTTTGAAGTTGCTGAGAGCACCAGAAACAGGTTTTATGCTTTAAAAATTAAGTTACAGGGAAAGCTTCCTCCTTCTTACCATATCCTTGAGGACCTGTGAATCCTGTTGTGGGTGGCAGTATGTTGGCAAAGCAAATGTCAGCAAGCTGCCTCCCCTCACCCAAGTGATTGATTTATCAGTTTAATAGAGCTGTAAATAGGGAAAAATGTTCCTCAAGCCTGAACAGTGAACTACAAGCAAATAATAGACAACAAGCTCTGATGCAGAATTGAAAATATAAGTACTTGTGAAACACAGCACATGTTACATTTTCCTGTCAGCAGCCCACAGGAAATCTGACCACCATGATTTCCAGCTACAGGCCTTGAATTCTGGTGACAAAGCCTTATTACACTAATGTTGGATGTCCTTGCTTTCATCTGGAGGGAGCACTCACGTGGTTTTTATTACATTTTGGTCAATTTAAACCAGAAAGAAGCCAGCACAAAGGAGCAAAAACAGTACCAGAATGCACAAGCACAAGAAAGGAACCTCCAGCCATAAAGCAAAACCAAAATTCTTTGCAGACACTTAGCGCTTCTATATTACAGAACTCAGAAAATTTCTAAAGTCTGTAATTGTTTGTACAGTATGTGCTGGAATGTGTATAATTCCCAAAAGATTCCTCAAGTACTTTTCTCTCTCCATCTAAATACATCACTGTCATACTACTTGCCTTTTTTTCCTTTGTAAGACTGTTTCTGGCATATCATGCCATTTCTGTCTAGAGTTTCTCCTTCCTTCTTCCCAATCTTGCAAATTTAACAGGACATTTGCTACTTAACTCTTCTGTACTGTGAAATGCAGACAGCAAGCTGCCTTGGTAAAGGATAGATGTTACCCAGCAGTCTGCCAGCTGCACACAGCCCTGAGCCTGGAAACATCTGAGATGGTAAAGGTTTCCTAATTATAAATCCATTTCTCACTCATGATTAATCACATTTTTTTTAACAGAAAAACCAGTTGATGAGAAAAGGCTCAAAACTTCAGCCATGATGAAAGTTTTTGAGATTCTGTTTTTAAGAGTTATTAAAATTGGACAACTCAAAGTATTTTGAAGATAGAAGCTTAGTTGGAGGGCATTCTGTACCAATTACCTGAAAATATTAATCTTGGGTTTGATGCATTTTTTTTCTTCAGCTTTGCTTCAACACTGAGACAAATACAAGTTTTTTATTGCCAATAATAGTAGGTTTTCATTCAAGAAGGTAGGGGATCAATTTCAACAGAAACACTGTTAAAAACAATGTTAAAAATAAAAATTTCGTTTTTCGTGGTTGAAACTAATTCTGCTGTGTAGATAGTTTAGTTTTTAATTGAAAAGAAAAAGCATTTAGCTGAAAAATCTCCAACCATTTCTACATCTTGACACGACTGGATCAGCAGACCTGTGTTCTGTTTTTCACTGAATAGTGGCAAATGCAGCAAGCAAAAGGTCAAATACTCATTGAGATTCCACAATGCCTCTGTAGGCCTTCAAATCCTTCCCCAGGAGCTATGGCTTTAGAAACAAATCAGGCACTTCTGCAACCTTGTTGGCAGCCCAGGGGAAATAAAAAGACACTAATCAGAGGGGATTGGCCTCCTAACATTGGTCCTTTGTCCTTGTGGTTGTTTTTGTTTTAAAAACAGTGCTTGTCCTGACTGTTGTGAGTGTCAAGAACTCACCACAGGATGGCCCTTGCCCTGTCTCATGCTGCAAGGAGACAAAAAAACCAGAGAAGAGTTGTGAGGGAAAAGTGGCTTCACCCTGCCAGCACATCAGATCCAACAGCTTGTTTCAATTCTTCAATGCCTTTTACACACTGACCTTCACTGGCTTTGGCATTGCCCCTGAACTCTTGAAGGTCTTGAATATGCTCAGCTCTACCCAGTGGGGTCTTTTCTCCGGTGTCAACTCTCTACCACAGTCGGTAGATATTTTTTTAGACAATGTTTAATTAGAAGTCTGAGCTCTGTACTCATCAGAAATACGTCAAATAATACTGATGTGCATCACAAGAACTTGGTTTTACTACTGAACAAAACCCCAATATTCTCCAAATGCAAAAGCTTCCCAATGCCCTATTATGTCCATGAAAGTCAACAGTTTCCTGTTTTTAAAAGCAATTCAATGTATTTCAGGAGTGCTAAAATGCCTCTTTCTTCTACTCATAGTTTAGGAGCATATCCATGTGCAGTGTCTGCCTATTGAATTAAATGTTTTACATGTATTAAATATTACTGAAGGAGCAAACACTGAACTCTGGCACTTGCTGACTTTGCCTCAGTATTTTTCTTGCCCTGCCTTTCTTCGTTGGACTTAGAAAAGCAGGCTGTACCCTCAGCCTTTCTTTTCAATAAAATAATCAGCCTAAAATTAGTTTTCACTTAGTGGAGGTAAACAGGATCAACTTCAGTGAGAAGACTACATCCCATGAAATTAAACTTATTTACTTGCTTCAGTCTTTGAAAGTCTTGCAGCAGCAAATGTTCAAGTATTGGTACAGCGATTGATCTGCCAAGCAAGGGAGCCCAGGCAAAAGTGTTGCAGCACTGCAGTCTCTGTCTGCTGCAGACTCACAGGGCCATGTGCTACTTGCAAGCAGCATCACACTCTAACTAGTATTCAATTCTCTACTTTCTCAGATTTTTGTCTCAGGAGCACATTTAAAAGTAATTAGTTAATGAACTTGAAAGGAAAGAGAAACTCAGATCATTCTAGAATCCTATTTACCATTACATTTAGCAGTTTTTCAGAAAAATGTAATTTTCTGGAATCGACTTACACCGTGGTTAGATCATTACAAACTTGGAATCTCATTTTAGCTTGAAAGACCAAACTTACTGAGCCAAGTCAATAAATAACACTGTTCAGTATGGTCAATAAATAACCAATTTAGCTCCTTTCCAAATCCATTTACAAGTAATCATGCAGACATTAAGCAGTTTTATAACTGATACCTAATGGCTACATAATAATACATTTATTAGAGTTAATAATTCCTGTTATGCTAGTAAATGAACAAGCATGGTTCATCAGCATCCCTAATAGTCCCTTTATGAACTAACAGGGAGACTGTCAGGGAGTGATTGGTATCCCCCATGAGCAAGGCTTCCTTAATGCTCTCTCTCATTTCTGGAGGACAATGCTCAAATACAGATGTCACGGGCCTGTCACGTCACGTTATGACAGGTTCACTCTCCCAGGTTTTGTCTGAAGAGCGCAGCGACTGACTACAGCAGACTGGAACATGGAAGAAACTGGAAATCTCTTAAGAAGTACAAAAATAATGTATTTATCCATCCATATTATCCATCTGAAAAACTCTTTATGCCGCTAGAAATCTGCACAATTAATTTTCATCTGTCAATTAAAGCAATTTGTTTTGCAGTTATAATTGGATAAGAAATCATTTTTATTCCAAACAAGGTGACCAGAACCAAAACTAAAGAGGAGAAAAGGGATTCTGAAATCCCTTTTGTGTTCCTCAGGCTGTGGGTGAGCCTGCATCTCCTCCTAGACACTGGTACAGGCTTAGTTAGCCCCACCTTATACTTTGCTTCTCAGAACCCCTTTCCAAGTTCCAGCTACACCCCTATCTCAGGTTTAGACTTTCCTTTTCTTATACAGCCATATGTTCCTCATGTCAAGGCCAGAAGGAGGGCTGGTGGGAGCAATTACATGAAGTAATGGAAAAACAGCCATGGGCAAGGATCTATCTTAAGCTGTTTTCTCTCTCTAAGGTCCCTTTCACATTGCTACAGCCAGGGACTTTGCATAGAAGTCCTTTCTATTTCATTTCTAGAGGCTGTTCCTTGGCATTATTTGTGTGAAGGCCTCTTTTTCCCCCTACTGCTTGCTAAAACTTCCTAAAAAATGCTTACAAATCCTCCCCACATCAGCTTCTCTTCATATATAACAAAGGGGGGGAAAGAGCATTTTTAAAAACAAAATCCACAGCCTTGTGGCCATTTAACTAATATACTGAATGCAAAGAATGTAGATGGGAAGACTGAGTTTTGCCTTCTATTCTCTATTGTTTCAGCTATGTGCACCCCAAGCAGAAGCCTGCAACAGCCCTTCACGTCATCAGTGCAGAACATCAGCAATACTTTGGTCCTGGGCTTGCTGAGCCACGAGTGCCCACTCTGCTGTGAGCAAGAAAAGTGACTCACCATCCTGCAGTGCCTCATAGAGCCACCTCTGGTGACTGTGAAAGGAATTATCACAGATTTTACTGACAAGCCATATAGAAGATATGGGAAAGAAACAATACTGCATCAGTGTCAATAGCAATAGAAATGACTTGCCTAATCTGCCAGTAGCCTGAGGTAGAGAATGTCACTGAAAGCTCACCTTAATAATAATGCATTTGCAGGCAAAGCCCTGTCAGTCGACAATCTCATTTATAGTTTCATATCTCTAATCTAACACTGAAGAAAAGCTTTATTAAAAGTAACTGACAATATCATTCCCTTCCTTGTCACCATCTTAGCCTGAATCCCTGCCTGTTATGAATACACTGAAATCCTCTCACTTTTTTCCATGGAAAAAAACCTGTTCCTATGCTGCCCACAGTTCTCCTTCTCCTGCTTCACCCAACTGCCTCTGAGTAACCATTCATAAGAACACCAACATTAAGCCAAAATACAGAACTGAAGGCCTGTTCATCCTTTGCTTGACTAACCCCTGATGAGGGGCTACAGCATGGGGATCAGCACAGGCATGCACCCATGGTGTTCCAAGCCATACTCTGACAGGGAATGCTCCTCTCACTTGGAAGACCAAGGTGGCCACAGGACTGGCTGGCAGCACACAGTCTGGGCCCCTGGAAATTGCCCAGATGGATTTTGGTATGGAGCTGACCTATCTCCTGTCCTCATTCACTTGGGGCATAAATCTAAGGAATTCAGTGGAAAAGATGCCCTCGATGCTCCTTTCTGCATTGGGAAGACAAGCAGGAGGAAAGGTTCCCAATTTCTTTTTTTTTTCCACCCATGTAATAGACAAATAGGATTTTGGCTTCATAATCTTTGCCAGTCAATGTCATCAGAGATTAGTAAAGCAGCTCTCCTAGGGCAGGGCATGGGTTTGCCCTGACAGCTCAAGCTAACCTAATTCTGAGCTGTGTGCTGCAAAACTGAACTGATTTGGGGGGAAGATGTGCCCAAGTGAGGATTGCTGTCCAAGCTAAAGTGGAATGAGGCCTTGGGTTATACATTCAATTTATTTGAAGCTATCCTTTAATTAACAGTGATCAAAATATCAGAAGCTTTTAAATAAAAAATACAATTATATTAGCAAAGCACTAATCAATATAGAAAACAAATGAATGAGGAAGAGCTAATAAATACAGAAAACAGATGAATGAGGAAGAGCGTAAGCTGTATGACAGACAAGGAGCTCTCCATGTCCAAAATTTCTGTGAGGTGATAGTAAGATGGTTGTTTGAGATTAGCATGTATTTTAAATAAGATATTTCCCATTTGTTTTAAAGAATGCTTCTTAAAGACGATTTCAGAGTCCCTCACCAGAAATGTTTCTTATGGGCTGAGTTAATTTTTGCTGACCTTAACAAATAGTCATCAGTCACCCAAAACATGTCCCCCCGAGAATCAAACAGCCAGCAAAACTTCACATGGCAGTAGAATTTATGTGTTTAAAGTATGCATTAAGTATTTCAAACAATTTCTAGGATATTTTAGACCATAAAATCTGTTTTCAACTATCATAGATCATTGCCTCTGCTTTACAAGAAACATTGTTTTACAGGTTTATAACTCAGCTATAAAAATGTGCTTCAGGCTAAAGCTCAGTATAAAAAGGTCTCTGCTAAAGGGTAAATTTTTTCATTACAACTTTTTTCTACTTTGTTTAGCTATTTAAGACTAGAGCTGCCTTAAAAGAAACCCAAACCCTTTCACTGCAGGATTATTACCGATACCAGGAGTTGTTTAAGACCTTAAAATGCAGGAAAGAGAAAGGTAATACAGATTTAGAAAACAGAAAACATACAGAAACCCAAACATTAACAAAAAAACCCACCCCACAAATGCTGGAACTATGAGGTTTTGCATGGTCCAGGTTTTAGATTTTTAAGATAATGCATTTGAATACATTTTTAAATAGTCCCAAAGCTTTTACAGAAGTTTAATACTTTCCAGAGAATATAATATTCCTAGATCTCTGAAAGGAGATCTGGGATACATAGAGAGAAACAACTTTGAGATAGATTCTTCCCATACAGACCTACATTCAGAATGAAACCATACGGCACTTCACTCGAATCAGAAGCCAAACCCTTGAGATTCAATCTAGTACTGCGTGTAAAGCTCCACCTTTGCAAATATACATGACTTTTTTTTCCATCTCATGAGTAACCACTTTAGATACATTTCCCTAACTATAATAAGGAAGAAGACAAGAAACTCCAGCTGAAGTATCTGCAACCACTGAGCATCACTTGGGCAAGCTCAGAACTAATTTAACATTCTCGGAAGCAGAAAACATTCAGCTCAGTGATAATCAGTGAAGTCAGATCCAGGTCAAGCAAAGTTCAGCAACTTGAGCTCAGTTTTATGTTCAATTATTTGGCTCATAAAAGTTAAATAGGTGTTAATGCCTAAAGGGAACAGTAAGAGTAATTAATATTAAGTTACATGAAACTACCATAAAAAGACAGCCTTTGGGTTTGATGAGTTTCTTCCTAACAACTGCAGAAGGGATATTGGTGGGAAAAGTAGACATCTGGTTTTTCCCCAGTCTTCAACAGAGTGAGTGAAATTACTGCATTTTTGCTGCGTGTGGCCAAGTTGAAGCTATCCTCTTAATGAGAGGGTACTACACAGTAAGTATACTCAGGGAAGAACATGCCTCAGATCCTGGACAACCACAGCACATCCTCTGCTTGTAACAGCATGCCCACAGCCATTTATGTGAGAAATCTTTGGGGCTGACTGGCCATTTACTGCACAGTTGTTCTAAACATACAAGGTAGAGCTTCACTTCCTAGAAGCATTAGAACTGTTGCTTCTACATTTAAGACAACCCAGAGGAAACAAATCTAGTTCTAATGGTTATATAAAGAGTTCAAATACTGACCAGCTTCCTGCCCTGTAAGCCTCACAAGAGCATTTTATGCATCTTTCAGGGTCATATGGTCATAGATGCTACAGGCCAACCCATTTATGAGCTTCTATTCACATCCTCTATAGCAACATCTCCCTGATGTTTACTACAAGCCCTAAATACCTAGCAGCCCACCACACAGCATCACCATGAGTTGGGGTTGCTCAGCCTGGAGAAGAGAAGGCTCCAGGAAAACCTTGTAAGCTCCTTCCAGTACCTAAAGGGACTAGAAGAGTTCTGGAGAGGGCTTTTGCCAAGGACAGGTAGTGATAGGACAAGAGGGGATGGCTTTAAACTGAAAGAGGGCAGCATTAGATTACATATTAGGAAGAAATTGTTTGCTGTGAGGGTGGTGAGGTACCGGAACAGGTTGCTCAGAGAAGCTGTGGATGCTCCATCTGTGGAAATATTCAAGGCCAGGTTGGATGGGGTCTTGAACAACCTGGTCTCATGAAATGGGTCCCTTCCAATGGCAGGGTGGGATGGAAATAGATGATATTTAAGGTCCCTTCCAACTCAAACCATTCTATGAAAAAATTCCATGATCATCTAAGTATTAACTAAAAATACAAAACAGCAATATGTTTCCATTCCTCAGTAACAGAGTGCTTCTGCCTTGTTAGACCATTATGTACATCTAATTTTGCCCAGTATAGTCCAAAACTCCACAAACAAATCAGAATATACCCAAAAATCCTGTGCATGGTATGCAAAGGAAATTACTTCGTTATAAAAACTCTCTGCAGATCTATGTGATATTAACCTGCTAAACAGCACTGGCGATGTTCCTTTTACTTTTTATAGAATCATCAAGCTTTAAATTAGTAATTATTAAAACTTATGAACTAAACCAATGCAATCATTATCTATTAGTTGCTATCCACACACAAATGACAACAGCGATGATTTCACAAGTGGCACATGCCACCCCAGGTACTACATCAGGATTTCCATGAAGAGGCAACCTTTGTCTTTAGGTGTTTAAGAATTATAGAAACAATATTACAAGTTGAAGTCTACTGAAGCAGAAAAAAAGATTAGGATTTTCAGTGTAATCTAACTTAATTCACAAGACTGAAATGTACTGATGATTAAAACTGCAAAGGAGAAAAGCCATTATGGAGCCTCCCTGGTTTCAGCCTTGAAACTCCATCACTGTGCTAGCAGCTAGCTCCTGTCAGTCCTGCTCAGAGCAGTAAACCCATCATTTTTAGAAAATTCTGACAGACAATGCACATCTCAGGTGATAACTGTGGCTCAAATGCCTTTGGTTAGAGTGCTCACATCTATGCACTCAGTGTAGACACTGGTTCTAGAAGTGTCAGACTTGTGTGGGACTGTTCCCACAAACAGTAGTGTGGGATGGTACTGGGTAGAAAAATCCCCAACATGATTAAAGAAACTTAACTATAAAGAAAGAAGTAGGAATTTTCCTGTACATTGTGTCTGGACAATATTTTAAACCACTCTGCTATTAAGCCTTTTTCTGCTTAGTGAGGAGGACATAATTTTAATCACTGGGATGAAGTTACAGTTCAGCTAAAACAGCCCTGCTATGGATGGGAAGCACTTGGTCTGTCAGAGGGAATTCTGCAAAACTCCTGCTCCCCCAGCAGCAGGGCCCAGATGATGAAGGTGCCCAGAGTGAAATACACCCTTGCTGCTTAATTCAATTTCTAAATCTCATCAGGACCAGGACACAAGTACAGGCTCCATTTGTAGTAATGTGAACCGAAATGCACACAAAAAGAAATGACTCAGAGGAGAGACTCAAGGACCTCAGAGAGGTTGTAATACTGTATCTAATTTCGGAAACACTTCATGATTTGTATCCTCTTTCAATGCCAATGGAAATAATGAAATTTAATACCAGGTGCACCATCGAGTCCTGGCAGCTTTGACCTTTAGAGGAACGAACTTGGATTTACAGATGACAAGATTCATTGCGAGCACATTGCACAACACTAAGCTGCTGACTTTCAGGCTCACTAAGATTTACTGGAACACCCCAGCCCATACACCAATATTTCAACACCCACAGGATGGAAGTTTTACTAACAAACATCCCTGCCTGCAATTTTTACCAGTAATTCCCAAGACCTATTTCTGCCTTCAAACTCTTATCATAAACTTACAATATTTTTTTCTCACAGGACTCATTAGCATTACACATTGAAAATCTAATACTAAGTCTTTCTCATTGCACACAAACATACTACAAATATGAACATGAAGCAAACATGGACCACCTGATAATAAAGTACAATTAGTGACTTCTCGAAAGCAGAATTAATTTAAGCTCTAGCACCAAGAGTTTGCTTTTCTTCTGTTTTCTTTTGAAGGTACTTACCCAGCTCACCTGAATTACAGCTGTGGGTAATTGTGCACAAATGTATTGTATTTTGGAGATGTATGTTCTGCTAACTCACACTACAGTAAAACTTCTCCCATGTGGAAAAACCACAGGTTCACACTAGTCTTCCCTCAATTCTTAAAATCCTTAACTTACTGTTGAGCATTTCCATTGCAGGAACAGCCAAACAACTTTTTCAGCAACGACACACTTTGAAGCCTTGATGTGGGGCTTACCTGTGAGAACCATAGAACAGTTTGAGTTGGAAAGGCCTTTAAAGCTCATCTAGGCCAACACTCCTGCAATGAGCAGGAACATGTTCAGCTAGACCAGGTTGCTGAGAACCCCATCCTAATCTGACCTTGACTGTTTCCAGGGCTGGGGCATCCACCACATATCTGGGAAACTCGTTACAGTGTTTACCACCTTCCTTGAAAAAAAAATAAAATTCTTTCTTGTATCTAGTCTGAATCTACCCTCTTTTTATTTAAACCTATTGTCACTTATCCTATTGCAATAGGCCTGACTAAAAAGGCTGTCCTCAACTCTTGTAAATCTCCTTTAATAATAGAGGTTAAAAATAAATACTGGAGACATCCCATTTGTAAGCTGGGACATTAGCTATTACCACACACCTAAAGTGTACTTGTACACCTGCAGGTGTACATAAAAAAGCAACCTCCTCATTTAGAAATTAATTATTACATGTACCTAGACATACAGAAGGCTGATTGACTTCTACCATCAATATGAACAATAAATGAGGTCTGGATAAGCAATGCAGAACATTGAATCAGATTTCTCAGAGGCAGTTTCAAAACTTTTTATCTCCCCATTTTATTTTAACAGTTGTTGTTCTAGCTCTCCTAGCTTCACCTCCGGCCTTTCTGGGGCCTGGAGATGAAGAGATTCTTCAATTTCTGTTTGCTTTGGTTTTGTTTTTTTCTTTCCCAAAAATCCACTGAATATTGTGTTTTTTCTTAACATGTATGGACACAATGAAAAGAAGATAGATTCCAAAAGAGAAATGCCCCCTTTCTGCCTGCCCTTAAAAGTGCCTTCCTGGTTTCTAAAGACAAAACAGTTGGACAATTACAATCCAGCCAATACATTGTACTGCTGTTCCTCAAAGTTTACCATGCATTTGATGCAGCAGATGCTGGGCATTGACTTCTACCATGCAGAGATTAACTGAGAAGCCTTCTGTGCTTGCTTGTACCCAGAACACTTTTCCAGCGCTTCATATCCCAGAGAGCCATTCATTGATTGTATTCTGTGATCCAATGGAAAGTTCTTCACACATTTCCTTTGGCTAGAGAAAAACACATTTTAATAAATACAAAAGATTATTTAACTTTCAGTAGTGAGGTGCCATGGCAATAAGTTTTTCTGCTTTCATAATGTACCACTGCAATGTTTTATTTACAAGAGAATTTGTTGCAGAGATCAGTGACTAAAAGATGCTGTAGGCTAGAGTCATACATTTTCAGATCTTACTCAATGAGTTTTTAAGATGCTAAGTTCTTTAAATTTTTAATTAAAAGTAACTCAACTGCAATGTCATAACTTGAACAGTCCAGAAACCTTATGAAGTCCAGCTTGCATTCAGTTACACTGAAAACAGAGCGCTACATATTTCTAGATATGTCTAAATTTGCCTCCAGTTACTCTCAGAGTTCTCTTTTCTTCCAGTTAAATAAACACATTCTCACATTCAAACCTGAAAGAAGTACCACAACAGGGTGTAGACTCTGAAATCCCAAGGCCAGAAAGCCTCCCACTGCCTTTAATACCCTTTGAATCAGGTCCTGGAAGAGACTGCACTGACAGGTAACTTCTTGTATTTTAAAAAATATTTATGAATTATTTTAAAAATGTATTGAATAATTATGGAAAAATATATGGAAAATTATGTCCCTTACAAATGTGAAACTCAAGTTGTAGGGTTTTTGGTTTGTTGTTTAATAGCACTTTGGTTGTAGAGGCCTACAACTAATTTAATATTTAATAAGCACAGTTTGAACTCTGGTGCAGAAGCCTGAAGATGTTTTATTGAATCAAATCTAGAGTTAATCTGAGCCAAACTTTATTCAAGGATTTACAATAATGACAGTGATATGGAAAAACTTTGGGCATGTAAGAAGCAGAAAAAAAAGTGTTTAAACCTTTTATTGCTATTTGCCTATTTTTGCACTGTAAAAATACTCTCACAATGTTGCAGCCCCTCAGCTGAGGGGAAACATTCCTATAACAATGCTTCCAGAGTGGAACAAATAACATGCACTGTTTAATAACTTCCCCTATTTAATAAATAATTGACAACACTTAATCCTGATTTGACTGCATGACAGAAAAATCTCAGGGGAACGCTGGTTCAATCCTATTCGTTAAGGAGCAGAATCTGTGCTCCTTAGAGATGACTGCAAGTGTTTATTCCCTGATATGTCTCTCTGACTACAGGTAGTCAGAAATACTCCCTGTACTGTTTGCATTCAGATGCAAAAACAACACTCCCTAGTCCAAGCCAGCATAAAGCTCATTAATATTTTACCCCAAATCAGGCCCATGAAAACAAAAGGATGCTGTTCCCACGACTACATCACCTTCTGTCATGTGATGCCCAGATCCATCTCCCTTTCTCTTGTTCCATGAGATCACTTGGCAAGCAGAGATTGCTGCAAGTGTAAGCCACAGCACAATCTTACTCTACTTCTCTTCACAGTTACTTAGAAAAACAAAAAGATATAGTCCACAAAGACATTATTAATTTCCTTTACCAATTGTAGCATAAAATACAAGGTGCCCAGCAGCCCCTGAAACACACAACAGAAGAGATGCAAGGACCAGCAATGAAAAAAAAATATATAAATTATGAAAAGTATAGCAATTAAATCAATATGCTGCTTTTCTGAAAGACTGTGCTCAGTTTTAAAAACAGAGTTGTTTGTGCTGAATGTTTAATTAGCTATAGATTAGCTAAAGAAGGATTCCAGACCATCTGGAGTCTGTTCTGTAACTTGATCTGGAAACCTCTAGCTCAAAAATAGTCCCCGGGGGAAGGCACAAACATAGATACCACAACCTCATCAGCAAGTTTCTGGAATATATTTTACATAAAAATATGCCATCTTTATCTTCTGGGAAATCTGAGATGAAAATAAAAATTAAAAAAACCCACCACAGTGAAATACCACAATGCTAGAAACAATTGGAGAAGCAAGGGTTTACACCAAAAAGCCTCATGAGCAGCTTTAGCTTACAAACATTAAAGGATGCAATCATTCAACAATGTCAGATAATCACCCAAATGATAAAGATACATCTTCTGAGCTTTTACAGGAGGCTTAAAATAAGATTTACAATAGCAGAGGAACAGAAGCCTCCATCACACTGCAGGGAGGGGGCGGGAATTAAGAGCATCACACAGAAACTGAACAAAAGTTGTCCTAAAATAGAACTTGGAATGACGCCATAATTAATAGCTATAAATACAAAACACACTGATGTATCGAACATGGGTTTTAAATACGGTTTTAACCAGAATAGAAAAGAAAGGAAAGTCTTGACACAGATTTTGGTCAGCAGCAGCAGTACAAAAAAAACCCTGAAGTAATTGTAGACAGCGACTAGTGAAAGATTTTTATTTTCAAATCAGGTTGGATCAGACTCAAAGGCTTCTGCCCTGCTTCTATACCAACAATGGGAGAATTAGCAGGTGTGCCTTAGAATGAGAAAATACTTGAATTACAGTCCAGCTGGTGCATATCTCCAAGGGTGACCAGCAAATAATGTTCTGCAGATGGTGTAAGAGGTCCTTATTAAGCAGTTGACACACCGCCTCTGTAAGAGATCGCTGCCCCTAAGAATCAAAGCAGACCTTTCCAGAGTATATTTTCTACTTTTTAATAAAGATGATATCCTAGGAATCTAAAGAATGGGACTGAAAGCATAATTTTGCTCATTTTGACATTGGAAAGGTTTTGCAGAGAGAAAGTAAATGGAAACATAGCTATAAAATATGAACTGCCTAGCTATTTCAAAAACAAGATGCAGTCTGGAAGCCAGAAAGGAAGTTGCATCTCTAACCTGGCCCATGACAAGGTAATACTATCAGGCAGAGCCTCACCAGGAGGTTTTATAGGCAAACTTTCCATCCTATTTCTTTCCCATCAAGTGCAGCTTGTGCTGACAGCATAAGATACAGATGTGGGTATGTATTTTCCCATTCAGACTGGAACTGCATCTGGCTCTGCACATGGTGACAGAAAGTATGTCAAGCATGAAATACATTTCCCTATAACCTCAGGTATGTTATGAAGTACAAGTGTGGTATTTGTAGCTGCTCAAGAATGGGGAGAGCTGCTTTTAGTGAAACCTTTTGGAAAAGCCCCATTTTCACAAAAAATATTCACAACATAAATTGATAAATCCAGACTCTTATCAAGCCTCTTTCAATGCTTTACACAAATTCCTAATATCCCATTACAACAGCAATTCACCTGGATCTCAATGACCTGATTTAAATGGGATAAAAATGATCTTTAAGGGGTGAGTACGTATGAACAGAAGAATGGCGATGTACAAAGCAGAAAGCAAAGAGGGAGGATTCAAGTGGTTTCTCCCCCAAACCCCAGAGATTGTTTAGACATGTAGGCAAATTTCTCCCAAGATTTTTAATACGCTGAGATTTCTGCACTTCCTTCTACAGCCTTCCTTATGTTAAATAAGATCAAATATCTGACACTGATATCTTTGGACATTATTTTAGTTTCATTTAACACATTACTATGTGTAAGCAGGATGCAACAGACTCTATAGGCAAGTTTCTCCATGTTTTATTGATTTTCAAGGATGACATATATAACAATTAATGTGTAAAAGGTTTCTCTTCCAAACCAATTTCATACTAATTCCATTTCCTTGGAGAAGTTCAAGGAAAACATTACAAGGGTCATGCCATAGGGACCCTTTGTGTCCACAGTGCTCTCTGCTTCATGTCACTAAGGAATGTCCATTTTAGTCATTCTTTAATGTCTCCAGCAGTAACAGTGTCACTGCTTTCAACTTCTAAACTTGGAGAATTCAGAACACAAAAAAATTTCCAGTATTCCAGTCAGTTACTTACACATTTAATTCATAGAGAAGGAGGATGAGGGAAAGCTCTCCCAAAAGCCAAGAGGCACAAGCTTTCTCCCAAAAGCCAAGAGGCACAGTCTCAAGCTCTCTCCACACTTGTACCAGTCTGAGCATCAATTTGTACAGCACAGTACCTCAAGTAGCAAAGCCCCAGCTCTCAGCAGTCCACTCTCTTGAAGAACTCATGGACTGAGCTTCCTTAAAAGAGCAGTTCTTCCTCATTCTTGCTCTGATGCTCAAAAGAAATACTTTTGATCTCTGGCACCAGTTTGCAGTCCTTATGTTTTAGCTGACATAACTGGGAGCTGTGATCTCTGCACCACTTCAGTTTCACAGGGGCTGTGAAAATTTGATCTCCCAACTGTTGCAGCTCCCAAACCAATACTTTAATATATAATATCATCAGTGGTGGTCTAAATTATTCAGGCTAGGAATGGCAGCAGGCCAGAATCCCACACGTGGTCTGCCAGCCACCTGAGCTGTGCAGGCTCCCAGCAACACCTGGTGAGGAGCTGGGACAAATAACCATTTAAAATATTCACAGCAGGAACGACCAGAGCTCCTGAGGGAGCAAGCCAGCAACTTGTGACGCTCTTCAAATGCCTTGGGAACAGTCACAGGCAAAACATATCCCTGGGGCTACGCAGTGCTCAATGTGGAGCCTGCAGACAGCCATGTTCAACAGAGGTGCCCGAAGTGACAGGCAAGTGGCCACGCCATGGTACACTGGCTGTGCCTGGGAGCCACAGGGAATTTTGTCTGGATTTTTCTCATTTTTGTCCTATCTTCTGCAGGAACTGAAATTGCATGTTTTGGCTTTCCAGATACCTGTTGCAAATTTTTCATGATTGAAAGGATTTTGGAGAAACAGAAAGCTTCGTTCACACATAAAACCTACCTTTTACCTTAAAAGCTTATCTTGTTCTACCCCACAGATCTGAGGACAAGGGCCAGCAGAACTCACCAAGACCCACTTCTAGTGCATATTAGCAATGCAGACACAAACGTAGTGCAAAGGAGGGAAACATTGCTCTTTTCTTTCCCAGACCAGCGTTGTCATTAAAAAACCCCCTCAGAACAGAAAGCTCAAATATTGGAACTAAACTCACATGAGAGGAGCCCATGTCACTGGTATTGTGAGACATCTGCATTGAAACCAAGTGTGAGTATAAATTTTTCTGCATTCATTGTATCTCTCCCTTTAGCAAATTAAAGAATATGTTAACTCAGTAATATCGAAAAAAGCAATAATAATATTATACATACAATATTTACACGACTTTTGGTTGTTTCAGAAGGAATTAAAGTAATGCAACTTTTTTTAAAAACAGCTACAAAAAGACAATAAATACAGAAATAATGTCAGGGGGAAAAAAACTATAAGGAAGTCTTAGGTCATTGGTTTCTTGACTCACTTTTGAATCTTGGGAGAAATGGTTTGATGATTTTAGACTTCATCTGTCTATACATATTACTATTTTAGTAAGCTAAAGTCAAATTGATAAAATTAGAAAGCTTAAAGCTAAAGTGACCCTAGGAAAACTGCTAAGGCAGTACAATAAAAAACCCCTAAACACTTCTCTCAGGGTAAGCCCAGGCACTCTCTCCAGTTATATCAGTTTTTTCCCTCTAAACATTTTTTTAATAGATTTCTTATGCTTACAATGGATCTGCTTTTGAAAAACATGAGCCTCTGCAAATACATGTTCTGTTCCAAAAGAAAGAAAAATAGAAACTAAAAGTCATCACCCGAGTAACAGAAATATAAAATGTAGATGCAAAAGTGTGAGATAAACAATATTGTTTTACCAATTTACCCACATCTTTCTAGTTTTTCTCATTGTACAAATGACAAATAAGCAAAGGCACTCTGACAAACCCAGCAACTGGGAACAATTCACAGCAAATGCTCCATGCTCAGAAACATTCAATCAGTTGGCAGAGGCCAGGCATAGGATATTCACTTTTTATTCCTACCAAATAAAACTCAGCGCTTCTACCTAAAACTGCGTCTGGGCTTAGGAAGCTGGAGTGAAAGATCCCTCCTTTAAAATGGTGAGTGAAATTTACTGCAGCCACTTGTGAACTGAAATACTTAAAATCATCCACTGAAGTATAGTTGAGCATAAGAAAATGCCCACTGCCTTCATGAGATTCTATTAAATCTTACCTACTTACAAATGCATCTCTGTGGCCCCTGCAGCTCCAACATGCACTGGAAGAGACAGCAATGCTCCCATTATCTAGGCTCACACTCTGTTTTCCTGTAATAAAGATAATGGACAAGGAGCTACATAATGCAAAGGTATCATTCTGCCAGAGATTCCAGTGATCTAAACCACAAGAACAAAGCTCAGGGAGCATCATTACAGTTAAGAGCATCTCAGTACTTCTGTGATAAACTCTGAGATACAGTTCAGCCATGCTAAAGTGCTAAGGGGCTCCAGCTTCTTCTACAGGACAGGATAGATGTAACATCTTGCACACAACAGGAGAGCCTCAAATAAGTCAGATTTTTTGGAGCCAGGTGTTACAAAAGAACATACAGCTATTTCAAAGACATGGGCTTTGGGGGAGGGAGAAGCTGCTTCCTCTGGCTGCATACTTCCTCCAAAATAAGGCACTTTTTTAAAAAATGAAATGACAGGTGTTCTGTGCAATTATGTCCACACATACTCCTCAGCAGATGGTCACGGCATCTGTACTGGTTTAAACTTGCTTCAAAGTTCTAACAGGTTCACTTGATGGATCTGCATTCTTCCCTCTCCTTTGGCACGCTAATTTCATCACTCCCAGCAATAGTTTTACTCAGCACTTATAGACGTGCCACAACTTGACAGCTATACAATTTACTCTGACTAACAGCAAAACAAAATGCATTTATGCCCCATTATACATACCAGAGTCTGCCTTGGCCTAAGATTATAGGAGCATTACAATTTTTATTTTGCCGCAAAAGAGCAAACTCAAAATTGACTATTTTCCCTTCTTTTAAAAGGATCTTTTTTTTCTGGTGCTTGATTTAAGGCCCACTTTTGTTTTGCAAGGCAGCTGATGCAGACTAGCATTAGTGGCTGTTTGGTACAGTGCCTTTCATTGCACTCAGCTCACCACTGGTTTTCTGCAGAATGTGTGACAAATCGCCCGAGTCCCAGGTGGGACCTTTACAACTAAACAGCAAATAAAACCAGACCAAGTTCTTTGCAGGCTGTGATGATATGGCTCACAAATGTCAGTGCAGCAGCATGCATTTTCATCAGCAGAGAATATAATCCTGTGTTTTTAACCAGAGGAGACCTACAGGATTGTATATTCAATGGACTAAATAATTCCAACAGTACTTCTGGTTCATTCTGTACTGAAAAGGACATTTGTATAGGAGACATCTTCCCAAATCTACTATTCACCTGGATCCCTGGGGCAAACATGAACCTCCATTTACTGTATAACAGCAGGTAATGAATAATCTCACTCTTCACTCACTAGGCTCACTGTATTTTGAAATAAATCAAAACAGAACCATAAGAGATACTCTATCAGTCCTCTAAATTGTTTCAACAATTGATACATGAAAGGTGCATGTATACCTGGAAAACTTTGACCTCCTCATTTCATCTTAGTACTCTCCCAACCAATTTGTTTTTCTTAAGATATGAGCCAAACACTACTAAACTTAAAGAGGTTTCCATTGACCTCAGCAAGCTTTGAATCAGATCAGTAAATAAGATTCTGACCCCTTTCATAGGATTTATGATCTTTACAGCCCATCCCTGCAAAATTAGGACATTGTGAACTCAGTGTTTTATGCATCTTAAAATAACTGCTGACAGATAGTGCAAACTATGCTGTTCATTTAAGCATATCCTTGAACCCTTGTTATTTGTCTATCTAATTTCACTGTAACTGACCCCTTGCCCCTGATTATGCTTCCTTCACCACAGCAGTTCTAAGCCACTTGTCTTGCTGTCAGGGTAGGAAGCTCAGGCATTAGAGGGGAAGAGGAACCGTCTGACCATCTAATCTCATTTTTATAATCTAAAATATAGGTTTAGCAATTTTTCCTTATGTTATATGAAAGGAAGCAAAAGATGAATGAATAGCAGCAGTCATCCTTGACTATTATAATATGGAACATCTCATTAATGTTTAAAGAATATACACATTCATATGCAGTGAGAAAAAAATGTTTGAGATTTAATTTTTCCCTACTTTTCCACAGTTCTGCCAGAACCTCAATTTATATCAGACCCAGTGATACCATACTTAGTTCAAACTGAAGTGACCAGTCAAACACATGACAGACCAGTCCCCAGCTTTACCATTCAGACACTGATTAAAGCAAATACCCCAAAAAGCAATTATTTTTGCAGAGTTAAAGTTTTTTGCTTTGTGATCAGTTTTCAAAGAACAGAATTCTAAAGGAAAGAGATAAATAATTAGTCTGGAACTTCACACTATGATGATAAGAATGCTATAACCCCAGGTTCGGTCCACCTTGAGCAGGAACAGCTGGTTCAGTACTCTAACCCTAGAATCCTAGACTATCCTGAGTTGGAAGGGGCCCACAAGGATCATCAAAGTCTAACTCCTGGCCCTGCACAGGAGAACCCCAAGATTCACACCATGTGCCTGAGAACATTGTCCAAACACTTCTTGAGCTCTGTCAGCCTTGGTGCTGTGACACTGCCCTGGGGAGCCTGTTCAGTGCCCAACCACCCTCTAGACGGAGAACCTATTTTTAATATCCAGCCTAAACCTCCCCTGACATACCTTCAGGCCATTCCCTCAGGTCCTGTCCCTGGTCACTGCAGAGAAGAGATCAGTACCAGCCCTTCTCGAGGAAGTTGTAACTGCAGTGAGGTCTCCGAGTCTCCTCCAGCTGAACAAACCAAGTGCCCTCAACTGCATCTCACACACTTTCCCTCAAGGCCCTTCACCACCTTCGTTGCCCCCCAGCACAGAGTATAGCACAAGGTACACCCCTGTACCCTCACACATGATGTTTTCCCCTTTAGGGAAAACAAACAAACAAACCCAAAACAACCCCCCTGTGAATCACCTCACACCAGCCTTTTCTACTTGGTAGCTTCCTTTGGCAATAAGCAAATTCCTTTTTCACTTGCACTTCTCAGCTATTAACATTCAATGCCAAGATAAAAGATGCGTGACTGAAGAAACATCATGTCCTGTTTACAGCCCGTTTCACAGGAGAACGACTGGAATGGAGCACAGCCTTGCAGGGGACACCCAGTCAGTGCCAGATGTCTGACTTCATACTGTCAAAAGAAGAGGCAATGTTAAACCATCTGCCAGTAACTCACAAGGCATTCCACAATGGAAAATCCTGACTGAAAAAAAGGATTACAGCCCACTGTCACATCTGTAAAGACACTCACAAAGAGGTGTTCTGATGCAGCAGTATTTTAATCACACTTTTTGGAGGCTGAAGTGAGTCCACAAAGAGCAAGGCAGGGAGAAGTCAAGAGTAGCAAACTCATATCAGCATTTCTAGTTATGGAGACTGGTACTTTAGCAGGAAGCCTTTATGGCACTTTATGGCTCAGACAGTTTTCTAGCACTGTCATTCAACCAAATTTTTACCATTAATATGATGTCATACTTGAAAGGAAATGTACACAGAACCTAAATTTTTCAAAAGTCACAGCCATTGAAAGAGAAAAAGAAAACTTCAGTATTTCTTGTTTGAGAAGCTGTTTGGCTGGTATATTTAAACAACCACTTTATGGCATAAATTTCTATTTGGAAAATAAAACACTTTACCTGATCCCAGTTGTCATAATAGGAGAATTCAGGTTTTATTTATAGCTACTTGCAAATTACTGACTGTCAAGGTGACTTTGTTGTCCTTTGATACTCTGCTTTGCCGTAACTGCAGAGATTTTCATTGCTTTGGGCTTTGAAGGTTCCAGAGGTTTGCAGAGAGTTCCTGTATTGGAGGATCCCTTTTGATGCCTTTAGGTTTTCCACAGTGTTTTCTAACAAATAGATCTGATTTGAATCAAGGAAGGTAAAGAAATAGACCAGATGCTCTATAGTTATACAGGTCCCTGGTCAAATCTTCTGTCAGAGGAAACCCAGTGGCAAAAAACACATCGGCTTAAAGGTCCACAGCAGAACACAACCAGGTTATACAGAGGGGGTGAAGTGCTCTTGGTTCACAGACATTTGGGATGCATTTGGATTCTCCTACGTCTCCTTCAGGTAAAAATTCTCATTTACTAAAACTCTAGTGATACCCTGGATGAATCTTCTTTCAAACATGATTTATTATGCTACTCTTTTGTAAGGCACTAGTTAAGAAAGCCAAAACTGACCTAGAAACTCATCAACACATGCACCTATTTAGGATCTGAATAACTTGTAGTTAATTACAAGTTATTCAATTACATATATGACAAACACAAGCATTGTGATAAACTGATGTGTTGTTGGAATTTACACAAAAAATAATTACTTAGAGCTTTCATATAAGTAGAGCAAGAGCAGGAGAACTATCACATTGAAAATAAATGTAGCAAAGTTTTCTAGGCAGCCTTGACAACTGTCTACTAGTGGGAATTTACTGCTATGTATGTGTGGAATTAATCCATAATTTAACATCCATGCTAGCTTACATTTCTTTAAAAGTCTTTTTTCCTGCTTGATTGATTGATATGACCCTTTCCTCACATCAGCCAGGGATACCATTATTTATATCACAACAACCTCAATTTGCAAATTACTTAAATCTAATGGGGCTTTATTTCATTACCATACTGGCTGTAATCCCATGTCAACATTCATTACTCACATAGCTCCATTTTAATGCAAACAACTATGCATTGCTGAGAAGTTATTTATAATATCCTAAATATTTGACTGTAGAAGAAATGTGCACTTTTGCCTAGATAAAAAGCAAGAAAAACAACACCACCACTGTACATTATGTAAATACACAGAAATCTGAATTCAGGACTTCCTTGCCTACAATCACATAGGACATACAATTAAAGAGCCATCTCTCCAGATAACATTCTGTAAAGTAAGGATCTATTATATCACATATCTGCTTCCTCACCATATCAAGAGCCTATTTAGCCACAAACTGTTGTTTTCTTCCTACTTTCAAGTCCTAAAGATCCAGTTACTGCAGCTTGTCATTAATCCATTTCCAACCTGTGCCATACAAACATCCAAATCACAACTCATTTTTGCCACCCTGCCATGGAGTGACTGGACAAAGGGAGCACAGTACATCCTTCCATGGATCTGTCTCAAATTCAGCATTTCTCCAAGTCCAAGTGACACATAATGTCCAGTCCAGTGAGCAGGATGACATATTAATTCTTGCATCTGTAAAGACAGCAAAAAAATCCACCAGCAATAAACCCAAACTGAAGAGCTCAGTGAAGTTCACAACTATCAGAACTCCACTGTACTTACAGGCTGGATATCCAGCCAGTGTGGATAGCTGGCTTCAGGAATAACTCCCATAATTCTCTTAGACATTAAAGTTTGTATGTTAACTCAGAATCTGAGGTGTGACTAGCTGCTTTCCAAATTAGGATTTTGTTTTGCCAGCCTGCTTGCAGTCCTAGAAGAGATAAACATTACAGTTTGTTGCTTCTGCTTCTTTTTCCTTGTATGGCCAGCTCTGGTTTTCTACATTTAAATGCTTCCTTGTGGATTAATTCCCTTCCTTATGGTTTCCTCTCTCCAACAACAGAAGCTCAAACCTTATCTGACTAGTCTGTCCTGCCCAGAGCAGTTAACTGATAGCAAGAAGGCAGCAAATATAAATGTGCCATGTGCCTAATAATCTGTTTCTAGCAGAAACAAGTGGCTTTTCAAAAATTCCTTTAGATAAGTAAAGCAAGTAAAATACTCATGATTTCTCCAGAAGTTTTTCTTATATAGGTCACTGCCCATGAACTATTAGAAAGTAACCCATCCAATTTACTTTGAATGAGCCTTGGCAAACAGTCAGGAACACTCAAAAATCTCACGGAATGCCAGGGGCTCTTTTCCATTTCCTGTACTGGGTACATTTCACACCTTCCAGAGGATGCTTATTTAAGCATAGGACACCACCTCAGACTGCTTTATCAGGAGCCAACCATTTAGAGACTGAGACTTGAGTCCCAGAATTCTGCAGTGAACAAATTATAAGTCGAGAATTCTGAACTAAATAATTCACTCGGTAACACTGAGTTCACTTTAGCAGTGTACAAAACCACCGGAATCCAGAGGAATTGTTTGCAACTCACCATGGTAACAATGCACCAAGGCCAGCTATCAAAACACCCCTCCCCACTAAATGACTTCTGTTGCAGGAATAAATAGAATATCAACAACCTCTACCTAGCCCCCTTTTTAATTCTAATACAGATTTCAGTACCACGCTTTAAAAATAACAGGTAGGTTGGTTGTTGTGTTTTGTGGTGGTTTTATTTTTTTGAAATTTGTCTTTCTGCACTTAATTGAAACACTGAAGAGCTCTTTGTGCAGCCCCTCTCAGATCAGGAACAGGCTGAGCCTGCTTCCATTAATGTCAATAAAAGCCTTGCAATTGACTTCAAGAGGGAAGAGAATCAAGCCTTGTAGAGTGCAGTAGTGTATTGTTTAGTACAATAATATTTGTTTCACCTTCACCCATCTTAACCTCTTAAAAGGTTTAAATTTATGGGCAACAGTGTCTGCTCCTCTCAAAGGGGTTTTGCAAATGCGTAGCATTAATCTGTCACTTGATTTTCTACTTGAGCTGGTACACACAAAGAGGCAAAGAGCAGCAGAAAGGTATGTTGGTAATGACTCCCACTGATAAATCCATACATATTTTACATTGGAGTGTGACCCTTACACAGATTAGGCTCTTATTTTCCCACAAAAGGTGATTTGCATCCAGTTGGCTTCCTTCCAGATGGTGACCACAAAGTGCACTAGGGAGGTTTACAGCAGACACCCTGAATATTCTAATAGCCTCAATATGGCTTTTGGATTTATGGCCAAATCATCCCATTAGTACACAGCTCTATTATAATACAACTGTAAATGTAATTACGTGAGATAAAGGCTATCCTTCAGCAAGGACAGCTGCATAGCACTAACACTTCATTCTTACCTGATTCAGCATATGCTTTTTAACTCACATACTTTGAAATAAACAAGAAAAATCTCTGTCACACCACAGTGAACACTACACATCTGCTATGCATTTTTTCTGATGAGTCTTCTTGCTCCGAGTCCTCACATATTGTCCACCTTTATCTTATACTTCCGATGTAGTAATTTATTACAAAAAATACTTCCATGATATCCCATTTCTTTCTAATGGAACATCATCAAAGATAAAAGCAATATACAGGTTCAAGAATTGCATCCTTTTCTGCATCTATACAGAGAATCTATACTTGCTGCAACCTCTATGTTCAAAATGTGTTGCAGTGATTTAGTTCAAATATGTTTAAAGAAATGCATCTATTCATTCTCAGGTATGGTTTTTCAGTAGATAAGTCAAATAAAACAGCTTCTCTGGTTTGCCACGGAAATGGCTGAGAAATATCTGACTCTGTTGTGCCCTTAATTCAACTCTTCTAATGAGTCTGCAGAAAGCTCCCTCTCAGGTGGGCTCCACACTCCCAGGCAGTAGGGCTGTAGTGCTGCTTTGCCCTTCCACCACTTCAGCAAGTACTCCACACTGTCCCTTCTGCTGCCTGTGCTCTCACCCCACATGCCTGTGCACCCACACAAGACCCATCAATTTGGTCCCAAACATCTGTTAGTGCAGGTGTCAGTTTATGCAATTCCTTCTCATATAAATGGGCTTTTCCCTTTTGGTCGCTCAACAGTTCCTCATGCCCCGAGTATCCCTAGTTTCTTTCTTTCCTGCTGGCACTGAGCAATGGATCTGACTCACCTAAGAGATGTGTGATGCAATAGTTTTCCTTTTGCAAATATATTACTGCTCTGAAGCATCCTGTGTACGTATATTTCACACAGAGATGGTCCCTCTGGGTCACTTCCCTGCTGGCCAGTGACTGGCACTTATACCCAGACTAGATCACTCTGCAATCACTCACGTTTATAGCTCCCTCCTTACACCTGACAGTTCTTTAGAGAGCAGCTTGCTAATTCTCGGATTCCAGGCACCTCTTTCAACTGAAATTACTCTGTGACTTAATTTCAGAGAAATCAATTATACCTGATCTGTAGCATGCATTCCTCCTGCTCATTTGCCCTGTTTCCTCAGTCTGTAAACATATCACTGTTTATTCTTTAAGTGAACAAGTCACTAAAGACCCCATTTTACTAAGCAGCAGGCTCATATTTGCTGGTGATCAACTGAGCCTCATTCTCTCTAAGTTTTGGAACAGAGACATTTTTAGTGCTGCACCACAGGTTCTCCTCAGGTTCCAGGTCCCACATGGTGGCTGCAGGAAGCCAGAGCAGAGTTAGGATTTCATGTCACACGTGAATAAACCCACCTTTGTGTCCTGTTTGTGTCTCTCCTATTCACTGCCCCAGCACATTCCCTGAACGAGCACAGCTGCACATTAGAAGTTTAACAGATCATACTGTTTGTGACTGTTAAACAGAATTAATGCAAAGTATAAAAATAAAAATAGCCTTGCTGAACAGAGAGCAAAAAAATCATTGTGTTCCCCCGTCTCTGACTAAATTAGACTATGCCTGAATGTAGCAACACTGACAGAGATGATATTGCCCTATCATAGTGTCCTGCAACCTCCTATCCAACACCCTAATATGATCTCAAGAATTAACTCTGTATTGACAGAAATCATTAACTAATATGACTTTAAGCCATTCATCAATAGTCACACAAAATCTCTTTTAACCAATGCGTCATTCTTATCAATTATGTAATGTTCATTGTCCTTAATGTTCAAACATCTCAACAGCAGCATATTCAAAAAGTAACTCATTCAATTAGCACAAAGTCTTCACATCTGCATATTAATCTTTGTTTTCTAAGTCACACAAAAACGTATTTGAAAGGCTAGGGGTGCTCTGACCTTGATAAAAACTAAAAATGTTAGAATTATTTGATTTTGGACACCTTTTGGGCGATGGTTCTAGAATCACTGATCCTCATACATTTTTTTCCCTGAACTCTAGATCTTTCACTGAGAAATCAGGCTTTAAACAGCTTGATTCTATTGCTGGTGCACTCATATAAACCAGATTGAGGATGTACAACCTAGAGTATCGCATAGCAAAGAAATAGTCTAAAATGATGGATTTTTCCAAACAACATTTTAATTACATTCAGGGTTAAAGCACAATATTGATTTTGCTCCTTGTGTGAATGTAGTGGAGACATTTCCTAGCAGAAGAGGGGTGTAAATGATGGGAGGGATTACCCTGATCACCCTGAAGTCCTAAACATACTTAGTAGTGTTAGATTAAAATATAAAATCCACACCCACTCAGACATACACAGCAGCTGAAAAACACTCACAGCCTGTAATGTATATCTTTTATACTAAAGATAAACCCCCCCCCTTCAGACATTACACAAAATAAAGAGCAAATGTATTCAGCAGCACTGCAGGTCTCGCACTGTCAGGGAGCCACAGTGAAGCAGTGGAACTAAGCCCAGGAAGTGAACTTTACTCCATAAAACAGAAGAGCACAGAAAAACAAAGATCCCAACAGCCTGTGCCAGTGTAAACAAGGATGAGAGGGTGGGGGAGAAGAGAATTCCTCACTCCCCTCAAATCTGGCGACTGCACACCAGATGGCATTGCCAAGCATGGGTGGAAAACATAAACAGGATCATTAAGATTTCCTATAGGCATGACAGTATAGCATGCTCAGATTCCCATCTTTAGTTCCTAGCAAAGAAAAACAAAACAACTCCAACAAATGTAATGATGAAAAAATCAGAATGCATGAGGGGGAGACGGGAAAGAATCCTTGTTCAATCCTTCAGGTAATTAGTGGCAATCCTCAACTAATGTAACTGACTGAAACCAAAAACACTCAGTTTAACAACTCTTTCTAATCCATTTGGAATACTCAAGAATATTCTAGCCTTTAATATAACTCCTTCCTTGAACTTGTCAAGATCCATTTTCAAATCCTGTGTTCTTTATCCTTTTGCTCTACTTGGAAGTTAATTTTGTAACTTCAGTTCTCCTGCTTACAAATTCAGTAGGTGGTGCTGGACTACCCTGGAAAACATTGCATGGACACAGAATCTGTCATCCTTACTAATGGATTAGCTTAAGAACATTCAGTAACATAGAACAGTGGAAATGTATAAACTGTATTATTATTATTGTTTTCTAAAGTAACAAGAGGCATTTAATTGCTACCAAAATTTCACAGATGGTTTCCAAACACAAGGTCACAGGACTATAAATATTATCTGGACAAGTGCTTTAAAAAGGGACCTCAGAAAGTACAAGATGTTATATAGAATATATACATAAGAGTTAAAATAAAACTCCCTCCTGCCCCTCAAGGACCTCACTAGTTGCCATTTTCAGACAGCAGTCCAATCCAAACAGCCTCAAACTTCCCTATTATGTCTTCTCCACCAAGCCAACCAGACACATCTATCAGCCTGATTTCTTCCCCTGAAGAGGTCAGTTTTATCTTAGCTTTTCACCTTCATTGTTTTATGCTAGCATTACCCTCAGCTGTGATGCTGCTTCTCATTTCCCTTTCCCTAAATAAACAGAAAATTAGGTTTTCAGTGCAGATACCCAAGTCGTATCTTCTTTCTTTCCTGCCAAAAATAACTTGTTTCAGTGAGCTCGCTGGAATCATCACAGTGCTCAGATTTAGAAAGGCTGTTTTTATAGCTTGTTTAAACAATATATTGCAGCTGGTCTGGACCAAACCAGAAATACTCACACAATCTTTGTTAAGCTACTGTCTTCACAGTTAGGAACCTAAACTCTATGCAATCCACATGGCATTTCCTTCAAACCCCCTTCCTTGCTCATGTCAAAGGCTTAGCAAATATCATCCTACTCAACTACAGTTAGAAGACAGGATTTGCCACGAAGGCAGAATGTACTCTGCAGAGTCTTCATTCTGCTTGAAACAAACTTGAAAGAACTAAGTTTATTTTTGGTTCCACCACTGCATTCCTTGTTAATTAGAAGGCGTATTTGCTCACAAATGAGAGCACAAATGAGAGCAATATAATTCAATGCCATTGAGCAGCACATTTCAGAGCTGAACTGAATAACATGGAAAACACATGGAAACTGTCTCCCGAAGCTCTAAATGGCTAAAAAACTCCACTTTGTATTCAGTATAAACATCACGTGCCTTATGCCAGGACCCTGCTAGTAAACCTTAACTCATTATGTCAGTATTAAGACATAATTTCAGGTTATTATATGCAAATACCATTGCAAAAGGTATTGGAGATTTCCTCCAGCAATCTCGGAGCTAATACTGTACATACCCTTCACCAGTACCAGAATGTTACTCATTCAAGAGAAATCATAAATGTACTACAGCCCTCTTATACCATTTAATTTCTTAGCAAGGGATTAGCATGTCACAGAGATGGTTACAAACCTACATTGTAACATGCACCTAATGCTCTTGAACAACATCTCTCAAAAATGTAAAGCCAATTAGTAAATGAGAGGTATTTGCTTACCATGGGCTAGCGGGAGTTATTTCAGATACTGCATGGTTTGGGGAGTTTTTACCTTTCAGAAAAATACAATTAAAGGCTTTAGGCTCATAGCAGGTGTAAGTGCTTGTTTTTACAATACAGTCAAGGTTTCTGTTCCTCAGTTGACTGTTCTTCCAATCTTACTTCAAATATTCTCCACAAAACCTGCTAACTTTTGTTGTTGGCAGTGCAAGTATCAAGGTCACACATCAATATACATCAGTTGTACACGGCTCTAATTCTTTCCCCTCTGAGCCTGCAATTACAAAAGCTCTTCCTGCATATGTAGCACAGCTCTGTATCTTGCACAGACATTTTCAGAGCCTCCACCTTGTCTTAGTTTCAATAACTTTCCATAACATGTGACCACTTAAGCTTGCTATTGATAATGGTGGGAACTAACACAGCCATCCCTACATAGTGCAGAACACAAAGAGCCTTTTCTCTTCTGACTGCACCTTCTGCTGCAAACGCTCCAACTCAGTTCTACTTTTCACTTTTTATTATTGCACAGGGATTTGAGAATGAAACAAAGACACAGCAGCCCTAGAACATTGTAATGCACATCCTTTTTTAGCCTACTTATCTGAAGCGTTAGGATACTGTCAGGTGTTTTATCTCAATTTTGTTACCTATAAGAAAATTCATTCCAAGTTTCTTTCCCTGACAGGTATATTTATAATCTAGGATTTCTGCAACAGCCCAGCCATAAACAATTAGACCAGTGCATTCAAATGTACAACCCCTATTCCTGCTCCAGATTTGCTGAGAACCCGCCTGCACTTCCTTATTATGTATTTTCCACATAGGCCTGCATGCAAACAGAGCAAAATAATCTGTTCTTTGCTAGGACTGTATGGAGCCCTGAACAGCCTGACTGGATTATGAGATGGTAAGACTTCTCTCAGTGAAGTTTACTTTTAAAGACTGAAAGCTTCCTAAATTTCCAGTCACATATTCCTATATATTCTGTCCACTCTTTCCATTACTCATGATTCATACAAACACTTCTGTCTTCACCCTGTCTTTCTCCTGGATTCGTTTTTATCTGCAAACTCCTTTACAACTTTTAATTTGCCTTCCTTTTAATTCTAAGACCCTTCAGCTTCCTCTCCAGTATCTCCCAATTTATTCATAATCTGTTTTTCCTTCTCTTTTCTACATCTTTTTCAACTATGCAACTGAATGCATGCACCTACAACCTTTCACCTCTCAAGTGTGATGAACTCTAAATAAGTATTTAATATATAATTTTAGGACACAGAATTTTAATATATTAGAAATTATATAAAATATATCACTTGTAGCCTTAAATTATGACTGTCTTTACGGTCATATAGCAAGGCACGTACCAAAAAAAAATTACTCTGTTAGGAAGGCTTAATGTTGCTGTATCAAATAACAGCTCACATTTCCTGAAAAGCTCTTCCACAGCCTACAAACCTCTGTTTTACTTAATTTTTTATGAATTATTCCTGAATAAGCACCCCAAGGACCTGGGGACTTATAAGGAAAATTAACTTACTTATTCTTCTACATTAACAGCCTAGCATTTTACCTTAATACCATTGCTTTTAGGCTTTATTTAATTCTCCTCAACCTCCAAATGGTAGAATATTATCAAATTTCTTAGCAATAGTGTGTAAAGTATAAAAATTATTTGTTGTGCTACTTTCCAGATAAGCCAACACAATCAACAATGCTTAGGACTAGGTAATAAGTATTGTAATTACCATGTATATTACCACTTAAAAATTTATATACACCAAATGGAACAGACACCAATCTCAAACATGCCAGTGTAAAATACTCGCAAGCAACAGCTCATGTTTTTCTGATATTTTTCTGCTTTAAGTTTATTCCACATCTGTTGTAGCAGAAAGTGGAATCTGGCCCAAAGACCACTTCAAATAAATCCTTTCCTTTATTAGTAGAAACATTGTTATTCACAATACAACATATGTTCCTCTAATTATGTTTTTGAGCAAAAGTGTTGATGACATTTTGGCCATATGTCTACTTGTCCTTTTCAGAGTAAGTTTTCCTTTGACACATTCGCATTATATAATGTTCAGAAACTTTGATTAAAAGCTTGGGATTTCAATACCTCTTATTTGCAATAAAATAGAAGTCAAATCCAATGATTTTGAGCAGAATTCAGCTACTGAAAAGCATTTTTATGACTATTCCAACATAATGTATGTTTTTTTCTTAATGGTGCAGCTTTATCAGGATATTAACAAACTGAAACTTAGATGTTTATCTCTGTCTACATTTGTGATGCCAACATAAAGCCTAAAAGTTTGGAGAAGTAAAATGGGATGGGAATCTGAAACAGAACGTTTCAGTGTTTCTGAGTGAGAACTAAATTTTGTCATCTGGTCATATTCAATAGTATCTTTACAAATTCTTTCATGACTGAAGAAACTCATTGAAAAAGGAGATTCTCCTAATTCTTAGTATGTTACTCCTGATAATTTTTAATCATTCAACACAGTTTTCAAGATTGGCAAACAAATATCAAGATATTCTGTGAAAATTGCATATATGGATCACAATATCAACTTGAATTGGTATCATTCTACAAGTAAAAATAGACCACACTAAAAAGTAATATAAAGCAAAAAGTCAGCACTTTCTTAAACCATCTGAGATCTGTATTGTCCTTGTTACCTGCTTTTCTATTATGTTCCCTGAATACTCAGAGGGAATAACATTATCTCTATTCTTTCTTTTCATGCTTTGTATTATGCATATGTGAAAAGTACTGACTTTCAAGTCCTTAGAATGAAATTTTCTATTCTCTGTGGGTCAGGTGGACACACAAATGCTTATGGAATTAACAAGGGTGATAAAAGCTACCTCATGCAAGTTCTGTGTTTGTCTTACAAGTGCCACTCACTCCCGTTTCTTTCAAGTGTGCTTCTAAATAGCCCTGAAAAACACAGTAAAAGCCAAATACACTCTAAATGCTTTCTAAAAAAATAAATTGACAAACTTAACATCAATATTTCTAGATTAAAGGACCACAACAATGATCACTGCTGATTAAACCAGTGAGACTGACTTATAACAAGAATTCTCACCCACTAGAAGAAATTAAATTCATACAGTCTACTAAAAAAATGGCTTCTGACTTTTAACAGTGTGGGTTGGATTTGAATGTGATCAATAATGCATTTCATCACCGATAACCTCAATTATTTAGTTTCTTTAAATAATCTCTCTTGATTTTCCGCTCCTGGCTAGCCCTTGAATTACCTTCCCCTTTCAAGCAGCATGTCTTTCAATTTCCTTTGAAAGCCAGACTTGTCCTGCTGTCAGGATGAGTGAGTGAGTGAGGAGGCTCATGGCGACTATCACAGGCTGCCTGTGACCAGGAGGTTACAGTCACGCTCTCTCTTTTTAACCAAAGAGAGCTGGAATGATGGAGGTGTGCTGACCTGCAGGAGCCAAAACAACCTCCAGTGTTTGAACCTACCTTTCTGAAGTTCTCACACACTGCTACCCATGTGTTCTACTTCAGTTCTTACAACATCCAGAACATATATATTAAAGTGGAGACAGCAACCTCTACAAATGAAGATACCATCAGGTACATTTCTTTTGTTTACTTAGAATCTATGCTGGCATAGGCAGGAAAGAGCAGAATTCAGTTTTAAATCACACACAGGCCTGATTTCATTCTCCTAATATCACTTATATCCATGGCTTCCTTCCTTCAGCAATTTTAGACAATGGGTTCAAAGCTCCAAACATAAATGGTGCTAATGGTAAGTTTGTGTTTGGGAGGCTGTACTGTGAATTCCTGAGCATGAGAACTGCACCAATAAAAATCTCCAGATACATAAAAGAAGGAATTAAATACTGAATTCATACATTCCAGTTTGGTAAAGCTTAAATATATGAATTGTGATATCTCTGAACATTAAGTTGGATGTCCTGGACTGTTGGTAGAAAGTTAAACTTGCAGACCAAGTCTGCCTTAGTCTTAAAAGTGAGAACAAAGTGAACCCCTGTCAGTAAAACCAGATCTTAAAACATGTTGGAGAAAATACAAGATTTTAAATCTTTTCTTGTTACAGCCAATATTTCCTTGAAACAATAATAGCTGCTACTCAGGATAGCAAAGTACATCTTTCAGCACTGTAAGAATAAAAAAGACATTTCTCCAGGCAATCATGGAAAATGCTTTCCCAATTTAAAAATGAAAATGGTCTTGTTAGCAATTCTGTGAAGTGGAATTTCTGAAGATAGTTATAAACCAACCACAGGAATTAGAAAATACTATTCTTCAGCTCAGGACTCATGCTGTAATATCAAAATCACAGGCAAAATGACAATTAAAAGCAAAATATATATGTATCTATCTTCTTGGGAAGCTGAACCTCTTCCAAGATAGCACAGTGAGGTTTCCTGTATTTCCAAGCTTTTTATTCCTTATGGGTAAGGCCTAATTGGCAGACCTGTTTTTTGAATCCAAAATAATCTTGTGTAATTCCTTTAGAAGTCAATCAGTGCTGCCCTGAAATAAAACAGAGGTATTGCCCAGAAGTAACTCAAGGTTGATGCTTTTAATGGTTCAAACAACAGCTCTTTCATCATTTCTGATTATTTATATAGTGAACAAAATACCAAAATAAATTTCAAAAAAATTATTCACATTTATTTGCTGTTCCTATCTCCATATGAGACTTACTGTAGAATTCTGACTCAGAGAGAGTAGGATTAAGCCCTGAAAGAATAAAAGCACTCAGTGGACACAAAGGGAAATAAGCATGAATCTGAAATTAAAATTCCTGTGAGGTATTTAGTCCGTTTGAAACAATCAAATTTTGCAGGTGAAATCTCAGAAATGCAACTGCATTTATGAACTAGAGTCACTACAATAATGACAAAGAACGAAAATAATGGTATAGTTTCAATACAATTCACAAAACTTACTTTCATCCCAAAGCCTGCAAATACAGCAGCAAATGAATGAAACTCATGCTGGCCCATGAACTGATGTTGATATGTAAAGTCAGATAAGACAAATGAGCACATCTGTCAGAGTTTCTCTCACATAATGGATAAAACAAAAATATTGAAAACTCCAAAACCTCCCGATGGCACAGGCAGTGTAATTCCCTGAAGCAATGCTGCCATCTTGCGAAGGAAAGGATTAAGACAAGCTTTTCATTTAATAGATTTATCCTAAGCGACTGCAGATCTGTGACACGCAGGGGTAAGGAATCAGCAGGGATGTGACCTGGACACAAACACAGCTCTTTGAAAACAGAGTGGAGATGATAAGCAATACTGTCCAGGAACTAAAAATTCTTCAAAGCAAGCTCTACTTTCAGTAGCAAGCAGAACGTTCAATATTGCAGTGGTAAACTCAAAACTAAGTGAACTGGCATTTCAGGTGAAAATGAAAGCAAAGGAACCACAGGCAGTCCATGCTAAAAGTTGGTGAATCCCACCTTTTTTTGTTGTTGTTTTTTGAACTTTCACTATGCAGGTGGTATCTTGTATTGCAGGATTGAAAAACCCAAGCAATTACAAAAAAAAAGCATTTTGCACAGCGAGATCCATCCATCCATTTCTCACATTAAGGCACAGAGTGCAGTTAAAGGGAACAGACTCTTTTTTAAGTTGTTGACCAAAGAACAAGCCATTGTTATTCTTGCTCAAATTCAAATATAATATATTTTTCTTATTCTCTATATTCTCATTCTAATGCACACACACCATGTTTCAAGTCAAGAATTATGACCACTTATAGTTGGATTGAATTTAATAGCATGGGCTAAGGAAACACTGGCTGCTATTAAATCTAGAGTGAAATTCTCCAACAATGCTTTTACAGCTGAAAATGTCACTTCAAATGCTGCACGCCCTTAGCAGGAATCTGTTTTGAAAAAAAGTGCCTTTAATATGATCAAAATATGCCAACTTCACCTTTGTGAATGGAATATTTCAGTCTTATATTTCCATTTTTATAATGTGCAATGCAGAAAATAACATACTGTTTCATTTTGTGAAAGTAACAGGAAAATTTATAGTATTCTAATGACTACATGCCACAGGGTCTGCATACACGTTCAAGCTTTCACCTGGGAATACTGAAAAAGCTCCTAACATTAATTTTATTAGCATGCCTAAAGATTTTCTGTTGCTAGAAAAAAAGGTCACCTGCTCTTCCTGGCTGTAAAATCCATGTCTTCCTGCAAATCCCTCACATCAGAAACAGCTTCATGCCATTTGGGTCTAGGGTTGTAGCTGTAGACAGTGGCCTCTCCACTCTCCCAACATGCAAATTTGCTTTATTACCAGGAGTTATTAAAAATAATTCCTTGCAGGTGTTACTAAAATGAACCCATTACTTTGCAGTTGAAGCAACTGGCGAGTAGACAGAGGACTACTGGTGTCCATCATTGCTGCATAATGTTGGATTTTATTCCTGCCCTAGGACAGTCTATTACAGCTCTGGGTCTTCATTTATTCCTTGGAAAAACAGTATGAACTACCATTGTGCTCTGTGTATTTGAGTGAAACAGCTATTTACACAAAAATAACATGTTTTGGTGCCTCTGAAGGAAAGGACTACAGCCTCAATCAACTAACATTTTGGTACTTACTAGTTGAAAACTACATACAATGTATTTATTAGTTTGCATCACCACCCCAGCAAGCCAAGAACACCTTTTCCTACTTCCCTGCTACTGCAAAAGGACAGACAGAGGAGGAGAAAATTCTGCCCTAGGCTTCCCAAAGAAGAGTTCTTCTGGAACTGGAAAACTGCAAATCAAAGCATCTGGCCCTATATAATTAGAAAATGCTTTTGTTGTTTGAATCACCAGCAAGATCTGCTCTTGGTAATTAAATGGAGGTACAGTGAATCACGAGACATTCTGCCTGCTTCTCTGTAAAACACATTGCCTTCTATTCACTACAACAATGCTCCCCCATGTTTTTTAATTCAATATACTTAGAGCCTGGAGTCTCTAAACTCTGTACTCAGTCATTTATTTAATCTGAAACCACTGCCTAAAACAAATTGTTTAAGGGTAGATTAGAATGCATTTTATTTCTATTCCATCTACAAAGTTGTCATGGATTTGAGGGTAACAGCCTCTGAATCCTTTGATGCTCCACATCACCAGGTTAATTCCTGTAAATAAGCTCCAAAATGTTTCAGAAGTCCAAAAATATTTCTGGCCTAAGAAAAGAGCAGGTAAGGGGAGGGAGAAAGGATGATGTAACTCACATTTACAAACAAAACCTGTTTATTAAATTTCCCAATACTAGTTACCCAGCTGACAAATTTAGATTTTCTTCTATGTTGAAGTCTGAGAACTATTAAAAAGTTGACTCAGGAGATATATGCATTTCACTTGGAAAGCAACCTTACACTGCCAGCATTGAAATATCCCTGTAAAGTTACAGAGCTTTGGTTTTAACGTGTTTCATCTCTGCATCTCATCTCAGAATGTTACCCTGCCCTCACATATTTTGCCTCTCCTACACACCTGAGCTTACTTAGCTATCTTGAACCTATTAAAAAACTCAGATGCACTAGAACTATTGAATACTGGGGATACAATTGCAAGGGTAAGGTTTTTAATGTAGCATAAGATTTCTGTTATGCTACACAAAGTCACAGAGCAGAGCAGATCAATTAGCCTTGTGCTGAGAATTCCTTCTTTAGAACTGGTCAGGATCTGCAGAAGCCCTTCAAAGAAAGAGATAGTTGCAGTAGAAACTTAGTAATAGAGCCTATTAAATAAAGAAGAACTTAAAATCAATTTGAAGCTTAAGCTTTAATACATAGGATTTGTCTTTCCTGACTTTTTTTGCAGATTTTTTGCTGATAGAGAAGGACACACTAAAAAATTAAATATACCCATTATGGTACATTCCAAATCAGTAATGTCAACTTCACTATCTTCAGATCCATTTTATAACAGTCCAAGTTGTGAGTCCTGATATATATACACTGCTCTTCCTTCAAAATATGCAAAGCCATAAAGCTCATCTAAGTGACCAACTAAAAACATCTCCAAAGCCAGAAAGTGCCCAGTGCAGGACCCAGTGACAGAGCCCATGACCCCACCTTGCCCCTGCAGCCCTGGGTCCCCTGCCAGCCCTGACAACCTGGATGGCCCAAACTCTGCTCCAAACAAGCCCAGAAGTTTAGGTATCAGAACAAGAAGGAAGAGGTCTGAGTCCCTGGAGCTCCTCAGAGCTAAAATGAGCTTCCTACAGGAATCCTCATGTCAGAACCACTTTTTCTTGGCAAGCAGCAAACGTTCACAATTCTATTTGAAGTGCAAAGGGGCTGAAAAGACTAAGCTACTGCCAGTGTTACAAAATTCTATTATTTTTTTTTCTTCAAAGCCTTTCTCTCTTTCTTCTTTTAAAGGAGTGTCAGCCGTGGCTACATTTCCAAGAGGGAGATCCACAAAAGTATCTACAGGCTAAGTTCAGACAAGTATCCAAAGTACCTGCAGTGAGACAACTATCACCAGTATCTGCACCCATCATGAATATTCAGATTTTAAATGGCTGGGTTTTATTCTAACTGGACTTCTTTACTCAAAACCTCTATCAGCAACTGAAACCAGAGGAATTCTTACCACAAAACTTACCACAAACAGAGAGAACACTTCTAATAATTTTTCAGTAACATAATTCAGTGATTTAAAATATCCATATTAACTTAAGATATATCTCCCTGCTCAGCCAAACCTATGACTAAATATAACACATCTTGTTCCAACAGATACACAGAGTACATCAAGACAATACTGTAGTAACAGCTTTCAAAACATCTATTACCTGATGTATTATACATGTTAAAACTATTTTTAGTCTTTTATACAAGCATAGTAAGGAATGCAGAATTGTATGAAGAATCTCCATGACAGTTTCTGAAAAGAAATTATTTCCTGAATTAACAGCTAAGGATTCTGACCTATTGAAGGTAGAGTTGGTTCTCCCTCCAAAAATTAATTTAAAATATTAAGTGTTTCACCTTGCAGGTATAATTTAACATATTGTGAACATCAAAGAATGACTAGTTACCTAAACTGAGATTTTAAAAGAGATATTTTCCTTGATAATGTCCACAATTGCCAATGCCACATACAACCAACAACATTGCTTAAAAGAACATTATCTGCCCAAGAAGAAATTTAAGAAAAGCAACACACTAAAGAAAATAAAATTTTTAAAGTTTTTTTTTTTTAAAAAAAGGGAAATTTTTTTGACCACTAGGCTGCTCAGTACCAGAATAAATGACCTTCACTTGAGCTATTCTCTATACTTTTTTACTTGTTTATAATACTCTGGCTCAGTCCCACCAGAATTAGGTAAAAACATTTAAGCAACTTCATGCTGAAGAGACCATCTGAACAGTCCTTAAACTGAGATCTCATCCTTCTGTCTGTTCACTTCAAAGTGCTACCAAATTAATTGCAAAGACCCTATACAAAAATAAGGGATCAATAAGCAGTTGGTTCCATAAGGCTGGAGCATCCAGCAAGATTTTGAAGAATAGTTAATGTCTATTTACAAAAATAGAAGAATAAATCCTTAAAGTTATTAAACTTATTACAGGAATACCTAAACATCCAAATTCCAGTATGTTAAGTGCTAACTGAAAAAAAGGACGAATTTCTACTCTGAGAATATTACTATATAAGAAACAAAATATTACCTCAATATAAGAACTCTATCAAAAGTGATTCAAAATTAGCAAGCAGACAAGTTGGCACAGTGGAAGGAAGTAGAATAATAGAAATGTAAGAATAACAACACCTTTTCTGCACTGTGATGGCAACTTTCCCAATTTAAAAAAAAAAAAAACAAACCTTCTTTTGCCTTCTCTATTTCTTGCTTCACCTTGCCTGTTTAATTAGGAATGCTTCTCCCATCAATAGTTAACCAAATCTGTTCATGCTCATCTGATTAACAAATTTCCATTTCACTTATCAATGAAGGAAGTTCACCCCAACCAGTCTGGCACTGCTAGTTCAGGTGGCCTTATCCCATTTAAATATAAAAAAGCTTATCATGTATCTGTACAGAAAAAAGAATAAAAAAGCCAGTTTACTGGAGACCAACAGTTTGCAATAAATGATCATTACTCCAGTTATTCAACTAAGAACCTAATTAAACCATTCCCGTCTCAGAAATTACAAAAAGGTATAGTCTTATAACACATCTTAACAGGTTGATGTTGTAGAATGGAGCATAGAGGTCCCTGGATATGATTGTGTAGAAGGCTTTGGGAGAATACAGACCTCAGTAAGGTAAATCAGGCACTCTTTATCTCTGCTAAAGGTGTAATAATTTCAATATAAAAGCACAGTTCTTTACAACTCACTCACTACATTCTATTACACTGAAACAAATCAGCCTTACCAACTACCAGTGACTACATGTAAATACATTCCTTTTCGTTTGCTCAGCAGGGGAACAACGAAGATGTTTCAGTCTTATTAAATTCCTGGTGGGTTTTTTTCCCCCCCCTGTTTTCTGGCACTGGATTCTTGTCTGGTGTTCTGGAAAACTCAGCATCTGAATCACCTTTCACTGTAAAGAAACAGAATTAATTAAGCAGTATCTGAACACGGTTTACCCCATTAAATACCAGTGACTGGGTGAAATCATGATTTTCCGTTTCCTGTGAAAATACTATGCTTGCAGGAAGATGTTTCACGGATCCAAATGTTTACACATGCTTAGAAAACGTGTGAAAATGTCACCAGTAGGTTCTAGCGAGGAAAGCACTCCTTGTTACCATTTGCTCTAATTCTGCAAGGCAAACTGAGGTCTAGTCACTGAGTCAGGCTGTAGATATTTCCTTACTTAAATAAGAGGGGACTAAGCCTGAAGAGCTTCAGTTTCCAAAGTTCTGTGACAAGCTCCCTTATCCCACAGGGCTCCTTCACTGAAGGCAAGGCCTGAGCTTTAGGTTTTGCTTTCCAGTGCTGCTGGGCTGCCTGACAAAAGAGACACTGTGCTGCCGTCCAGCTGTTTGTTCCAGTGGCACTGGCTGCTCGTAAACAACCAACAGAGACAGCCTTATGCAATTTCCTGCTCTCCTCAAAGCTCGCTCGAATTCCACCACCAAAGCAGCTCCCAGCAGAGCCATAGACCTCCTGTTTGCAAGGTGTCTCACACCTAGGGCTGCCCCTGGGATTTGATATATTAGGTGCAATATTCTCAGCAACACGATTATCATGGTAAAGAAAGGAGGCAAAGAGGGGTTTGTTCACTTAAAAATACTATTATAAAAGCACTAAAACATTATCATTATCAAAAGCTTTCTTCATTATCACTGTCTACTGGAGTATCAGGAACTTGCTTTGTTCCTTTTGCCTTCTGTCCTATAAAGGCAGATGAGGGAATGTTTTGGTTCTTCCCAGAATGTCTTTGGATACAGAAAAAAACCCAAAAAAGCAGCTGGACAGTATCATGCTTGTTCTCTTAAAGACTTTTATTCCTTTTAAAATCAGCATCATTGCCATCCATGCATACCCCCATGCACAAGGATTCTTTTTCATTCTGTAAAGATTAGATTTTCTTTTCTTCTCCCTTCATCGCCCATTATTTTCCAAACATTTTGGATTTACTTTTCACTTTGCTATGTCGTTTTTTGGGCAGTTCTCTACCATCATGGTAAGCTTCAAATTTACATAAATTAAGCAAGTTTATTTCCTTCTTTCACGTTTAATTTGAAGAGCTTAGGAAAAGAGAGATGTCTTGAAACTAAGGTGAACAAAAAATCTAGTATATATAGTAACTTGCAAAATTTTAAGTGTCATGAATTGCATTGTACATGGTGAAGTCTAATGTTCCCATGCACTTATGTCATGCTGTTCCCACACTTGAAATTTCCATATTCTTTTTGCATGCTTTGTGATGATATAATGATCTCTAAGGACAAGGAAACATTGCTAATATGCTGCTAGAGCACACTATTAAAGTAAAAATAGTCTCTGCAAACCCAAAGAGATGTCAATCTGTTCATATCAACCCTCTTAACACAGTGATACAGGAAGGTCTAATGGTGCTCTCAAGAAAATGTCATTTAAAAAAACCAGCAACTTCAATGTTATAAACCCAGAGAAGAAAGCACATCAATCTGCAGTTAACATTTCACAGAAGGATTCTAGTATCTAGCTTCTTCCAATGTACAGATACACCCAGTTTACAGCAGAAGAGATTGCCTGAACTATTCCTACTTTTGAAAACCAGAAATTTCCTCCTCTGAGTTCAAAATACCAGCACTCATAAATACTTAATTATCTCAGGATTGGCATACTTGATACAAAACTCTAAATTCCACTATTCAGCTGTGGCAGACTACGTTTGCTAAGTAGAAATAGGTAATGCTAATAAGTAAAAGCACTTCCCTCTTAAAAATGTAAGAAAATGCAAAACAGTGGATAGTTCAAAACCATAGCCAGTTATTTCCAAGATTCAAGGATGCAACACTCAGATACACTGAATAACTCATGCATTTAAACAGTAAGTTACAGACTCCTGAAATGTACTGAAGCAAGTAGTCATGGGAATAACAGGACCAACCATAACCATGTATTCAAAATCAAACTTCTCACACCTCTAGAGTTATACAGAGGAAGTGAGTACTGCAGAAGCAAGTTCCTGGGGTTTTTTTACTTCATATCTGGCTCTTTAGCTCTGCCTGTGAATATTCCCCAGGTATTGGTTTTGACAAGATTTCTTCATACTGCATATTAATACCAGACTAACTCTGCGGTTGAAACAACATCTTACCTAATTACTGTTTTACGACACAGCATTGCCTAGGAAAAAAAAAGTCATTAAGCAATCCAAGTGCACTGAGTGGCATCATTCTCAGTCACATGATGGATTTTCAATAGCCAGCACAGCACTAGTAACCAGTAATTACTCTGAAATTTCCATAAATAATCACTTCCACTGGAGCTTTTAAAAAATTGCTTGTCCACTTTAATTATTACTGCTTTCAGTTTTTTCCCCCTTCTCCAATTAAAAAGAAAAAAAAGCAGCCGGTTACTTCGTCATAAGGTAAAGCCATGGTTTAAGCAGCCAAAGCACCAGAATCAAACTAGCAGTGAGGCTTTGACTATTGTTTCTTATACCATGAATTTATTTCCAAAATTTAAATCACAAAATCATGTTCAAAACACCTTTACATGAACATTATTTTAATTCATTTTACCATAGGAATTCTTGCTTGCATTACCTGTTTGCTAAAAGCTGCCCTTTCAATTTTCAAAAGAGGCACTATAAAATTGCTATTACTGCTGAGGAACATACAAAAGGACCCTCCTAAATATCCTGTTAAATCTAGTTTGGCTGTACAGAAACGTGGCAATCAAAGAGGATAATAGTCCTTGTATGACTGCAGGCAATAACTCCCATCCCAATGCTGCCAAAAACATGAATGTTATTATGAGGCAGTTAAAGCTTCATTAACCTCTTCGTGCCTGAAACATGTATATTACATTAGAGCCATTCTGAATAAATTCAAAGACATGAAAATAAATCACATGGGAATACAAAAAGCGGCTTAACAAAAGACAGGCCATTATAGTTTCAGCCTGTCTCTGAAGGAAGAGGCTGAAGGAGTAGCTATTAAATAAGGAAGAACACACTTAAGAATGGACAGGGCATTAGCAAATAAATTTGCATTTAGAAAAGTATGTTATAGTCAGGCTCTGATTTTTCCTCTAATTTAGAGGTCAGAACAGATAAAAACCCTCAAAGACAAACATGACTGAGTTGATAATCTTCATTTATAACTTCTTGGGCAGTACTGACAATATCCTCTGATGATCTGAGCCTTTCACATTCCCCATTTCAGAAGCCCTCCTAGAACTAAAAAGAAGAAACCTGCCATACAACCCAGATCTGGGATGCAGAACAGAATAAGGGCTTTATTGTATATGCAAGTTTTCTTGAACATAGAAGCAAACCTAGAATATCCAAAGGTTTACAGATGTTTTTGGCTGACTCTACAGCACTCCCATCAGCAAATGTGGAATTTGGTTTCCAGTAAGTATTTCCATTACTGGTGGTATCAAAAGCACAGCTCTTTATGCCTGTCAGTATTAAAATTTGTTTGGGCTGCTTAATGCAAATCTTTTGTTACCATAAGGAACATAATGCCAGCATACAGGCGAAGGCACAGGGCATGAAAGGCACACATTTCCAGCACAAGGAAGGGCATAGATTAATTCCATATGTAAAACACTGTGGTGAACATTACAGTACACAGCCTATCATTACATCTATGAGCCTGGCAGTGAGACCCTTCTGATTCACACACCCCTGCGTGCCATGGACCCACATTACTAACCAGCCATACAAAAAACCCCAATGAGCCCTTCTCCCTTAACACTGGCCTGTAAAAGAACACTCTGTTGAAGAGCTACAGATTCATGAAAGGATTTGGATTCCATCCAAATGATCTGGAATTTGTCTCTACCTATCTGGACACCTCTGGCAGACCTGCTCGCAACTAAGAGGCCCAATTAACAAGCCTGATTTAAATCACAGGTGAGAGGCAAATGGGTATGCATCTAACTTATACAAGCTGGTACAACTCATTGCAAATAAGTAATAGTATAAAAAGAAATTTACTTCCCACTAACAGCAAATAGAAGATTCAAATTAGCACATATGTCTGCAGGCAAGTCTTCTATTCAAAATGCTGAGGAAATGCAACTGCTCTCCAGATATCTATTCACAAAGGCAATGATGACAAGCAAGGGCAGTAGTTACAACTTTTTTATTAGTTTACCCATATTAATTCAGTTCAATTAGCAGACAAACTCCAAACATTTACAAGTTCATTAAAAAGAACGGAGATACATGTGACCAAACTGATTGCTTTTAGAAACTACATTCTTCCTTAAGACTCTCACCACCAGTGCTTTGCCGTACTCTTTCACCCAGAAGAGAGACGCTCAGTTCTACAGGATTACTTTATCAGTGCCGACCCCACACTCTGACAACTACCTACAGTCAGGTCTGAACACAAACCACAACAGTCAGGAGCCAGCAGCATTTCCTTATACATGACCCAAGCAAGACAGGAGACAACTCGCTGGGAGATTTCAAAGGGCATTTTACCAGCGTCAGGATACTCTGTACACAAGTCCCTGCCCTGACTGACTCATGCTGTGTCCACACTGACATTCCCCACATTTGTCCTGTGACAGAATTCCCCCTGCCAGAGCTCCAGTGCTGGCAGCTGTTCTAGACTGGCAGCTGACATTTTAAATGCTATGTAAGACCTCTGGCAGTTCCCTTTGCTGCTGCCAAAGGTAAAGCTACATTAATTAATGTAAGAAAGATCTCAGCAACCCCCAGAGCAGAGTAGCCCTTAAAGACTGAGAAGCTGCAGATGATCAGGAGACAGCCTATTGCAAAATGAGGACAAGGTTGAATTTGGAGAACCACGGAGCCAGCAGCAGGTTTTAGACCAAGCCTCCCATCAGCTCTGCACATATAGCCTAAAAGCTGTTTTAGAAAGGTCTCACGACAGGCCACTCCGAGCCGCTGGCACTGTGGGGGCACAGACTGCACAAGCAGGGAGCTACAGTGCTGCAGACACGTGGCTTTCCTGGGAATGATGGGAGGGAGCCCTGGCACCAGGAACGACCACACATGCAAGCAACTTCACTCCCCTCAGTAATCCTCAACTGGTTATAAAATAACTAGGTCCATGCCAATACTCCTCAAAAGACAAAGTTCCATCCATCACCAGTGGAAGAAAATTACTGGTGAGAGCACAGAGTAAAGCAGAGAGTGGTGTCAGGCACTGTCAGTAAGCACCACTCACGTAGAAATGGGAAGACGGGTGACAGCCCCTCCTGCTTTCCAGCTGGCCCAGTGGAGAAGGTTGGCAGGTCTCCACTGCTGGGCAGTACAGAGAGGCCAAGGACAAGCCATGGCACAGGGCAGCCCAAAGCACAGATCCTGCTGCAGGTCCTGCCCTGGTACTCCACATCATGAGCCTTGAGACATTTGAAAGAATGCAACTGCTGTGCTTTCTTCCTTCCCCTCAGTGAGGGGATAGGGTGGAGCCCAGGCAGCTGTGATCTACCTTATTACACTGGTAATCATAACACCTTACAAAGAAAAGGTGAAGAAAACATAATTCATCCAGGGGAAGGCCACCAAGGAACTTAAATCTGAGAGGATGGAATGTTCTCTATGTGCTAGGGCATGCTGCAGATGGGAAACCACTTCCTGCTTGCCCAAAGAGATGTAAGCAGTATAATTAGCACTTGCTTGTAATATTAAACGTCACCAGACCTAATTGGAGGGGTCACTGGGAACCCCTAAGGCAAACCTGAACTATTTAACTCCCCAGGACCCAAGAGCAGCTATAAATACCTCGACTGTCCATCCTGAGAGCTACTGAATCCTGAGAGCACACTGAAGCTAAGCCACTCTTAACTTTTGCACATTACGCAGTGTTATTTAGGGCTGCCTTTGCACTCCTAGGGCAATGCTCCAATTGCTCACGTGCAGTAGGTGTTCCTTCAATGTTTTGAAATATACTGGCTGTGTGATTGGGAGGTTCTTTTGAATCTCTAAAGTAACTGGACTGTGTTGGTGCCTGACATTACCATCACGGTTATAATTTGAGGCAGCACTCCTTTCTCTTTGCTTTCCCATAGGTAAGCCTTTGCTGTACTGCTGTGCATAGACTCCTTTCCTGCCCCTCAGACTCAGAGGAGGGGGTTAGATAACCCCCAACCCATATTCCAGAAAGGATGCATGCACTCCCCCAATGTGCACATTTCCAGGCTACTGCACATGTCTTAGATAGACCAGCAACAGTCTGGCTATGGGACTATGCCAGCAAACTCTACATGATACCAGCCCACATCTGCTTCCAAACTCTCACCACACAAAGTGGAACTTGGCCTGCTGCTGCATGTTTGACTCCCAGCTACACCAGGAAGGTTTTGACAAGTGCATCAAGAGGTCAAACACCCTGGAACTGTGCTTTGTTTAGGCTACCAATGCCAGGAACTGCTCTGTAGTTATAAGCACGCAATGCTGAAAGTTTTAAGTCAAGCTGGTAAAAGAATTTAGTGTTAATAAAGGAATCCAGGGTCCTGCAAAACTCTCTGCAGTATTTTTCTTTACAACAAATTTGAGCTTCAAACGCCTTTGGGAATTAATACATAAGATCAATGCTATCATGGAAAAGAAAACTAACTTTCTAAGCTAATATCCAAACAGTCAGTATCTTGAAACCAGAGTAATAAGATAATCTTTAACAAAAATGTTAATGAATCTTGGCTGCTGATTTATAATTAATTAAAATCATCCCCTACTGGTTTCTATTAAAAAGATCTTGGCATGAAATACCATGTCAGAGGAAAGTAAAGCACTTCTGTGTTCATAAAGATTATGGCAAAAAACACTGCTTAAGAACAGCAGAACACAATGTTTAGCACTGAATATAAATGAGTTTTTTCCTTAATCTTATGAAGTTTAACTTCAGAGGACTGCTTACCTACCTACTAGACCTACGACGATGGTCCTTCTAAAGGAAAAGAATACTTTTTCCATAGTAAATCTCCAATTTAACACTTTAATTTCCCACAGCAGTCTCAACTCCTAGAAATTGTTTTTTTTACTTCCTAAAATTCTACATATAGTTCTTTAGACAGAAGTCTATAATCTCTGGGGAGTTTTAAGGTACAGATCCTAGAAAATCATGTAATAAATCCTTATTTTTAAATTAATACCTTGATTCCAGTGCTTAACACATTCAAGAAACAGTCTGAAATGTTAAAATATAAATGCCTCCTAACAGGTACAGAAGAATTAAAAATAATCAGTGTTCCTTTTTAAATACCTTAATTTGTTCTTTAGCCTTTTACTGGTCTGTTTCATACTCAAGGAGCTAAAATAAAAAAAAAATTAACATGTAGTAAAAAGCACATTTAGAAGTGCAGAATTCTGTCATTTTCTCTTATTTACCTTTTACCAATTATATTTGTTCTCCCTAATAATTCTCCCCTCTTCTTCCCTCCATCCACGTATGGGCAAAATTGACTCATTCTTTTCTTTTCGTTATTGAAAGGACAGAACATGCAGGCAGATTTTCAGAAAAATGCTTCAAAATTTCCTGTGCAATTGGGGAAAAGTTGCTTGAGGCTCAAACAGCAAAGTAACCAGCAGTCCAATGAACCGCTGGACTGTGATATCCTGAACTTTCACACATCTGTTTCTATCAGTAGATGTGGACTTGCCAAAGACTGAAAAGGAGAAAGGCCTTGAGCTGGTTTTTCTTAAAGTGCTGACAATGCAGACGAGCTCTAAAAGATCCCTGCATCAGCACTGGCTGCATTTCTACTGCTGGCAAATACAGCACGGCTTAGCCATTTTGATAATTTGTCAACAACTTGCCAAGGGCTGCAAATTTCAGTTCTGGGGGTTTTTTTTGAGGGTTTTATTTTGTTTGGTTTTGTTGGGTTTTTGGTGGTTTTGGTTGGTTGTTTAACAGAATAATACGGAGACAAAAACAAGCACTGCAATGCTGGCTCTGCCTCTGCAACAGAGCATGGATCTACCATCAACAGTCTGTTTGAGAAATCAAAACCAAGTGTTTCAGAGAGGGCACCCCAAATCAATGGCGTGAGTTTACACAACCCTCTCTACATAGGCTTTTCATTTCAAACAGGTGGGATAAGAGTTTGGGAAATACATCAATGTGCAGCACCTAACTGCACACACAAAAGAGCTAGATGGCAGCACTCCATTTAGTTTTTAAAACAGTTTTCAAAGTTTTTTCATTATTTATCAAATCTGGGATATGAACATTAGGACAGAATTCAGTTATTTTTAAAAGAGAAGGAGAAAGGATTAAAGCATAACCTTTAAAAAGGCTTCAGAAGGGAGGGTATCCCATTCCTACAGTTTAATTTACAAGTTCTGCAACTTTTCTAATGGAGGCGTGCAATTTACTTCAGCACACTGACGTTCTATAACTACATTTCCATTAATCTGATGTATACATTAGTGTGGTAAGTGCTGTTTTAACTGAAAACTGACACACTCCAGCACTTGTGACTCTCATTAATGCATCTCTGAGCAAGAGTTTGACAGTCAACAGCTTAAAAAAATCTACCTGTGCCAGCAAATCCAGCATCAATTTTAGTCTGATATCCATTTTTTTCAACACACTGATACCAAGTTAAACCTGTGCTGTGTTAAATCAACCTTTATAAAAGGCTAGAATCCCTTCATGAAACTCAAACACTGAATCTTGCTCTTTAAGAAGTATCACTTAAAGAGATTAAATACTGCAGCATCCACAAATTACAAAAGCTCACAGAGATTTAATTATTAACTAGAGATTATTTCTTCATTAAAGATGTTTTATGTACATGCTACACTGGATGTTTGCACAGTTTTAAAAGTTGGCAGGAGGATCTAACAGAGTATTTCTTTAAAAAACAAACTCCTGATTCTTACCTAGTAGGCACATATTTGTGGTAGCTACCTTTTTACCCTAATAGAACAATATATTTCAATTAAAGTCACTGAGTCCTGCAGCTTTCCCCCTTGTTAAGCTCAAATGACAGCAAAAAAAAAAAAAAACAACATAAGAACATAACACTTCAGAGTGTCAAAAGAGCTTTTAAAAGTAACAACTCGGAAAGTTTCTTGCACCTGAATTTTGGATTGCTTACAAAACAGAGGAAGAATGTGCCAAGTTAGAGAGGCTTTGGGGGGTGTGTTCCCAAACTGCGAGGAGGGGTCAGTCAGTCACACACCACTGCTGGAGGCTCTCAGGCAGTGCCTTGATGATTGTATCGCCTCAGATTGCAAGCTTGGCTCTGTTCTGGCTCTTCAGCTCACAGATTTGCTCACTGACCTCATGGATCTTTGGACACTACTGGACAGCAGATCACCATGCAGCTGTGCTCCTTCAAATTATCTACAATTGTTGACAAAATTTTTCGTTTCTTCTGCAATTATACCTCTTCTCACAGCAAGATACTTAAAGTCCCCCTCAAAGGAAACAAACAAGAACAAACAAAACCCCCAAATAAAACCAGAGCAACCAAACAAAAAAAGACCCCACAACTAAATCCCAAGCTTTTTAACCAACAACACAGCTGATAAGCATTAATAAAATAACTCTTTTTAAAAAGACATGTTTATTAATTACATAACGTTTTTCTCATTAAAACCCCAAACTAACATATTTTTCCTTCAGTATTGAGGTAGCTTTATGCAACTCTTTGCTTAACATAAAGTAACATTAACAGCAAGGGACTGCCAGGTTCCTGTCTTGATGCTTAATTTTATCATATTGGAGCTCAAAGGTCTAAGGTTTTCAGCTGCAACATATTCTAAAGCTACAGGGCAAGAGGTACTGTCTTAAAGAACCTCCTGACCTTTACTATATAAATAACTTGAGCCCATTAAGTTATATAATGAAAACCAGGTTAGAAATATACTTAAAAACTGCTTTGTTTTTCAGTGAGAGGATTTCTGTTCTTAGTTCAAGGCGCAGAAGTAAATAAAACAACCAACAAAAAAAGCCAAAAACATAGCATTTACCACAGCTTACTTGAAAATGAAACCCCTGATGTTATTCACAGAAATTACAGTTTTGAAGCCTTTTTAAGTGTTAATATACTAGTATAATCACTAATCTCACTAGTGATTACTAGTATAATCTCACCTGGCTCTGAGACAGCAAGGTGATGGACAGGACCCTGAGAAGTTACATACTTTGAACATTACAAGGGAGATCATTTAATTTCATGAAATCTTCACAATACCAATAACTTCCAGCGCAATTGGTTTCAAAAATTACCTCAAAACACAAAGTTCCTCGGGCACAAACCCGAACCTGTCCTCAGTACTGCATTTTTCCACAAGAGAACACTAAAATAATAAGAAAAATAGTTGTAGAGAAACGCACAGCCACCACACACCATTCCTTAGCCAAGTAGAATGCTTTTCACTTATATTTTGCAGTGAGGTAAACACCACTTTTCTACTAATGTGCATTTCAGTCTCACCTAGTGATTCTTACTTGACTTTTAGCGTATCTCAGGTGGCGGGAAAACCAGATATATTTAAGCTTGTTTGGGGCAAAAATCTACCCTTTGGAGCGCTGCTGCTCCACATTCACAGAATCCCGGGACCCCCGGGCTGGAAATGCCCTGTGGGACCACCGAGGCCCACCCACGGCCGGACCCAC